>VXAC01001156.1:274815-337895 GCA_013399225.1 Rhipidura dahli
CTGCCGGGGGCCGAGGGGGAGGGAGGGTTTTGTAGCGCCGCACAAAAGGGAGCAGCGGGGCCGGGGGAGCCCCCGGGGGTGCGAGGGGGCCGCGGGGCAGCGGCGCGCAGGGCCCGGCCCCCGGGGGTGGCAGGGAGCACTGTGCCCGCCCTGGGTGCCGTGTGATGATGGGGTTTGGGTTCGCTTTGTTTGTTTTTGTCAGATGTGAATCCAAATGGAGCAGTCGGAAGGAGGCGAGCAGAGCCAGCAGCAGCCGCAGCCCTGGGGGAAGCTGATCCGGCTGGGTGCTGATGAGACAGAGCCGCACGTCCTGCTGCTGAAAAGAGAATGGACCATAGGGCGGAAGAAAGGTGGGACAGGGACGCGCTGCGCTGGCCTGGGGCGGTCTTTGGGGCACAGCAGCCACCCCCCTCCTGGCCTTTACAGCATTGGAGGGTGGACTGAAACTAGTTGGGTTTGGTGCTTTCAGCTGCTGGAGGTGCTTGTCAGGCCATCCTGTATTCCTAATTTACCTCTTGGCTCAGTGAATAAGTAGTTTTATACTGACCTTTTCTTTTTCAGTAACTTATGACATGGGCACATTTCAAAGTCAAATATGCCTTTTTAGGTAGTCTGTGGCAGTTGGCATAAATAAGGAGAACCGATTGTTGATTCAGAAGTTTCTGTGCTTCGGTCCTGTTTACGTTCTCATTTTTTTTCTGTGGTTAAAATAAGTTGGAACTGCAATGCAAAATGCTTCGGCTTCACAGAAAAGAAAACACCCACATAAAAGCCCTTAATTCTTCTGGCCATATAAAGACTGCCAACAAGTACTGAAACTTTCTCTAAGAGTTGATTTGAAAGCTTTATTACCAGAGTCTAGGGCTTGTACTACTTGCCTTTACTTTAAAGGATTTCATGCTTAGTGTATTTGAAACAAGGGTGGAAGTGTTTTAACTTTCTTTTACTGTGCCTTGACACTACTAATTTTCTTCTTCCTGTTCATCAGTTCAAGCTATTTGGTTGATCAGTCACATCCTGTAAATAGTTGTGAACAAACACCAGATGCTATAGCTCTATGAGAAGGGCAGATAGTGTCTTGTAGGAAAAATGTTTTGCAAATTTACAGTTGGTGCTATCTATTGAGATTGCTAATCATTGATCATGTGGGTAAATTCTTCAAGGTGATGTCTGTTTGAGGGTTGTCTGGCAGAAAAAAAAGATGAATTATTTTGTGTTCAGTTGCTTTCATAGCTGTTGGCTAATGGATTAATAAAATGGATGGTTACTGGAATACCAAATTGTGGCTTTATAAGCGATACTTATGACTCTCTAGGAGCATTAGATTTGCTTGTTTCAGGTAGTGGCTACTACTTTCCTTCTGGATCTGTTGTTGGGCGGGCTGAGATCAGTGCACCCACGGTGTGAACAGGTGGAAGGAAATCATGGTTGTTAATTATAACTTTGGTGTAAGCAAGTACTTTGAGTTGTTTGTGAGAGGTCAGTGGGGAACCTTGAGTGTTGCTTTGACTGTTAAAGTGAAGTTAAAAATTAGATTTTTTCAGAGCCCTTGAGACGTAGGTAAGAAGGTTTCTATCACATCCACATTGCCATGATACTTTTCCTGAGTATCCCTAAATCTTACTCCTGGATCTGTAATTCTCTTCAGCTTTATTAACATAATAATGCTGTCAACAGAGATGAGGAAAACTTTCCAATTTAAAAACAAACAAAACACTGTAAGATAGAACGGTGGTACGTTTTTAAAAGTGGTTATTGGCTCCTACTACTTCTCCCCAATACTCCAGAATAAAACAGAAGTTAAATAAAACAGCATCACAATGATATTTGAAAGAAGAGCTGGGTTCTGTGAGATGTGTGTCTTTAGGAGTTAAACTGAGCACTTCAGATATGTGTGAATTTATTTCTGTACCACTCTAGAAGAGAGTAATTGTGATTTGATTTCCATCTTTGAGGGCTAGGATTGGGGGGGGGAAAGGGAACTGAAACCTTTTCTGTTGAAATGTTCATATCAGCACATAGGGTATCTCACCACTTGCATATCTCACAGTGTTGCTGCCTGTGTGACAGTAGAAGTTTTGAACTATTGCAGATGTACACGAGTCAGTTTGTGTTGCATTTATAGTCATCTAGAATGCTGATCTGACTGTGTAATGTGTATTTTTAAGCACGCTGGGAAATCTGCTTTCTTTTTAAGGCTGTGACTTATCTTTCCCTGGCAACAAGTTGGTGTCTGGAGATCACTGTAAAATCATAGTGGATGAAGAATCTGGTCAAGTGTCGTTGGAAGATACAAGGTTGGTTTCTCAGATTATTCTTGGAGGGACTTTTGTCAAAAGTTCAACAGGTATTTGATACTAACCCTGAGCTGCCGCAATAACATATTTAATTGCCCTCTGGACTGTTGGAACAGGGATTCAGCACAATATCCTTCAAAACCTCAAATATGAAACTTTCCTCTTAATCTGTGTACATCATGGGCACATTCCCCTGGCCTGCCTAAGTGCCTCTGATGACAGCTCTGCCCCTGCTTTGTTGTCATCTGCAAACCTGATAAGGTTGTATTCTCCTCTCCCTTTCAAGGTTGTAACTAGAGATAGATCCCTGGATAGATTCCTGGAGGGTTTTTACTCCCAGAAGCTGTGGGACGGAATGCTAAATTTTAGGGAAAATATCAGGCTTAGCCAGGATATCTTGGAAAGGTTTACAGTTGTCATTCTCCAGTGTAATCCTGAATTTCAGGATGTTCCCAACAACAAACCAAGCCATGTTTGCCTATCATGGCAGTCTCAGAGTGTAGCTGTAAATCTAAGCTTGAGAAACTGTCCGTGGCAGAATTGGTTTAGACCAGTGTTATGACAGAACAAGCTACATAAATTGTGCATGGTGCAGAAACATTCCTGCCTCTTATAATTTTTTTTCCCCTTACCCACCCCCTGAGGCAGAAGGTGCAGCCTGCAGAAAATGAGCAAAGCCAAATTAAAGTTTATTTTGTGTATGGTGTATTCATGAAAAGGTGAGGCTTGTTACAAGGTGGTGTAGCAGAAAGGCTGCACCCATGGAGTGTTGCCAGGGAGCTGCTTGTGCGTGTTACACTTTTGTGTATCTAAGGAAGAGCAAAGCCCTGGAGTGCTCTCCCTTCTGGGAGTTGAAGTCTGGCTGCCAACTGCTGAATCAAGAAACCAAACAGGTTTGATACGACTGCTTGCAGAAGACTCTTCTGGTTCTTCTGGGTCTTCCAATGTTTGTGCCAAATAGCAGATGAGTCCCAGAAAATCAGGCTGAAAGAAGATGATTCTTGGATGTTTGAATTGGCAGTACAGATGCCCAGAGTCACAGAAAAATACTGCAATGTCAGCGTTTTCTTCTCTGAAGTGGAAAATAGTTTGGAAATGTTGCTGTGGTCAAGCTCAGATTTTTCTGGTGAAGAGGAATGCATTGAAGGAGGCAGCGAGTGTGGGACAGTCAAACTGAGTGGACTTTGTTTCTCTATTTTAGATGATCCAAAGAATATCATCATATATATGTAGGCAGCCAACAGTGGGTTTTATCTTCTTGTAGCGTAATGAGTTATTGAATCTACTTTGGAAAGAATTACCCAAAACTTGCAGGTGAAAGAAAATGTGTAGAGCATTCAAAGTTACTGAGTAAATAAAAGTTTGGAAGTAACAAAAGCCAAGAGTTAGCAAATGGTGCAATAAACTACTCAGACTCGCCCTTTTTTGGGATATGTTTCTGCTTTATTTTCCAAAGCATGCACTGGTTGCTTTATACTGCTTGAAAGAAAACAAATTGTACAAGCTGACCTAACACAGTGGAGGCAGCAGTAGGAGTTCTCCCAGTAAAAGCAATTGTAAGATTCTCCATTTTGAAAAAGAAATTTTAAAGGCAACTAATGTAATTTCTTGTTATTTTCTAGGATTTTTTTCCTTTTAAGATTCTAAGTAGTAAGTGCTGTTTCAGATCAGGAAACTATGCAAGGCTGATACTCATTTGGCAGACAAGCAGATATTCTCTTTCTTTGGGTAAATCAGAGGTTGATCTGCAGTTGGTGCTGGTGTCCCTTCTGCTACCAAATTCTCCTCACCCTTCAGTCAAAACTATGTCTATGAACATTGAAAGAGTGGAGAATTCCAGTACAGAAGGGATTCTGTACCTTAATAGAATTCAAAACTCAATTGAGTTTGCAGGATGTTCAGGATTATATGCACTTAAACATAGCAGATAACTATTAACCCTTTGACATAAACTACATTCTTTTCCTGGATAGATGCAAATAATTATTAAAAAAGGATTAGACTGGCATTTTTCTTGGAAGGATATGAAAGTTTCTTAAAACACATAGATCATTTACCTACTTCAAAAGTAACCCTGTTCTGAGTGAAGTTGTTCACATCAATTCTGCACAGCAGATGGGATTGGGAAGTAAACAGAATTTATGGTTCATTAGTGAAACTGTAGAGTCATCAACCACACTGGAATTGAATCAAGGACTGACTTTTTTTCTTTCACTGTTTAAAAAAGTGACATTGGAACCTTTTGTGACATGGTTTCACAATACAGACAAATTATATCTGATAGTGCTGCTTTTCTTCTCCCCTTGAAAAATGGTACAGCCAGTTGGCATCAATTCAATATCAAATCCTAATGAATGGCCTTCGTGTTTGGGATTCTCATTGTACTTTCTGCTTATTTTATGGGGACTTTAATTTGAAACATCAGAGGAATGTACATGTGTCATAATTTATCATGTGTGTCTGGTTAAAAAATACCCATAACATTAATCTGGAATGTCACCATATCTGTTAAAAGCCTCATGCTAAAGCCTGAAATTGGAAATGAAAGACCAATACAATTATCTGGGATAGTTGAATAATTTTTTCCCTTTGGTTATTGGCTGAGAGATAAATACAACTGCTTTAGTTTACTAATGCATTGAAAAAGAGCTTATGATTTCTTTGTGTTAACTGATATCCATTTATTCCCACTTCATCTGGGTCCATCTGTGCCAAATAATTCATTAGTCAGCTCTCACTGAAGTCTGTGTAACTACAGAATTGAAAAGATTTGGCTGTCTGTAGTCAATTTGATGAGCAGGGTCTTGCCTAGCTCTTTCTGGAGCTTGCTTTGTGAGACCAAGCCTGAGTGGTTACAAAATGTGTGATATTTGGGGTTATTTTCCTTTTTTTCCCCCAAAAATACCCTGAGTTATTGTCCCCCAGAATACTCTTGGAACTTGGCAGTCACAACAGAGCGACTTCATAAAATAATTTATTGTGACATTTTTCCCCCTCTGTTTAGTGAAGTGTTTGGGTTAGGAATTGCCTGTAAAGCTAAAACTCAGTAAAAGCCAAGTCTCGTTACTTGAATTTAGCTGATTTATTACAGAAGAAGGTCTAGAACACTCGGGGCAGATGGGAGACGTGTGCTGTGTTGTGCCTAAAGAGGTCAAATTTGTTGTTTCCTAATTGTGTTCAAGGACCTCTGACAGGTTTCAGGGATTGGTGTAAACTTTACTATTTATTTGGTAACTGAGGGAGGTACACTTTTTGCTTCAACATAATCTTTTTTAACATGTTATCACTACCATCAGAATGAAGTTAAAAATCAGTGTTGTTTCTAACAGACTGACTAAAATTTTGTTTTTCTCTTAACTGCTAAACTTTGCCATTTATTTAGTGCTTTCTCTGCTCTCCTGGTTCTTTAGTGCTTATGTCTTTCAGTCTAGTCAACATCTGTGTGCCTGTGGAGAAAAAGACAAGCTATAAGTAGTTTTCTTGCTTGTAGGAGAAGCTTGAAGTTTCACCAGTGTGACCCAAAGATTTTTTTCATTTCTTGCTGTTTAAAGTAGCGTTTCTATTTTTTTTGTATCCCCTTATTTATGTTGGATTGGCTGATTCAACCACGTAGACAGTGGAAGCAGCTGCAGCAGCAAGACCAAGAACTAATACCTTGATCAAGACTTGCTGTAGTGCTTCCAAAGGGCTTGTTCTTCCTTTTGAACTTATAATTCATACTTTTGTGTTAGAAAAGGGGAGGGGGAAGGTGCTGAATTCCAAGTAACTCCCTTGCAGTGGGGGCCAGGACAGTCCGTGGTGCCCTGGGCACAGGCGGTGCCTCCAGGAGGTGGCAGCACAGCTTTGCTGTTATTTCTCGCAGCTGCTCTGCAGAGAGGGAAAGGCAGGTATTTTCTGTTTGTTCGTATTTTATACCAGTTGCTGAGATTTTGAGTGGCAGAAGTCTGAAATTCTGCAGAGAGGGCTGCAGCCCTGAAGGAGGCTCACTGCAAGCAGCTGGAATTATGCAGTAATATAATAACTTGACTTGAATAACTTGACTTGGCTATCAAACATTAATGGCTTGTGTATACAACATCACCCATAGTTAAGGGGATAAAGAAATTTATCAGCAATGCTCTGCATTTTCCTTTTCCCTAGTTTAATTTCTTCTACAAGTCTTGAATTTTTTATCAATATCAAAATAATTCATTCCAACTCATCTTTCATTATGTATAACTTTTTTCCACCTCGTTAACTACTCACTTTCAAGTCACAAACAGTCCAAGTAACCTCACAATTTTTTTTTTTCCTTTTTGAAGGAGGAGTGGGAAAAAAATTAATGCTGCATGGCATCCCTGACTGTACAGGAGAAGTTCCTTTGTCAGAGAATGTCTTATGAGATTCTCAGTGTTGATTGGAAGACACAGCCTGGAAATTTTTGAATAGAACTCATATTGTCCTTTTGGGTTTTATACTTAAAGAGTGGAGACTATTGTAGAGAAATAATCATCTGATTATTGGAGATGTTGGTAAAATACCGGGGATCTTTTGTCTGTGAGCTACCATCTCTTTACCAGTAGCTGCAAATGAGCTTTGAAGTTCCAGTAGCTCTGCACTTCTGTCTTTGAGAGAAATTTTTAGTTTCTAGACTTCCTTTTTTTTTTTTTAAATTTTTTTAGTCCACTTACATTTTTGGGGGGCAGCCAGTCGTTTTTCTTCTTTAAATGTATTTTGTGTTTTCCCTTCCTTCTCTCCTGTGTAATTATGAAAACATTTATGCAAAGTTATCTTTTCTTTCTCTTTACAGTACTAATGGAACAGTAATTAATAAACTGAAAGTGGTTAAGAAGCAGACGTACCCATTACAGACTGGAGATGTGATCTATGTTGTTTACAGAAAAAATGAGCCAGAGAACAGTAAGTGAATAATATTTTTAAAATGGCATTCTTAGTCATTTTCTTTTGAGTCATGAGGGAAAAGAAATATCAGTATAATAAAATTGAGTAGTTCTTTTTAAAGAGAAGTATGTTTAAAAACGAGTCTCTAGAGAAGAGGTCATGGATGTGCCAGTTTTTACAGAGACAAATCTGAGCAACTGTCTGAAATTGAAATGTGCCTGGAAGTAATTTTGGTAGAACTAATGCATGGAATGGTAAGTAATGAGGTTCTAATCACATGTCCAGTGCTTCTTTTAGAAGTCAAATTGCTGGGGTAGTTAGTGATACTTTATATATCCCAGTGAAGCAGTTTTTGGCACCAGTAGAAAAGGCTGCAAAATCTTTTGTTTTGTGTGTGTGGGGTTTTTGTGTGTGTATGCTGGAGTTTTTTGTTTTAAAGAGGGAAGAGGCAAAATGAGGGGGAAATGAGGAAAGCCCTACAGTGAAAGTAGAATTGGTAAACCTGGAACAATGCTGTATTTACAATTTCCATACAGTAATAAACATTTGAATGGTTAATTAAAAAAATTCTGGATACAAACTCACTGTTGAAATACTTCCTTTATGAAATTGCTGTTAGTTTATATACAGACAGATTTATGCTGTCTGATGTAAATGTTACATGAAGCAATGATAAGCTATATTTTTCTGTCTGTATATTTTATCTCACAAATACTTCCTAAGTTGGCACTATTGCTCTTGATTCTACTTAGATGAATCACTTTGGTGAATTTTCCAGATAATGAACTGAATTACTGATTTCTGTTTGGGTTAATAAGTAGCTAAATTACCAAGTCTCCATTTTTGCTTTTTCAGCTTTTCCATCTTCAAACACAGAGAATTTAGATTTGGCATGCCTATTTGTCTATTCTAAGTCCTACTGAAGGAGATAGTGTTTTAACTTCTGATCAGAAAAAGGACTGCTACAAACTAAGACAGTCTTATTTGCTTGTAGGTGGTGGGAGGTGACAAAAAGGTAGCAAGTTAGAGGAATTTTTGGAACAATATTAAGTTGAAGTAAGATGGAAAAGGATATTATCAGTTGGTTTTATTAATAGATTCTAAATTAGTTTCTGGCTGAAATTTATGGCATGTCCTAATCTGTATTTTTGAGAGTTCATGTATCTCACTAAGAAATTAAATAATATTGATTGAAGAGATTGAGGAGTGAGCTCGGAAATAATAAGCTTCTTTGAAGAACTTTGATTCAAATATCAGTAAAAATACAGTCTGTTCTGACAGAACAGATTTTAGGTTTAAGAAATGATTAAGCTTCTGGTTCTATGGCTGGCACAAGTTAAACGTCACACAAAAGCTGCTCTGCCTGGTTTCCTGAGAAGAAAAGATCTTGCTGTGCTGCTCCTAATTGCCTCCTAAGTAGGAGTATTAACATGGTGCTGTTGAGGTGACCCCTCATTTGCCTCTTCCATTGTCAGACACTTTGGGGATGCAGCCACTTGTGAATAGAAGTTGTTAATGTGGGATTAAGTTTAGTGAATTTTTGTTTAAAGAGTATGATGAGTATTTTTAAATCTCTTTCAGATGTTGCTTATCTTTATGAATCCTTAAACACAAAACATGATGCAACTCAAGAACCAGTAGGTAAGGAAGTAATTCAAGATCCATGAGGGGGAGCTAAGCTCCAATGCCTAATGTAACCCTCTTGAGAGAGTTTGATTCCTTGGAATTTTGAAGCCATGATATGGTGACTGTCACACAGATATTTTTCTTTCCTTTCCCCCCTTCCAACTTTAGAAGTTAATGTAGAAAACCAATGCCATGTGACCAAAGATACCTCAAGTACAGGAAGAAGTAATGATGAGACCCAAATTACCTCATCGCTGTCAGCTACTCAGTCTTGCTATGAGGAACCACAGCCATCTACTTCTACATCTAACCTCTTTAATGCTTCTTCTACCTCTCCGGTTGAGTCTGCATCTGTTCAGCAAGATAATCCCTCTACATCTGGTGAGACTTGTGTCAAGTATTTAGAGTTTGATCACACAATCGTAGAATATGCTGAACTGGAAAGGACTCATCAGAATCACTGAGTCCAACTCATCAACTATTACTCCAGTTTTGAATTTAAACAAATTGATCTCTTACCTCTGTCTCGGTCTTTAGAATTTGCTTTGTGAAGTCCTAGTGAAAATACCAGGTAGTATGTGCATTTTAACTTTCTCTCTACAAGCAGGCAGGGTAAATCCTGATGGAGGAGTGAAGGAATTGTGAGGATTCCTTTATGCATTTGTCAGCAGTTCATTGGGACTTCATTGGCTCCTATGGAAACAAAGCTTTCCCTTTGCTGTGATTCCAACCTCTTATGTATGATCACTATTGCATAACTCCTGCCTGGCATCTTTGTCAGGAAGACCTGGTGTGGATAATAGTCTTATGAATAAATACTCCACAACTGAAGGAGGAATGGGGATTTTAAGTAGGGTTACACAACTAATAGGTTGTTTACCCCCAGGTCTTCCAATTAGTCAGATTGGTTCAGAGTGTGTTTAGGAAGTTATGCAGACTTTGCTTTTTTGCTCCACTTTTTTTAATTCAGATGTTTGGTTTGATGCATGTGCCTCATCAGGGTTTGAGTACCTTTTGTTTTCACATGTCCCATAGCTGTGTGCAGCTATGTTCATGTTTCCGTTTTTATTTTATAGGATCACATTCCTCAGTTGTCACTCCTGTGCCTGCTTTCCCCATCTTGGAATCCATGTGTGTAAGAGCACTGCACAACAAGCATGAAAAGCTAGAGATGAATGCTGGAGTTTCTGCAATCGTTCCTGAAATCACTGACAAAGAAAATGCAGAATCAGATTCTCAGAGAACAGGGGAGGAGGAAGGTTTGGAACCTGCTAAGAAGAAACTAAGAGGAGGCTAGTATACTACAGTATTCTGCAGCTTAACCCTCACCCTCTCTCCTCCAAATTGAATTACAACAGCTGTCATCAATCCTTCAGCTTGTTTCTTGTGTCTCACTTATTTGATTTCTGGTCCCGTGAAAATAATATCTTCAGTAGCAGAAGCTGTAGTGTGTAAATCAAGAACCTCTTTCGGGACTGTTGCCAATGAACAGTGAATCAGTGCATATCTTTCAGGGATTTTTTAAATACTTAAATAAAAATAAGTTAAAAAAAGCTTTGAAAACTCTCTCCTTCTGTCTTTGTAGATGAAGACACTTGTCCAAATCTTTCACCAGCAGCTCCTAGTGAATGTATAATTAAAATTGGCTCTGAAGATGCAAAAACATCAAATGTGAAACCAGATAAGATGGAAGAGACGTTAACTTGCATTATTTGCCAAGAACTGCTGCATGACTGTGTAAGGTATGTAACAGTGACAAAAGCTTTAATCATGTAATAATGCAAGACATTCAGTGACAACTGTTTGAGGAGGTCAGGATAATCAGCATTTTCACAAGCCCTCCTGATTTTCCTTTCCCTACCCCATCTATATAGTCAAATCAATGCTAAATAGTTTGAGTGTTTTGGATGTATCTGAAAAAATGAAAGATTTGTATTTTGACTCCATTTGCTTGTTTTCTAGCTTGCAGCCTTGTATGCATACTTTTTGTGCTGCCTGCTACTCAGGATGGATGGAAAGATCTTCTCTATGTCCAACTTGTCGTTGTCCAGTAGAACGTATTTGTAAAAATCACATATTGAACAACTTGGTAGAAGCTTATCTGATTCAGCATCCAGGTAAGTTGAACAGTGTCTGTGGCAAAATCTGATGGCTGTCACATATGAGCTGCATAACTGATGTCTGCACATGCTGTTGTCTACAAAATACCCGTGTGTTTTATTTTCCTGCTGTTTTCTCTGACTTGGTATGTCAGAAAACAAGTGCATTTAACATGACATAATGACCTGTGGAAGGTGATTTAATACTTTAAGTGAGTATGCTAAGAATTCTTCATTTTGTTACTTAATTATGAGAAGGATACTTCTGAAAAATATATTGGAATGTTTAATTAACTTTGACCACAGCCTCTTGAAAACCAAACTTAAGTTGCCTGATAGTAGACTTCCTTAACAGAGAGGGGAATTTAAGTAAGATGGTCTAGAACTCTCTTATCCACAAACAAGTGTTATGGAAATAAAAACACAATGGTAACTGTGTTAATAAAGTAGAGTGCAGATCAGGGATGTGAGCTGTTCCTTTCTCCTGAAATTTGAATTTGGTTCTTATGCCAGATAAGTGTCGCAATGAAGATGATGTTCGGAGCATGGACGCCAGAAACAAAATTACTCAAGACATGTTACAACCTAAGGTGCGGAGATCTTTTTCAGATGAGGAAGGAAGTTCTGAAGATTTACTGGAATTGTCAGATGTAGATAGTGAATCTTCAGATATCAGGTATGTCTGTTTTTAAGTTGTGTGCTGAATTAGATGTACCTGTGTTTGAATGCACAGACACACAAACTGAGATAGTTGCACAAATGCTGTTATTGCTGACAGTGTTTCCATGATCACTGCCAGAATGAATCTGTTTTCAGGTAAATTAATTCTTGACAGTAATTAACTTGGCAGTTTTGCTGGCCATCCTTTTGAACCTTGAGCAGTCAGCAAAAATTAGAACTTCCTAGAAGCCCAGCAAGATTGAGTTTTTGACCAACAGTTCTATGGTGAATTGTGCAACAAAAAAAGACAGGTTTCTGGCTCAGATCTTGTCAGGAGGTAAAGCAGTCGATGATCCTATGAGTGCATTTGCAATGATTGTGCTTTCTTATGTGTCTGGAATGCTGCTTTCACTGGGTGTATGGTACCAAAGCAGCTGATGCTTGACTTAGGAATTCCCAGGTACCAAAATACCTCCTCTTTATTTTCAGCATCAAACACGATTTGTTAAATGTCTACAAGGGAACAGAAGAATTTTTCATGTAGATAACTATTCCAGTTTTGTTCCTCTCTTTCAGTCACACTGCTTATTTTTTTTCCTTTCCTTTTGTTTAAAACTTGATGAATACTACAAAACCCAAATTATTATCTGTCACAACTACAGCTGTCTTCAGAGCTGTGAGGTACTGAGTTACATAAACTTCTGTCTGTTACTGAATGAGGAGATCCTAAATTTCAACTCATAGTCTGACCAACCTTGTCTAGCATAGTGATGTAAGTTGTATTTGCATTTGTTTGGTATAATTTTCTATGACTTCATTTTATTCTTTCAGTCAACCATATATAGTATGCAGACAGTGCCCAGGGTACCGAAGACACTCTGTTCCAACTGTGCCTGGCACAGGCCAGGAGACAGAGGCAGGAGGAATGCAGGCTCTGGGAGATGCTCCATCAACCTCTGCCAACTTCCCTGCAGGTCAGTGTCACATTGCCCCAGCAGTGCAGCACTAAAATACTGCAGCTCAGACACTCGGGGCAGAGTCAGAATGGCCTGGTTTGGAAGGGACCCTTAAAGATCATTAAAAGACCCTGAGCTAAGCAATGAGCTGTGTTACAGCAATGAACTAAGACCTAAGCAAGCTCCCTCTCACAGGACTCAGAGCAACTCTACACCGGTGTCTTTGCAAATGCAACATTTGGCCATAGTTTTTCTGTGATTATCCAGAATGGGTTGTTAATGGTTGATAGTCCTTAAACTGTTCTACATACGGAAATATTTTACACACCTGTGCAATTTAGAAGTGTGAATGCTGTTCTTCTCCTGTTTTACAGAGTCTTGGTAAAAAGGTTGCTTGATTGTTAATATTCACTGAGATTCCTCATCCAGATTGCAATTGTGTACATTGTTCAATCTACCTTTTTTTTTTTTTTTTCCTCCTTTTTAACTCACCCAGCTGTTCAGGAATACGTGTGTCCTGCTCAAGGAAGTCATGTAATATGCACCTGCTGCTTTCAGCCAATGCCTGACCGAAGAGCAGAGCGTGAACAGAATCCTCATGTTGCTCCTCAGCAATGTGTGTACAGTTTTTATTTTATTTTCTGCAGAACTGACTTTCTCCTTATTTATTATTAAACTTAAATTTACTTAGAAGAGTGCTTTTTATATGAATCTTCTTTATTTGGACTTTTGTAGTGACAGCATGAAAGAATCTTCCTTTACAGAATTCATTACTCCTTTAAAGAATGTATTTTTAATGAGAAAGTTGTACCTTTTTTAAACCAAGTTTATTAGGGTTCTGTTGTTACTGATTTATGAGAATGGTAACTGTTGATTTTTGTTGTGTTCAAGTCCTTACAGGTGTTTTCTTTGTTATTTTACAGGCACAGTTTGTCTGCAGCCCTTCTGTCACTTGTACTGGGGCTGCACTCGCATGGCGTGTTTTGGCTGCTTGGCACCGTTCTGTGGTATTGTGCAGTAATCTGTTACTTATGAGCTGTTTGCAATAATGTCTGTCTGGAACTTTAAGTAATTTAAGAGACATAGATTAGTTTTTAGCACAGTCATGCAAAAAGAAACAAGAGCTGTGCCCTCACATCACAAGCACAAAAAATTGAAGTGGTATGTGTTGTAACTTTGAGAGGATTTAACTTTGTTTCTTCATACAATATTGGGCTTAGAAACTGCACTTGCTGAGCATAATGCTTTCCAGTATAAAAAATCATGATGTATTTTAGTCTAGTAAGTAAATCATACAAACCAGTGCCAGAACATCTGATAGTAATAGATTAGAAAAGAACCTTAAACATGCAGCCATCTGAAACTTAAGGTTTTTTGACATTTAAAAAAAAATAATTTAGATCAGTTGGAATGGCTTGGCTGCAGTTTGGAGCTAATGGAATATGCTTTACTAGCACCGGTAATTTCTGTGGAAAATTTCAGTTTGTGGACTGAAGCTGAAATAGCGAAATCTCAGTATCTTGTCTTTGCCACTGGAAGTTATAAATCACATGCATTAGCAAACACTGAATGCAGTCATGTACTTGGTGCTCACATGAGCCTGTGCATGTTATTTCAGGAAACAGAGGAACCTTCAGAAAATGTGTGAGGGCCACGGGGTTTGGGCGAGAAATAGTAACTTTTCTTCTTTTTCTGGTTAGAAATAAATCTTGGTGATAAGTGTTTAGATGGCGTCCTGAATAACAACCACTATGAATCAGATATCCTCAAGGTATGTTTAAAGATCATTGTGTGTGATACTAACAAATGTACAAAGTTTAAGATGTACTCACCGATGAAATGAAAGTGATGTGCTGCCTAATAGCTACA
This sequence comes from Rhipidura dahli, assembly GCA_013399225.1. NCBI lineage: Eukaryota > Metazoa > Chordata > Aves > Passeriformes > Rhipiduridae > Rhipidura > Rhipidura dahli. Next base: position 289,204 of record VXAC01001156.1, read on the forward strand.
GTGGCAGCATTGTGCCACTTGCAGAACCTGATTCTAAAAGGCTGATTAAGTGATCTCCAAACAATCATCCAAAATATTATTTAAGAGAAAAATAATACAATAAAAATGTGCCAGGAAAGCAATGCTTGTTAAATATTTTGTCCCAGACAAGTTAAATTTCACACTAATTTGTATGGAAAATTTTTGCCCATACCATAATAGGGTTGCCTAAATTAGGTAGACCAGATGAAGTCTTGATTTGAGGTAAATGAGAGTGTGACTGGAGTGAATCTGTTTGCAAACTTTTGGCAAAAGTGGAGATATGGAAAAAAGATACTTAGGGGTAGGTTTTATTGGTGGTCTGAATGTGTCATGCTAATTAAGTTATAGGTATTTAATTTTTAATTGTAATCAGCATAAACCCATTCTGAAAACATAGTTACTGATAAACTTGGAAATGTTTGAGAATAAGTGGCTTGCTTACTCTTTAAAGTTGGAGATTTTTCTAGATTAAACACTTAAATTGCTCTTTTCAGGATTACCTGGCATCCAGGGGTCTGACATGGAAAAACTTGTTAAATGAAAGTCTCTTAGCTCTTCAAAGAGGAGTTTTTATGTTGTCAGGTATGTGTTGTGTTCAGTTTGCACGTGCATGACTCCTTGTCTGGATGTAACTCAGCAATGTTACCAAGAAGTTTGGAGTTCAGTGCACAGAACCAGTGCAGTCTTGGCTCTTTAGTTAAATCTAATTTATGAAGCCTTACATTTCTACAAACTGGTTTTCTCCCCAGATTACAGAATTACTGGGAACACAGTGCTTTGCTACTGTTGTGGCCTTCGCAGCTTTCGAGAGCTTGCCTACCAGTACAGGCAGAATATTCCTGTTGCTGAATTGCCAGGTGGGGATTGTTTTGCACTTAAAGAGTTAACATCAGTTTTATCTTTGTATCTGTGTTCTTTTGGCCCTTTCATGTAGTCCAGTGGAAATCTCCTTGCAGGGATAATATCTCAGATGCTCCTTGCTTTACTTGTCAGCTGCTGGGCTTGTGTATAGTTATTTTCAGACTCCCTAATGGAACCTTTTCTTTCACTGTAATTTCTCATCTGTAGAGTAAGTACATCTGCAGGGTGAAAAGAGGAATTCAGTAAAATCAGAATATAGTCAACAGGAACCAGTTGCTATAATTTAATTTATTTTCCCATTTAAATACATAAAATGATGCACCTTCTGAACAATTTAACATTTTACCAGCTCTCAGCCAGGAATGAGAATGCTTTCATAAACTGATTCTAAATCTTTGCATTTACAATTTTAGTACAAAATAGCATGCAAGCAACTGTGCCTCCTTCAGACTTAAATTTCTTTGGAACAGAAGCTCTTCCAACAGTTTGCTTTTAAATATTACTTCTGTCAATTTAGTTCTTGCTGTTAGCAACAGCTTCCCAGTCTTAAGCTGTTGAGCACTCTGCTCGTGCTGCTGTGCATAATGAGCAAAAGTAGTGTACTTGGTTTGTCCTTAGCATGGCTTTTCAGTTCAGCTGCTGGACAGCTGAGTTGTAGTATGTGAAAGTGGGGGGAAGCAACAAACTTTACCCAAATTAATAATTGTTCTTTTGTATGGAAATGTATCTAGACAAATACTGAGAGTCTAGTCAAGTCCATCTCTATTAAATTAAATGGTAAAACTTTAGTTGACAGCACTGAGAACCAAATACTTTCATCATAAGGCTGCTTTAACTTAATATTAAAAATTAATTTTGTGTCCTTTACTGAGTGTTTGCTTTCTTTCCAGAAAGGTGAAACAATATAGTGCTACAGTAGTTTCCTGGCAATCACGTCTTATTTCTGATGAGTAATGACCATTAGCAGTGTCTTAATAATCTGGGTCACCTTTATTGACTTTGGTAATAAATGTAGCATTTCATTTGTTCTTCTTGTAGTGACTGTCACGTCACGTCCTGATTGCTACTGGGGACGCAACTGTCGAACTCAGGTCAAAGCACATCATGCCATGTAAGTTGTACACTTCAGAAGGTGGTTTTGGTTTGTGTTCCTTAAAAAAACCCCAAATCAACAGCAATCTAGAAAGCAACCTTTGAAGTGCCAGAATTTGTAGCAGAAAGCAGAATTGGGTGAGCTTTGAGGATTTTTTTTGTCATTTTTGTTTTCAACACAACTTTGAAATGAGCTCTCCGTGTGTGTCAGAAGGGCACTGCCAGCACTTGTAAGTTGATGTAGCCCATGGCTGACACTTTTTGAGTCTGTTCTTCCACTGTGGTGGAAGGAGACACTCTTCTAGTGAGTGTAACTTACACTTGGTGGGAATAATTAGCAACAAGAGCAGCTTGGAGCATGTAACATAAGCCACAGCAGGTTCCTGAGGAGTTTCTAGGTCTTACATCTCTGACCCAAGAAATCTGGCATGCGTTGAAAATTAAATACCAAGCCTGAAAAGAGATTAACCCTCTACATGTCAAGAGTCTTGATACATCCAGGAGCCTTGGAGTCCTGGTATCCGGTCATTTATGAGAAATGTCCTTCTAAAATAAATCTAGCTTCTTGAATTAAAAAAATCAAGGCCTCTGATGACCAATGCAGTTTCATTCTTACAAAAAGATGCACATGTGGTAAGACAAATATTAAAGACTCGTAAAAGAAAACAAAAATTTTCTCCCTAAGAGTGAACTGGTTTCAGGGAGGGTTTGAAAAATCCTTCTTGCCTTATGAATAATTCTCTAAATTCTCAGTGTAATTTAAGATAGAGGAGCTATTACCCCTTACTGAGAAATTGCCTTAATGAATAGTAGTTTCTGCAGTATCTTTCTAATGTTGCAATGTACATACATGCTTAGCATAACTCCTTTAATATTTCAGGTACTGTGGGTTGAAAATAACCAGTCTGTGCAGCTCAGGCAAGCAGATCATAAGACAGACTTGTAAAATATTCATCTGCAGTCTCTTACAAATTCAAGGGTTTTACCAAATAGCTTTCAAAAATAATTTTGGATTTAAGTTGCAGATGTAATTTGAAGTACCACTGCTATCTGTAACTTCGCATTACAGGACTGCATTCCCAGAGGAGATTTTGTTTTGAAATGTTAGCGTTAATTCAATATCAAAGTACTCACCAGTCATCTTTGTTCATGTTGTGGATAATTTCATCTGGAATAAAAATGACTCAGGGGTTTTTTCCATTTTTACCTTCTCCTTCTTTCTTTTTTTTTCTTTTTTTTTTTTTTTTCCAAGCATTAGTGCTTTCAAGAACTTTACTGGCTGCTACTCTTAGTTCCTAAAATTCTTAAAAGCAACCAATCCTGCTATACCACTTCTTTATATCCAGTTAATTAAGATTTTTTTTTAATTGAGCTGAATTGTTCTGCTAAGTAGTTTAGTTATGTGAGCAAGGTTTTTCTTATCTTGATGTTATTCAGCTGAGGGGACATTCAGGGTCTCCTTTCAATGTTTCCTCCACATGTAGAGACATATTGAACACCCCAGCTTCTGTTTCAGTTGTGTGTCAGGGGCCACATGGCCCAAGTAAGAGAAGAACAAGGAGTGAACAGTGAAATGTTTTTGAGAAGTGGGAAGAAGTGCTTGGTATAAAATTAAGTTACCTGTTTAATCCATGATGATGGGTTTGCCGTTCCCATAAAACCTACATAATACAGGCTGAGAAAAACTTCTTTTTTCCAGAAGATTCTAAGCCACTGAGAGAATGTGTTTATGTTGAAATGTATCATCAGCCTGGTTAATTCTAGTTCTTAATGACTTGTGTAATGCTGTCTACTAAAAGTTACTAATATCTTGCAGGGGAAAATTAATTCACCGATTCCTGTTTTAATTGCCTTCTGGGTTTGAAGTATGCAGAAGTACAGAGGAGTGCTTTTTAATAACAGGTTTTCTGTGTGCATAATAAAACTAATGAGGGTTAGGCAGGAGAGATGTTGAAAATCCTGTTACATGTAAAATGGCAGTAAAGTATGAACTAAACAGGTTCTGAAAAACAGACATTTGAGTGTGTAAATGGTCTGCTTTAGACTATTTAACATTTAAAATACCCTGTGAAACATGCTGACTGGCTTTTGTTGCCTGACTTGTGAGACCTTTGTTACATTTTAATACTCTTATGTTTTTCTTTATTTCAGGAAATTCAATCACATTTGTGAGCAAACACGATTCAAGAACTGAACACTTGTAGTCTGTAGAGAGGGGACAAAAACCTGTTACACTGCTTGTACAGTTTTAAGGTTTCAGGGGATCTGCTCAGTTCCCCCATAGCAGGGAATCAATAACTTTTGCATCAGGTAACCTGATGCAAAATTTTTAATTTGTAGAATTTTACAGCTGTAGGTGAATAAGGTAGATTTTTTTTTTTCCCCAAGGTAGTCCAGCAAACGTTGCATTCCATGCTTATGACTGCAGTGTCCTGTGTCACTTGAGTGAAGAACACAAATCACACACACAGAAACCAGCCATATCTTGGGATGACCTAAGAATAAGGAGTGTATTTGCACTACTTGTGAAGAAACTAAGAAAAATCGTTAGACTTAAAATAGAAAAGTTTTGTATGGGTATCTGATGGGTATTTCAAGAGCCATTAATATTTAAGAAGGAACTTGTCAGTGTGTATTTGTAACTGCATTTTGCGGTAGTCCAATATTTTGTTGCTACTCATTGCATTTGTGCTAGAAACGACATGAATATTCATTTTTTAAAAAGCCATCCAATAAACAGCTGTTTCAACTTAAAGCTTCTACCACATGTGCAGTGTTATAGTGGAGGTAGTACAGTTTCCTTTCTTAGTTTAGACATGTTGATGTTTTTATTCATGCAAAATTACAAAAAGAATTGCACAAAAATTTGAAGATCACATTTAAAGTTGGGGTAATACTTGAAGCAGAACAGACTTCTGCTACTATTACTTCTTTAGTGTTTTATATTAGAAGACCAAACAGTGCTTTTGACATAGAGCAGCCAGTAGGACACACTGGTGGTTCATTTTTTTGTATTTCTTCTTTGGTTTGATACCATGTGCTAAATATGTACCTCTGCAATGCAGCTGTTCTCTAGCATGCATACACTGGTGAAAATGTAGAAAAAGCTATAATTTAAAACAGAATATAGCAGCTTTACTGGAAGGAACAATCCTACAGAAAATAAGTGAGTTTGGACAAATTGTAGCAATATGGAGGCATTTCTGGATAGGGATAGAGATAGGAATCATGAAGGGGAACACTGGTGTCACTGACTGACATAGTAAATGTAGATTTTATTTTCATGCCTTCTGCAGAGCTCATTCAGGAGACGTCCCAAGTGTCATTAAAAGTAAAGAAATCCCAACTTTCCCCCTTCCCCACGAATTGACATGATCTAGTCTGTTTCACCATAATCTGGTTGCTAATGTTGACAAACCTCAACTGGGACCAATTTTGTTTTCATCATACCTAGAAGAGTGAAGCAGAATGAGAAGAAAACATACCAAGTTACCTCTGTAGAGACCATGTTGTTTTTAAGTATGCCTTATTTTATGAGCAGGATTTATACTTGGGTGTTAAAAAGTGTACACACAGTACCTTGTGATATAATGGAGCACAAATGATGCAGCACATCGTGTCTACTGGTTGCAGTGAATTAAACAACTATTTCCAACAATGCACATCTTAATATGAATGCTAATTAGAATGATGTCTTTCTGTTCAGATTTTTTTTTTTTTTTTGAAAATAGCTGTTGCAAGGATGGGTCTGTTGACCATGCCCTTATGCTATTAAAAATACACTTTGGTGTGGACTTCTCTTCCTAATCTCTGGGCATTTTCTCCTGTGAGTAGGATTGAAATTGGATCTGGAATATTACTTGAAACTTCTTTTAACAACAACAGTGTGTTTCTGTCTTTTAGTATTATGTTGCTTCTGTATTTGTATTTTATGTTTAGATTTTTTAATGGTTATTGTATCTTCTCAGGACAACCATTCCCAGCTGGGTTTGATCTCATTTTTATCTCTGGCTGTGCATGTAGCAAATTGAGTGCAGTTGTGGAGATCAAGCCTTTGCACATTATATGCAGAAATGTGCTTTACATTCTCATTCACCACTCCCACACCCCAGATGGGCTTTCAGCACAGCCTGTCACTGTGCTGGTGTTCAGGCCTCTTGTGCTGAAGTTGTTTTGTTGGTCAGGAGTAACTTGCACTTACTCAAGTTATGTTTGTGTAGGGGTGTACTGTGTGACCATAAGAATAAAAAACTGGGGGGAAAAAAACCCAAACAGCAGAACTCATGTGCTTAACATCTAAACTACCTGTGCAGTAGATGTTCTTCAAATTCTTTTTATAAACCCCTCTTCCTTTTCCCTGTCACAGATAATTAATCTGCCTTTCTATGCATATAGGGTTGCGGTAGTGCAATGGAATGAAGGGATTTTTTTGTCATTTATATTGTACCAGGAAGAGATCAGAAATTGACTTGCAGATGGGGAGGGTGAATAAATCCTGATCTTTATATGCTCTTAAGTAAGTAAGAGTATCTGTCATGGGTATTACATACTCTACATTAGATCTTTTTAAATGTATGGTTACCAGGTGATAGTTAATGTGATAAATGTATGAACTATGCTTGGTGTAATTGTTTAAATACTGTAAAGGTGCAGCATATTTTTAACCTGTTTAAAGCACACCCCCACCTCCTTTATAAGAGACGTTTGGAAGCTGAGCATGAAACGTGGTAGAATAGATGTGAAAACAGAGGTGATTATGATAGGATTTGACATAGTGATGAACAAAGTTCATAGTCTCTCTCTTCGAGAAAAGTTCTTTTATAAAGAAGGTGGAGAGTAGTTCTTCCAGTTCTCTTTTGTGGTTTATTTTTTTCCTGAACTAAGAAGTTATTAATTAAAAAAAGAAAAAAAAAAGATACTGAAGTTGTCTGTGTTTCTTCTGTGGCATATACTCTGACCATAGAAATGGATGTTTGCAACACTTGCTAATGCTTGGTCAAGCTATTCTTTGAATGTTGAGATTTTACAGGTAAATACCATCCCTGAACTTGTAGTAACTGAAAATGATGTGAGGTTTTTGTGTCATTCTCAAACTTCCTTAGAAGCATCAGATGTTATTGTAAAGGATCATCAGTGTCTCAACAGGATTTATAAATTAAAGATATAAACAAAAGACTTAAACAGAAGTAAGAGGGCTTCAAAATGCTAACAAATTTTAAAGTTTGCTACTGTTTTGAAAGTAGATACTATTTTAGTTTCTTGCAACTCCATAAACACTGAAGTGACAAGTATTGTACCACTCAATTTAACAGCAGCCTAGAGGGAATGTAATACTGTGTTCATCTTTATTATGATCTAATTTATATAAATTACAAGGTTTCATATTACTACTGTTAATACAACTTTTTCTGAACAGAGCTTTAGCCTTGCTGAGTAAATAGGAGGACTTGTCTGCACCCTGTTGTATCTGAGGTGGAAGACAGCAAGGCCAGAGTTGTTAAGCTTCAAATTGCAGTTTAGCATTCCACGATTTCTGTGCTGCTGTCATTCTCATACTTGAAGCTGGATCCCCTTTAATGCTGTAGCTAATCTATGTTGCTGTTCTTAAACCAGCTGTCTAACTAAATTTAAGTGAAGCTCAGACTCAGGTTAAGTAATGTAAAAGTGAAAACGCTGTGTTGTTCTGTGCACCAGAGAGATGAGCTGATAGCCTTTAAAAGTGGTAATTTTGGCTGGCCCTGCACTTCCAGTGGTGGGTTTAAATGTTTTATACTCCATTGTGTCAACAAATGACTTGTAACTAATTTAGTTTGAGGAAGCTGCTGCTATTGAGAGATCAGATCTGGCACAGCCAAAGCTCTTCCAAGCACTTTCTCTGTAAAGAAGAAAGAAAGCTGATGGTGTGACTGAGAGGGAACAAATGTATGGCCACTGGCAGCTGATCTCAATCAGTCCCAGAGCCCTTGGAGTGGCTCAGGTACTTGAACTCTACAGGATCATGTCTGCTTAGACTCTGAAACTGTTTCATTGTACTTAATAGGAAAAACTTAAGTCTTTTACACTCCAAGGTAAATCATTAGCTGTCTCATTCAGCAAACAAAATGCATCCACTGGGTAGCAAATTCTTGTTTTCAGTACAACTATATAGGGCAGATGGTTTAGCCTGCAGCAAGAGCTTAGAGAAATAAGTTGATTCAAGTAAAAGGAGTTAGAAATTTGGGAAGTGAAGGCTTATTCCAAATTATGTTCTGAAAATCTGGTTTCTTATGGCCCCTTAGAAGTCTGCTGGAAAGGGGCCTATTTTTTATGGTCTGCCCTCTTAAAAATAAGTCAACAGTCACTGAGAGTTAGGAAAAGAGCATCTTGATTTGAAGAAGAATATGTGAGGATTTTGCATTTTTTCCACCTATTTTATGTAATGTTCTTTCTGCATGGTGTTTGGGAGCTGAAATACCACTTACACAATTCCAAGGAATAAGTTCTGAAGAAAACCAATTATACTATTTCCCACAGCAATGCTTAATATGCAAAGATTGCTTCTAAATCTGCTTTCCAGGTCATCCTTCTTTTCTTCACACTTTTATTTTGACTTTCAATGAGGTAATTTCACCCTTAAGCTCATTAGTTTCCATAGGAAATGAATTATAAAAAATGCTAAGTGTGCCATATGAGGTTTAACATCAAAGACATTTCTAGACAGACCATGAATATATGTTGAAGCTGTATTTATCTCTGTTGGGTATTCTTTTCAGCACTGCTGAGTTTCAGTTGCTTTCATTAGGTAAGTGTTAGCTTAGGATTTACCTTTCTTTTTTTCCCCCTTGCAATCCAAATTAATCTTTAATTGTTTCAAATAAAATCTACTGACTGGACTGCTTGAGTCAAATGTGTTTTGTTAGGGCTCATGTGCCACCCTCCTGAGGAAAAAAAAAACCCAACAAAACACAGAATTGCACAGCAAACCCTGCTCTGCACAAGGGTAAAGCTGAATCCAAGCCCATGCATGAGGGATGAGGTTTTCTGTCATTAAAAGTGGCAGCACAGCTCTCCAAAGTAATAATAGCTGTTAGGAACAAAATAAATGCCATAAGTAATACTACTTAAAAACTAATCCTTGTCAATATTTACAGCTGAGAGTATTAAAGTGCTTTATTCCACCCAGAGCTTTCAGAATTTCTTAACTCTGTACTATGACACTTTTGAAGAGTTTGGGTAGAAGCTGGCTTTGTTCCTGGGGGGAAAAAAAGAAAGAAAAGATGAGAACTTCAAAACAGTTGCTTTAGCTGTAAGAGGAAGAAAATATTTTATACATTCTTTGAAGGTACAAAACAAAACACAAATACCTTGTTAGCAGTTAACTTTAGTGATCTGCCTAAAAAACAAATCCAAAAAAAAAACCTTAATCAAACAAAAAAACTTCAAAAGGCAGGTCAGGAACTGAAGTCACCCCTGGGATACCTGCAGCACTCACATGCAGGCATTGGGCTGCAGCATCTTTAAGTGCCAGAAGTATTAATAAATTAAATATTTATTAAATAGTTGGTAAATCAGCCACCTCTGTTCTGAGAAAATGCAGCACTGTTCAATATTGCATGTTCATGAGCAGAAGGGCCTCTCTCACCACATCTGTCTGCGTGTGTTTGTACCCAGTCCATGCTGCAGCCAGGGCAGCTGCTGCAGTCCCATCAGTCACTACCCCGATGCTGCTGCAGCAGGCAATGGTGTTGATGCCTCAGGATTTAACTTTTATATTTTTCAAACCCTGCAGTGCCCAGTGTGTCACTCTGGAGTTGCCTGTTCCCTGTTCAGTGCTGCTCTCTGTGCTGGGCACACACAACAAAGCCTCTCCAAGCTGCTCTCCAAGGACACCCAGCCCCTCCTGGGCCCAAAAAGTGTAAACCAAAAGCCTTTGAGAGGGGGGCAAGCTGAGGGCAATTCCATCATTAACTGCAGCTTTAATTGCAGAATTAACCCTGAGATGCAAATGAACCAAACCTATAAAAGTGGGAAGAACTCGTGGCCTCTCAGGGTCCATCTCGGGGCCCATCTGGGCAGCAGCTCTGGCTCCCCAGGGGTACCTTTGGAGGCCTTTCCAATAAATCCCCACCTTTATTCCCTCACTCCTGTCTGGTCTCTGGTTTTAGGAGGCCTCTGAAGGCATCAGTGCAAGAGAGTTCAGGCAGCAGGACATGAAAGGAAACACAAACTCCCACAGAAACCTCCTCTGGCAGTTAAACAAACCTGGTTAGCAAAGTCTGCTCTTTGGTTACACAGCAGGTAGTGGAAAAGGTCAGTGTAAACAACCACCTCATCTTCAGTCTCGCTTGGCTGCTGAGAAATTGGGAAGCATCTAAAAAGGAGTGTTGGCTTTTCTGCTCTTCTACCACCACTGGGGTACCCCACATGCTGTCCTCGTGGTCTGAAGCACTGCCCATACAACTCAGGCTTTCAGCAAAACAAAGTGTTGTTACACTGTAGAACTGAGTAGTTAAACATGCTTTTATTGAAAAAGCCACTTTTTCCAGCCCTTCAAATGTAACTATTGTCAATAATTGAACACAAGTACTTTTTAAAAAGTAGATTTTAGTACTTCAACCTTTAGAAACGTAGTAACAGAACATTGAATTACAATGTATATGAATTTAATGCAGTAGAAGTTATTGTTAGAGTACTGAAGAATTCTAAATACTTTTTAAATCATAAATATATTAACTCTTCCCTTTGAATCAAGTAGCATTAATTTAAAACAACAACCAAAAAAACCCACCAAAAAAGAACCAACCAACATGGAGCCAGACTTTGGCACTTCAGAACTACTCAACACAGTCTGGAAATAATAAATGCAGAGACTTGTTTGCTGTTCATGTTTGAGTCAACTGCTAAAGGGCAAATGTGTTTTTGCTTCCACTGCTACCAGCTGCAAGGCTTCTATGTCTACGTAGACATGTAAACACACACAGAAAATAGGAGGCAAAACCTATAGCCTTGTGTTGCATATCTCAGACATTAATAGGTGGCAAATGGAAGCTATAATAGCAGGTGAAATCATAAATAATTCAGTTAAATATTTCAAGAATCAGTTTTAAATGCCTTCACATAGAAGGATTAAGATAACTGGATGCACACTGCAGCTAATACAGGGGAAGACTTGTGCAGATTTCTTTCTGACACCTGTTTTATGAGATACTATTGCTTTAAAACAATGTGCTGTGTCAGCTGCAAAATGCAGCTTCAGAGGGAATTTTTTTTATTTAAGAAAAAAAATTCTAAATTGTGGGACAAACATGCAGGAGTCTCTTGCAAAGATAGGAAAATATCACCAGGAGGCAATTAAAATACTGATGGGGTTATTAAAGGCAATAGGACTAGCAGGCTTCCCTTTGGTTCAGTGTTCCATTGAATGCCCTGGATTTGTACTCAGGGAGGCACAGCCACGTAGGATTAATTTCTAAAGAAAGTGAGCACTCAAAGTTTGCCCCACCTTAATTTTGTCTTTCAAGTCTTGCCTGCTAAAGGAAGGGGAATAATTCTCTAGTCACTGTGCGTTACCAGCAATAAATAGCTGGTGGATATAGGATCAGAGCAGCTGCAAATATCCAAGTGCTGGATGCTGAAGACTATTCCCAGTATTTCAGTGTTTTTGTACACATGCTGCTGTTGCCATGAGGAGTCACTTAATTTGGTAGACTGAGGTGTTCTAAGCCTATGTAGACCTAACAAAGATAAAGCTACACCAGATTTTCATAGAACAAGCATCTGGTATTGGGTTGCTCAGCTTGTCTGTACACTTCTCTAAAGAGTTAGGAGATGAGATAATCATGGTCTTTAATATTAGAGCTGCTAATGCTTGGCAAGCTTTGTGCTAGACTGCAGAAGTTATGAAATACTTAAAATGAAGTTTACAAAACTGTATGCAAACATGCATGATTGAATTCTTACCCTTGGCTTGGCAAGGCTTGGATTGTACAGGCAGAGTTATAAACAGAATTTAACTCAGAGCTCCCAACAGAAAGGATCAAGTGATACCACAGGGACAGGGGACTGATTTACACTTCAGATAAAAACCACGGTGTGATCACCCCAGGTTACTTTTACTCCCATCCCAGAAAAAGGCTTCTGCAGTCTGAAGTACTTTTTCAGAGGATGCTTTCTTGGACAAACTACATCCAAATCTCATGCAGGAGAAGAGAGATGAGGTTAGTGAGCATAAGGGGAGATGGCATTTGTGCTGTGCTGCGGTTTGTATCCTTGTAATCTCAGTCCCAGCATGTGGGAAGCAAAGACCACTCTCAACAACGCTGTCTCCACGTGACTGCCACACTCAGCTGCTCGGCACAGCTTCTGCTCTGCTCGTGTCCCTGTTCCCTCTGGGTTTGGGAACTGCTGTTTCAGTCTTTGTGGGACATCACTGGGCTGACGCTCGGCACAGCGTAGGAGCAGCGGGGCTGGCGCAGTTCTGGGAGGGCTCAGCAGTGTTGGCATCTCCACCTGCTGAGCTCTGCGGGTCTCTGGAGGAGCTGGAGGCCTTCCCATGACCTTTGTATGAAGTGGGGGATTTTGCCCAAAGGGGAAGACTCGATGTGAAGCTGGCAGAGCTGTTCCCCTCTGCAGTCAGAACCACCGGCTGTTTCTCTGGCATGGCCGGAGCATACACAGCATTTTGCTCTGACAGGTGATCTCCACATTGACTAAGGTGTTCTGCTAGGACCAGAGGCTGCTGATCATCCCCTTCTTCAGAAATAACAAAAACTGGTTTGTTTTTATCTGTTTCTACCATAAGCTCCTTTGTTTTTGAACCGTTGACCAAGTTGATTTTCAGTGGGTTGGAGCTCTCTAGAAGATTTTTGGGGCTTTGGCTGTTAACTGGAGATGCTGCCCCTAGATGTCTTGAGGGATCCAAGGGCCTCACATGTTTGCTGTCAGGGGAACTGGCTAAAAATCCAAAATAAGGGTTCCCAAATCTGGATTTCTTCAAATTGCAGGAGGTTAGCTTCCGCTGCCTCTGTGCAGACAGAGTGAGGGGGTATGAGGCATTACTGGCAGATGAATCAGAGTAAACAGTCTCTGAGGCTCCCTCTATCTCAGTGGCTGAGATTACCTTTCTGGTTGGCACATCCTGGGATCTTGCAGCTGTAGAAAAGCCCTGCACAAGATAGTACAAAATTAGTAGACAGGCCATGAAAAGCAGCTCCCTTGAGAAACTTTGATCCTGAGAGAACTGCAAGTTAAAATTCCTGGTTATGTTAGAAGTAAGATGCATTCTTTAGCAAAAAAACAATGTTATTACCTTAAAAAGGAAGAAACATCCTTTATTAGCTTTGTAACAAGCTGTTGGTTTGATGACTACAGTCAGTGAGACCCAGATATCCCTGCCACACCTACGGATTCCTTGCAGGGCAATAATAATACATCAATTACAGTAAATTCAAGGCATAACCAGGGGGGAAAAGCACATGTCAGAACACTCAGTGAGGTAATCTTGTCTGAAGGCATTTTCCAATGTTCTTCTGGACTGGGGATAATTTCTTAACCAGGTGCTAACTGCTGGGAAATACAGCTGCTTAACATTTCAGGAAAGCCTGGCTAAATTACAACATAATTAGGCCAGAGAGTCTCCCATACACCAAAGAAGATGGACTGGGATGTGTTTGCACCACAGGACAGAGAAGTGAGGCACTGGCCAAGGGTAAAACGTGTCCCATTAGTGAACAGTGAGGAGTACTGGAGCTGAGACCCTGACCTCCACATCCTCCCCTCCCTGCAAGACTTACACTGCTGTCAACCAGCTTTGTGAAGGGGCTGTTGGTGCTCCAGCTACACCATTTTTTCTGTAGCTGTGGTATTGGAGCCAGGAAGTCGTGGAAAGTGCGGGCGCTCCACGTGCGCTGCCTGGGACAGGGATTCTCCAGCTGGACATTGCCCTTCTCAGCAGCGTCTGCCCCTGCAGCCGTGGGATGGGAGCTCAGCCAGTCACACACAGAGGCCGGGCTTGTGACACTTCTTTTTAGGTTTTTGTCCTGAAAAGAGTAAGTTCAGGTCATTTACAGGCATCTTTCATCAAAACATTTTTAAAACACTTTGGGAAACAGGCTGTTAGTGCAAGAGACATTGATTCAGTGGTTCTCAGAGGACACAGGAATGCAGCTTCTCCTCATTGCTCTTCCAGTGTGCTGCCTGTGATGTCTTTTCCTGGTCTTAAGAATCAAACACGGTTAGAAGGGAAAAAGGGATTTTACCTTTGTATTTGTTTAAGGATCCTTAGGTGCACCATGTCCAGGTCGAACGCACCTCCATGCATCCTGCAATGCCCCCCACAGAAGATCTGGTCTAACATTCTAGGTGTTACCAATTTCACATCTATCAAAAATTCCCCAATGAGAGGCTCTAATGAGGCCCCCTCCCCAAGGAACCTTCCCCTGGATGGTTCTATCTCAGGTTACAAAATGTGTTCTGGAGAGGCCCTTGGGCTCTGGGCACACTGATCCCTCACTGCGAAGCTTCTAAAATGTTCAGTCTCCCAGCCTGACAAATGAGTCCAAGAATGTAGGCTAAAAAACACTAAGAAGTTATAAAAAGGTATAAAAGGGGTTTAAAAGAAAAGGCAAAAAATCATCATGGCATCACCTGAAGCTCGCTGGCTTCCCTGGAGGAAAGTTTTTACCTTGTTTCCCCAGTTTTGGGTTTAATGGGGTTTAATGTTGGAGTGGGAAATTTCAGTTACATAAGATATGTTCCCACAACTCTCATAAAATACACAAAATATCTACAGCTTGATTTTACTGGAAATATCCGACAGATCAGAGTCGTAAACTTCACTGTGTAAAACAGAATTCTTCCACTCTGCTTGGCTCTTGGCAGGCTCCAGGTGTGTCTGCCTGGGGAAATAAAACTTAAGGGGGATGGAGCCCCCTGACAGAAATCCAGAAGCAAGCAAGAGGAGAATCAGCAGTCTCAAAAATGCACAGGTCAGAGAAAAGACTGAAGTAAGTGATGCTCTTTATCCTATGCAAGGGAAGAATTAAGAAAATAAAAAGAATGAATAAAAAAGAGAAAGGAAATTATCTGTTCTCAGTGTCTGTGGTGCATAGAACAAGAAGCACAAGAAGTGGATTGGAGCCAAGGAGATTTGCATTTCACATAAAAGGTCTTCAGGTGGAAAACATGCTTTAGGAGTAGAACAAGACATCCAGATAGCTGTAAAACTGGCATCATCAGAAGGTGGGACCACATTAAACTGCTGTCAGGGTTGATCAGACATGGGAATGAACTACAAAGATCTCTTCCATACTTTATAAATTCTGATGTTGCATTTGAAATCACAATTTTTATCATTAATATTGATACAAGCTTACAGCCAGAAAAGTTAGAGAACCTCTGACATTCCTATGAATCTTCTTTAACTCTCATGAATACTTCACCTGTTATTTATTTAAGCCTCCTGTTACACAACTCTATACATATTTTTAATTTTCAGCTGTGCAAATATGGTTGTCATGAGAGGAACGCAAAATCCACATTCCCAACGTTTACATAGTCCTTAAAGATCGTCTGAAATAAATCCCACAGTGTCCTGGATATAAAAATCCTGAGAAACCAGAAACTTGTAATTTGTTATTTCTGACAAACTGAATCTCCCAAGTTTCTGCAAATCAAAGAAACTATTTAGTGAATGTGTCATATTGGAAATGGATGGGCAGAGAGGCAAGAAATTAGCACTAGATGAGAAAAAGAAACTCAGTAGGAAGCCAGGAGAGGCATCAGGCTCTGGGTAAGTTTGTTTCACTATTAAGCTCCTAGTCTAAGATTTTACTGAAGGAACAATCTTTATTTATAAATTTTTAAGCTGGCTGTCTTCTCCTCAGAGGCCTCTTCAGGCTGTCTTAGGATTTATTATTCTAATATTATTATAAATACCTCGAAACTGATGTAAAAATTAGCCACTGGTTTTGAGATAGACACTCTGGATGTAACTGGGATGATGAACAATGTATATTCTAGACTTTTGAAAATGTTTTGGCAAGAAATGTTTGTTAAACTTCCATGATCACACTCTTTACTCAAACCTTTGCATCTGAAACTTGCAATGTCTGATCAGAAGTCAGAGATCATAGTCATAGGTTAGCCAAAGGGTGAATGATGCCCTAAACCAGAGGGGATTTAGAAAGCCATGACTCTCCTGGAGGACCCCTGGAAGCCCCCCAAAAGCCATCCCACCCTCCATTTCCTCAGGCCAGTCATGAACTGACAGGGCTTTTTGCTCTCCCAGCTCTTCCCTCGTAACACAGGACTGGTGCCTTCAAATGGGTTTGAAAATCTGCAAAGCAAATTCCAGTTAATCGCTGGCTCAGGCGCAGCAGAGCCGAGGCTCACACTTGGTGGGCAGCACAAGCAGCCAGACACAAAGATCAGGCTAATTTTTTTTTTTAATGAAAGCTCCTAATAACTTGCTTTGTCTAGTCAAGCATTTTGGGTGAGGTGAGTCTGCTGGCATTATTTAGTGAGCTGTGAAGGATTTCACACATCTTTTCACAAGGGGCTGAGTGCCCAGCTGCTGTGCTGCAGTGGGCACCTCATCCCATCACTGCCTGGGCTGGGTCACAGAGCCACGCACCGTGTCCCCTGCCAGGCACACCCTGAAAATACACACCTCAAAATGCAACTGGAAACACGTTTAACACCCAGGAACCCCAAGCATCAAGCAGCCTGATGAGATTCCTGTTTGAGGGCAGCTTTGGGAATAGGCTGCTGTGCTCAATTTCCTCACCCCTGGAGAGGATGGGCTTCAGCTGTGGGGACAGACCCGGGGCTTTCAAAAAGCCATGATTCCAGGCCTGGTGTTCTGTTCCTTGAGGAATGGGGTGGGGAGAATTGTTTCCCTTGTGTGCTGCATGGATGTCACTGAGGCAATGCTGACTGAGGTAATAAATGTGTTCAGTTCTTTGGGTTACTTTCAGTGCTTTAACACATTTTGGTTTTTAATAAAAGTCCTCTGAAGATTGCTTGCAGAAGCAATGTCAGAATAGAAATGGGGGGTTTATGTGTATTTTTCCCTTCTGACTAAACTGGGGAAAAAGGGGCAGGGCAATGGTTTTCCCTCCTGCCTAAAAGCTGGCTGTGTGTGGGACTGCCACCAGGTGAAGCTCTCTGCACTGGAAAGGACCAGGAGTGCAGGTGTTTGCTCAAGGGTGCTCAGTCTGGGTACAACTCCCTGTGCCTTGCTCCACAGAAGGTAATGCTCAGGCAAGGGAAGGCTCCAGAGCTGTTTTCCCTTCTTTTCTTCTTTCTGTTCATCAGGGTGGTCAGCTGGAGGGAAAGCTCAGCACGTGTCTTACACCAGCGTAGGAAAATCCTGACCAGCCTGGCCTCCTGGCTAATTTCCTAATCAAGTGCAGGGATACAGAATGCTTTTGTTTTGTAAACTGTGACAGAAGTATTACACAGCCTGTCCTGGGCATGTGAGTTCCTTGTGCTGGTTGTTTATCCTCTTGTGGGAAAAAGAGAGGGCACTGCAGAAGAGAGTATTGACCTGGGAAAGGCTTCAGCAGACACTTGTAATGAATGTGCTCTGTCTGCACTCACTCGAGGCTGAAGAGGTGACAGCCAGACCTGAGGCTTCTGAGCCATCATCTGTTCCTAAACAAATAAAGGACCAGGAGTCCAGGGGAAAGAGCTAAAATAAGAGAGAACCTGCTGAATCAATTCAGGTTTCTGTCTGTGAATTTGGAAGGGCCCCAGTGCTTTCACTTGAAGCACTTGATTTTTTTTTTTGGAGCCTGCACTGTTAATTTTCACATCGGCTTGGTGAGACACTTTCTGCCAAGCTGAGGAGCTGAGTAACTTCCCTGATCACTTGGAGTCGTGGGCAGGAGCAGGTCTGACTCCCAGGTCTTTCAGTTGCTACCAGTGATAATTTTAATGGAACATCAGCTTTGCCAATTAACACTTTTGCAGGCTGGTCCTACTGCCTGCTGCCAAACATCTGCATCACTTGCTGTCACAGCCAAGGCAGAGTTCTGCATTTGCTCTGATACTGGCTCAGGGGATCACAGTCCACATCACATGAATGCAGCTCAGCTTGAGGGTTAGGAGAACTGCCTGGTTCAATCCCTGCCTTTCTAGAAAGTGGGCATTAGGCATAAATGGACAGGTATGACAAGTGCTGCCCAAGAGGGACAGCCTGTGGCTTGCCAGAGATGTTAGGGAATGTTCCTACCTGTATCCTGTAGGTGGTAAAGCTCAGGCCACTGGTCCCAGGTCCAGCAGAAATGATAAACACTTCATCACTCCCAGTCTCAGTGGTCACTGCAGAGATGGAGGAGGGCACATCTGGGTCAGTGTCTTGAGGAGACCGTTCTGTGCTGCCTCTGCAGGAAGTGACTGAGAAAGGAACAAAATCAGTAAAGACTGCAAGTCTTTACTGCAAGAGTCCAAAACATCTGTTTCCAACTCCTTCAAGACAAACCCTCTTCCTTCCATCCACAGACAATCTAGAGCAGGGCTTTGGCTGGCTGTTGCACCAGCCAGAACAAAATTCAAGTCAACAGTTTGCTCTCCTGAAACTGCAAGCTTTTAAAAACAAAACAAAAGAGGAGAGGAGAAACACCCTTGGGTCTGCTTTCTAATAAAAACAGACATGAACTGAAATCCCTTGTGTTAAACACAGAGGTTGTGCTGCAGATCAGAAACTTGCAGACTTGCTCAACTCATTATTTGTTTTTATTTGCTCATACCTGCTAATATTGGGAGCAGTGCTTTTTGGTTAAACCCCAGTGACACTGCTCCCACAGGCAGCCTGATGCTCCAGGGACTGCCATGGAGGGGTGTCCCCAAGGCCTGTCATCTGGTCCAGGCAAGGACAACTCTGGCCACAACTTCCTCAGGAAGGAGATGGGAAACTGCTGTGGCTGGGAGCACAGAATTAGCTTTTTATGGAGAAACCCTTGTGCAAGCTGATTGTGTAGTGGCTGATAGGTCACTGGGAAACTGATGGTGTGTTACAACTCAACATAAAGTCGTTCCCTGTTGGCCTTTATTAACCAAAAGGGGCACTGGGACAGTTCATGTGTTGTGACTCAAAATTGCAGCAGGTGACATTCTCTGCAGCGTGGCTGGGATGCTCTTTTCTGGAAGCACACTGTGAGGTAAATGCCACCCAAAGCACATCCATCCATACAGACCCACAGAATCAGTGAGCTCCAGGAGTTAGAGCTGACCAAAGACAATACGAGCATTGCAAAACCCATCCTTTCTGGACAAAGTTAGGCCTGGGGCAGGTGAAACTCCTCCCTGGTTTATGGATCTGTGTAAGTTGTTTGTAGCAGTGTGAACCCAACACATTTGCTCTGCTACCCCAGTGTCTCTGCAATGCCATGTGCTGCGACAGCTTGTGCTGGCAGCGCGCTGGGGCTGCGCCTGTGCGAGCTCCTTGCCAGGGGGATTACCCTCCCAGGGAGGGGGGAGCAGCAAGGGACAGTCCCCACAACAAAGGCTCTCTGCTGCGGGTAGCTCTCCAGCTGTGCAGGGCCGAGACAGCGATGAGGACAGCGGGGAAGGAACGATCTGATGAACTGGCCCAGCGCTCCGGGCTGCCCTGGCTCGCCCCGGCCGAGCCCCGCACTTACCCGCCTGCTCCCGGCTCACAGAGTGGTTGTTGTTTTCATTCTCCCGGCTTGGCACCACCAGCTGGAGCTCATTGATATCGACAGTGGAGTTCTGGATCCTGTTCTACAACTCAGAACATGCCCCAGTAAACATCGTCAGATAAACAGTGCAACAGCCAATATGAAAGAGAGAAACAGAAATTGCTGAAGCCATTAGCACTAACCTCCTGGTCACTGCATGCGTTGGATGAGCTCCTTTTGGGGCACGTTCTCTGCCTGAAAAGGAGAGACAGCAACAACAACAACAAGCCCTCGAGTGAGTTAAAGATCCACAGCAGGAAAGTTCTCGTCTCTGCTCATCCTGCGAGGGGACCCCAGCAGGTTATGAGCATCCAAAATATTTGCCAAGACTCAAGGCAGCAAGGCCTGTAAACAAGGGGAGAAAATTATATGCTCATGTGGTGGCAAGTCAGCTAAAGAAGAGAAGAACCTGTCATCTTCTTCCCATGCTCAATGAAGAGCAGGAACAGAGCTCAGACCTCGGCCGAGTCCCACCAGACTCCCCCCTGGCAGCTGCTCTTTCACACCAAGAACTGAACAGCAGGACTGAGATCCTCCAGTCTGGGCAGTGACATTGCTCTTATCCTGCTAGACAGAATATTTCATCTGCACAGCCAGTTCTGCATACTGGGTTATATTTAGCAAGCAGAGAGCATCAGATGCTGTTCATTTGTGTGACTGTTTCACTGAAAGGCAGTGCTGTGGCAGATGATTATGGGATGAACGTGCCCCGTGGCTGAAGGGAGACACGTGTTCTTAGCCATTTTTTCACATTTTTATTAAAACTGAGATTGTGAAACTAGTGTTACAAATTTTTGAATGAATAAGACTTAAAGCTATCACAAAGAAAGGCTGGCACTGATGGATGTGATAATGACTGGAACAAGTGTAGTTTGTGTTCAATGGTTCTCCAGGGGACAGTGCAGACAGGGGAGCATTAGGCACTCACTGATGGGATGCAACCCAGGTTATTGCAAAGGCAAATTCTCACCCCCAGGTGATGGATGGGCAGCAGGCAGTGACTGACAGGGAAGCTTGGGTGGGGAGAGATGGCAGCACTGAAAGCTTGATGGAGTCACTGTACACCCAAGGGCTGGGAGGTTATGCAGACATAGAATGCAGTTGCAATTCATGGGCTGCAACCATACAGCAAAAGTTTGACTGCATGGGACGGGATTAAAATAAAATAAGGTGGATCTATCTGTTGTTCTTGGGGCTTGGGAAAGAAAATAAAAAATCCCCCATTACTCGAGCCAGGCTTCATGGCCAAAAGTAATTAGAATTATTGGCCAACTAACAACTGAAGCCTTCATTCCCTCCCCAAGTAGCAAACAAAAGCTGCAGTGTGGCAGAGACTTGGAGTTTCCCCAGAGAGCTTTGCCCTGGCTCAATGCAATGAGCCTGAGCAGATACTGCTGATGACTTGGTGCACTGGAGTGGCAGTGGGTGCCAAGCCCATCCCAGGCCATTTCTACTCCTGGCAAGGCAGAGCCTGCTACTTTTAGCTGAGCAAGAGCAGCAGACAGAAATAGGGGAAAAAAAACCCAACAGCTAAACCTGGTACCAGAGGAATAAATAAAGTATGAAGAGAAAAGAAAGTAGAAGGCAAGTTTAGGAGGCCAAGAGTTCCCAGGTTACTCTTGGCATGCTCTGCAGTGCCCAGTCAGCCAGGACGGTGTCCCTGTGGCTCAGGGGGCTGGTCCCAGCTCTGAGTGTGCTGCACTGGTAAAGCACCATCATTTCCCCCCTCAGCCCACCCTGTGCCACCGTGACATTTTCTGCAGTGAGGGCAGACTGTGGTTAATACACATTTCACACCTGATTTCAAGCCCCTCTGTAGGACAAGAAGCATAAAATAGAGCTTGATGGGCTTAACCTAAAAGAAGTTTAATGCTTAGTGCTTAATGGCCTCAGCAGTGTTACTCTGAGCTGCATTAAAACCCCACAGCTGGGAGGTGTAGGCGAGCTCCAACCAGTGCCAGTGGATCTGGGGCAGAGACCAACACCTTCAGAGCAGTTACCACAGTAAAGAGGGAAAAAAGACTCTTCCAGTGCAACACAGGTGAGGCAACTCAGCACAGGTCATGGCATCACTTCCACCTGGTCTCACTTAAATGCTTTAAGTCTGACAAGAAATAAAGTGGTGTAATCAAGGCTTCCCAGGAGCAGCATGCAGGGAACACAGGAGGCTGGGATAGTAAACACCCTTTCAAGAGGCTAAGGGAGTAGGGGTAGTCTCTATTTATATTCAGTCAATAGCTGCCTGAGGTATAGATATCTTCTTTAAAAAAAAAAAATAAAAGAAGAGTTGTAGAGCAATGAGGAGGCATAAATGCCAGTGTTAACAGAAGCAAGCCTAATCCTGTGCCACAGGACCCCTGGCAGTGACCAGAACATACAAACATTGGTGTGTGGGACTGAAATCCTGTGGAATTTTTTTTTTTTTTTCTGTTAGTCAGCAAGAGCAGAACATTATTTTGTAAACATCTGACAAGTAAAAAGCCAAACCGTGAATGTGAGCGGCATGGCCTGACTTTCTAAACAGGCTTTGCAGAGGAAACCTCAGCCAGTGGAACCTCAGATTGCCGGTGTACTTTTTGGGTTGAATAATACTCTGCTTCATGGATCATTACAGTGAAATTAAATAGGGGTATTGGAGCAAGAACAGCCTACTCAACATGTGTATCAGCCCAGACTGCTGCCATAGCAAAGGGAGCCTGTTTCTGTCTCTTTTGAAGATTGGCAAGGGTATAAAAATAAAGTATTTGGTATCTGGAAGACATTTTCCACCAGACGTTTTCCTTTAGAGCTAGCAAAAAAATTGTGGTCTAAATTAGTGTTCTGTGAGCTCTTTAAGAACAAAAAGGTTAGTTAGATGTAGCACATGCAAGTTTAACTCTTACAGCTATGAAGAGCTCAGACCCTGAAAGCAGGAATTTCTCTATATTCAGCAAGAGAGATGATATTTAAGTTTAAGCTTTGCCACCGTGCCTGTGTTCTCTGGTGCCCGGTGTGACAGCCTGCGTGTCGTGGTTTCTCAGCCAGAGCTAAAATGCAGCCTCCAGAAGGACAAGGAAAAGCAAGTTCCTCTGTCAGACCAGCCTCAGTGGCTCAGGGATGTCTGGATGTCTTGGGGCTGGAGGATGCACACTGGATGAGGCAGGGGATGTAGGAAGGGAGAAACCAGAGTGGCTGCAGGATGGCTCTGGGAAATGAACGCTGATGCCAACACCCAGCCACCCCCGTGGAGCCCTACAAGGGACAGTGTTGGGTTCAGTTTACCTGATGTTCTCATTGAAGTCAAAACATGTGAAAAATAATGTTGATTTTGACAAAAAACCTGGGGAGTATGGGCTCTGTTTTGAATTTGTTGGAAGGGAGAGAAATAAATCACTGTTTCTACAAAAATGTTTTCACTAGGGAGTAAGAAAAATGCAAACATATGCTGGGGGGGTGGAGAAGTGTTCCTTGGACAGATATAGAGAAAAGAAATATATAAAAGAAAAGCAATTGACTGGAGAGGCATGGTTGTGTAACTGTCTGGTTTTAGCTGTTTAACTAGTCAGCATCAGGACCTGGAAATCCACAACCCAGCCTGACCATCAGCTCACTTGACTGGATCATTTTGGATTGCACTTGGGAACAATGAGAGGCACTGCAGCATGGCTCTGGGCTCTTCCCCAGCATCAAAGGGATGTGCAGATGACTTCTTAACACACGTCTGCACAGTCTCTTGGATAAAATATGCTACAGATGGGAAAATATTTTTAAATCTTAATTCTAAGTGGCAATACTTTGGTTAGTGTTTACTTTCCTGCAGAGTGCTAGTGATGGTTAGTTAGAGTCAAACTGCAGGACCTCTGTAAAAAGATGCAGTACTGTCAGTTCAGCCTGCTCAGGAGACTCAGGGAAGGGTGATCCTTTTGTGCTGATTTTGTCCATCAGCCAAAAGCTGATGTTCAAAGGCACCACTGCCATTGAAACAAAAAAATGCCCAGGAAAGTCCTGAACATTTAGGTATTTCTGAAGGAAAATGAAAATAAATCTGAGGTACAGGAGCTGTAGAAGTAACAAAGAAAACTGAGGAGCACAGGGTAGGAGCAGTGAGTGGCACTGACTTCCTCTGTACCCACTTTATTACAGTTGGAGGACAGCAGGAGTTAGCAGAGCAAAGGAATTGTAACATTTTTCTGGAAATGTAACTCTTTTCTGCTCTTTTCCCTACAGAAAATATCACGTGCTTCCAAGGCTCTGGTGTGCACCACCTTACCTGCAAGCTACACAGAGGGCAGAGAGCAGAGCAAGAGCAAAGACAACGATCCCTGTTGTAATTGCCAGCATCATCATATTTTCCTTCCTCTCTTGCCTCACGGCATCCACAGCGCTGGGGTCAGTGATGTTCCTGTACTCAAAGAGCATCGCAAAGCCTCGGCCCCGGTCCGTGGTGGTGATCAGCTCCATGATAACCTCAACCATTTCCAGAGATGAACCAAAGACCATGGTCTTGTTTACAGGGGAATTTGGCCCGCAGAAGCGAGAGGAAAATGTGATGAGATCAGAAACATACAACACATCATGGGGACAGACATCCACTGCTGACTGCGGGCTGGAGGAGATTTCCATGGGCAGTGCTGTCGAGGGAAGAGTCCAGCTCTCTACTGTGACTTCATCTCTCTCACTTGCAGTCAGGTGGGCAAGCAAGATCTTCCCATCCAAATCTCCTGCTTCCAGGCCACTGGTATTTTGCCTCTGCACTGAGGCACTACCAGCCACAGGGAATGGCAGCTCCTCCGGTTGAGCCTTGGTAATCGCTTTGGGTTCCTTCATCTGCTTCCATTGTTTTTCTTCAGATGCTTGTTTGGCTTCATCTTTTTTTGAGATGGTTCCTGGAAGTTCATCCAGGTGACCCACAAGGTCCTTTGACTGGTCTCCCGTGCTGCTCAGATTCTGAGCCACCTTCGACACGGAAGTCCGGAGAGAGGGTTTTGTGGTATGGACAGCAAAATCCAGGTTCTCCTCAAGAGAAGGCATGCCCTTATTTTCTGTTGTAGCAGGGGCTGAAAAGCCATCCCAGGGGGTTGGAGTTTCACTAGAGCTCTCAAAAATGTCAAAGTCAAATATTTCCAAGATGAGATGGGTTCTCATGGGAATGAAGAACTGCCAGACGCAGTGTGTCCCTGGGTAGTAGTTGTTTGGAAAACCTGGTGACAAAATCAGGCCTCTTTCCATTGATTCCACCACTGCACCACAGGAATAATACACCTGGGAAATAAAACAAAGAATCTTACATCTTGCCATAGATCATACACAGGATGCAGTCTGCCAGACTGATGGAAGGTCCTGCTCTGTTCTTTCCCTACAGAGATTGCTTTACAATACCCTCAAGACAGGGAAATTCATTAAGCCTGTGCAAGTCTTAGCTCCTACTTTTGAGAATCATCTAATATGGAAAGCTACTCTTAGAGACTGTGGAAGTGTATATTGGATGGTCAACCTCCAAGAGAAATATAACCCACATAAGTAATTCACATAATTCTCACTTCCTACTACTGATAATTTGTGCTGTTGGCAAACACACAACTTTTTGACCACACAAATATGTTGCCCTAAACAGTTGGTTGTGTGAGAAAAATCTTAAGAATCTAAAGGAAAAATGTGTCACAGAATCTCAAACTCTGTGTTATTTTCATTACAAAAACATTTTCATGTAAAAAAGAAACTTTGCATTGATGATCACCCATGATTCATCCAACCAACTCATCTTCTGTTTCAAGGACATTCAGCCTTATTTACTTCAATAAAATGTAACCGGTTTTGATTGGGCAAATTGTCTCTTTTTCAAGTGCAAAGCCTCTCAAAATAGTGACAGCAGATACCAGCTCTCACCAGTAAACCAGCAACCAACATGCATTTTACATAACACAGCGACAGTTCCATGTGAAATATGCTATTTCTTCCTTCTCCACAAATAGCCTCCAGCCTCCAAGGAGGAAGGAAGTCCATAAATGGTGGCACTAACCACCACTCTGTGCTTCTCAAAAGGTGCACGAGGCTGCTTTTGCACATCATATTTACAACTACCTTCTCCCAAAGCCACTCTCAGAGCCTTTTTTCAAGATTCTTTCATAAATTTGCAGAGCACAGAGCCCAGTCTGCACCTTGGGCAATCATTTTTAAAAAGGGGGGGAAAAAAATCAGCAGTGTTTAGGTCCCAAGCCGTGCCTATGAGCATGGGCTTACAAGCATTAATTGGAAAAGAAAGGGAATGCTTTGGGTTTGGTGTGATTTTTTATTGGAAATGATTAGTCGTCTTGGTCTGTTATCTATTTAAACACAAAGGAACTTGGCAGTAGAACAAACGAAGCTTATGAAGTCCATATAAAGCCACAAAGATCAAAATACTCCAGATTTTTTTTCTCTTGGTCCCTCCCCTTGGCTCATACTGAAATGAAAGAAAAAAAAATGCAATGCCAAATGTTAAAAGCTCCTAAAGAGAAACAAAATCCAGACCTGTTCTGCAAGGCACAATCTTTGTTTTCCAGCAGGTGCTGCTCATATTCTGGGGGATTTCAGGGTGGATGCAGGATGGCCACAGAAAAAGACCAAAACAGTAATGTGGGTGGAAACCATGCTCTGTATTCAACTTGAAATCCAATATTTGACTTGTAAAAGTGTAATTTAAATAAAAGCTTGTATTAGTTATACTGGAATAAACTACAGGCTTCCCATTTAAGGCACCTGGGCTGGACTATGTCTGGAAGTCTCAAGTGGAAAAGAAACCACATTCATTGCCACATACATATTATTCTCTGTCTAATGCCTTAGGAGTCCCACATGTAATACCAAAACATATTAATAGAAATTTACTGATCCTTTCTCTAGGAGGTAAAATTTTGGGTTTCAGTCTGGATTAGTTAATTCATGGTAAAAATCCAGGGGAAACAAGCAAAACTTTATGTCAATTTAAGAGGCTACAAGTCCTAACATTTAGATCCATTTACTAATTCACATCAGAATTACAGATACATTTGTTGCCACTTGCAATTTACTGAAAACATGCTGGTTTCCTGTGAATATGCTCCTCTTTTCTGAGGGAGAGGACGCCTCTTACACTTGGAAGAAGAATTGAGGGATTTTCTGTGACTTCTCTTGTATTCCTTCCCTCCATCCCAGCACATCAGTGCAGTCTTGCCTTTGTTGCAAGTTAATTTTCTGAGTTCACTTTTAAACAAGGTATTTGCATAGCAAGAAACAGTAAACACCACCTAACTTTTCCACTAAAATATGTGTCCAGTTCTAGAGGCAGAGTATGCACCAGAACTGCTGCTCTCTCAGGGTGGCACTCCTGGGTGTGGGAGGATCACAGATTGGCTCAAGCCTCCTTAAATTAGCAGTGATTGAGGGTTGAGATTTTGTTTTGAGAAATATGTGAACTGATCCAGTTGCCTTTTTTCAGACACTGAGAAGGCGCTTGGAGGCGTTCACAGCCCCACCTCTACTACCAGAGGACTTTGTTAACACCCGAGAGCTGCAGCCACCAGATCAGCGGATCCCGTGGGATTCATCACCAGAGTGCTCAATGGGGAAGTGCATCCCCCAAATCCCTCGCCCCCACTCTCAGGATAAGCTCCCTTTCCCGCCTTCACTTTCACTCGGATCTGTCAAACTGTCATCAATTGAGGAGGAGTATCTTGCACATTCTGTGTACACCCAGGGAGGCTCAGATTCAAGGTGCCTCTTGAGCCACCAGCTGGCTATGATACAAACCCCAAGAGCTGCCCTGCACCCCCAAACCTGGCAAGAGGGGGAGGTGCAATGTGTGAGTTCCAGAAATATGGCTGAAAGGTCGTGGCAGTGGGGAATTGTTCATTTATTATGGCTTATGAGACCAAAAAGATTGAAGACTTGCTCTGAGATCAGGGAAAAAACCCACAAAGGATAGGAAATGCAAGACAGACCTGAGGGAAGGGGAGGGGGAAGGATTTCTGATTAGTTTATAACCCACAGCTGAATGACTGACAAAATTGTTTTGTTCATTTGAATCACCCATTATGAACCCTAAGTTTTGCCAATTAGACACAGATGTTCCCTTCTGCAGCAAGCTATAGACTCGTGGGCTTCTGACAGATGCGTGCAAAAAAAATTGGCACATTTTTAATCTTTGCAAATGATAGGTTGTCATCTTTTTAAAAACAACACTTGATATATGCCAACACCAATTAGAGGAATTATGAGCGCAGAGGACCAGATTACCAGTCCTGTTCTGCTTTTCCATAGTTTTGACTCTGGCCAGAGGTCCCAAGTGTCTCCAACAGTTGTGCTGAACTGAACCTCCAGTGGTCAGAAAAAAACCAGTGGTCCCTGTTTTCCTTATCAGGGAAGAACATTTAGTTGGTTTAGAAGTAACTCAAATCTCAGCTACTGCTGCTTGGCCATAGACACAGTGGTTGGCTATTTCAGAACCAAGACGTTGCATATTTATGCCAAGATGTTGCATTTCCCCCTTTCACATTACACAGCCCACTCAGAAGCTTGAATCTTCTGAAATTACTGAAAACTGCCCGATTGCCATGTACTTACCTCCTCCTGTGCTGGTGTTTGGACTGAGTAGTTCATACTGACATCAGCTTTGAGCTATTGAAGTTACACACGGGTAAGGAGTTACAAAGCCTCCGCCCCAGGGCTAAGGAGTACAAGGAGGACCTTGTGCTTGTCCCTCAAAGGTGGTTCTGGAAGTGGTGCTCTGATGGTGGTGAGAATGCTCTGCTGCCCTCTGAGGAGCACCTCTGCAGCAAACCCACGTGTGATGCAGTTGTAGAGAGCTTTTCTTACACATAAAGCTGTGCTGGGTTGGAACAGATGTGGCCAGAAGTGACTGCAAGGCGTTGTTCAGGAGTCTCACCACAGCCACCAGCAGCTGCTTCCTGAGGAGCACCAGCTCCCAAAGAAAGAGCAAGCCCTTGCTGTATGCCATGGGGGTGCTGCACAAAGCCAGTGTGTCACTGCTTCACACTGGATTCTGTACATCAAAGAGCTCTTGAGAAGCAGGAGGCACTGATGAAAAGCAGAATTCCCATGCATAAAAAGGAGAAAATTATTGTTTTGGCCAGATGGGATTTTATCATAAGGCCCACCCAAGAATATGCACCGGGAAGAGTAGTTATCATCATCTGAGTAATACAACCCTTAACTCTGCTCTCCACTCACACAACACCTACAAATGTAGGCCTGGAGCCTCTGCATTATTCCTGTAGGAACACTGTCAGGGAATCAACACATTCTAAGGAAATCCCACTCTCTACAAGATTAATTTTATTTAGTGATATAATTATTAAAGAAGGCACCAGGCTAGAGCTAAACTAGAGGCATGCTCAGAAGCAAGCTCCTCACTTTACCAGAACAGGACAAGTTCCTGCAGCAGCTCAAAGCAAACCCACACTCAAAACCTGCAGGGGCCTTGCAATAAGCCATGAATGGCAAGTTGTGGCAGCCTGTAGCTGGCCCACAGACTCTTCAGGGATGGGTACCAGCCTCTGCCTGAACCACAGAGAGCAGGCATGGCTCAGTTTCTCCAGCTTCTCTGTCCTGCCTCCAGGAGAGAAGTGCTGCTGGCCTGAGGTGATGCTGGGAGCCCAGAGGGAATGTGGGAGGATGCTGTGACATGTAGCTGGTAAGAGAAGGTGACGAGGCCATGTGATGTGTAAAGATACAAGCCCTGCTGAAGAGAAGTGGAAACGAAGTGATGCAAGGCCCTGGCTAGGGAAATCCTCAGCCCATGTGTGTTCCTGGATTTTGCTTCTTTTCTTCATTCATGTCAGTGCTGGTTACGAGGAGCTGCTGGTTGCAACATCCTAGAGGACACCATCTCACTTGCATCCCAAAGACTGTTTTTTTTAAAAGTGTATTTATTTCAAAGAAGGGGAAGGAGGGCATCCTGTCTTGATGTTCGATATTCCTTTGTGACCACGATCTCAGATTCTCTGGCTTGGCACTTGTCCAATGTAGCTTGTTTTCTTTTATAAAATACCCAAGAAATAGCAAGTTCTTGTAGTGAGTACCCAGAGTCAGAGTGAAAACTCAGCAGAGGAAACTGGAGACACACAGCTGAGCCACTGCATTTCCACGGCATCCTCAGGGGCCAAGCCACACACCAAACAGAGATACCCAGCTGCAGGCTTGCAAGGAAATGATGTGCAAAGTTCGTAACCCACTTTGCCCTCATTAATGCTTTATGCACATCTTGACTTCTGTGCATTTCTCACATGTATTTTGAGTTCCAGGCAGATTTTAAAAATGTCACTTCCACTTCTTTTTAGAAACAAGAGTAGGAATAATTTACTATATTTCAAATTGACTGAACAATTAGGAACTGCTGCAATTATTAGTCTATTCAAGCACAGATGTGTATTAATTCCTTATCCAAGTGAAAGGGCTTTTTGGTCTTTGTTTGAAGACTGTACTAGAAAAAGATCTAATACTGGAGTAATGAGGGGAGGTGAGGATAGAAGCTTTTTATGCAGACCTTAGGCCCTTTAAAAATCATTCTGAAGTCAATACACTTGCTTATGATCCCATGATTTGGATCAGAGGATTATTTTATGTTTTGTCCCTTCCTGTAAAATAGCCCCATTACTTAAACACTTCTAAGAGTAGAAAAGAAAGAACAGATAGACTACAGGTCTACAGGTAGACTTTTTTGCTTAATTTAAAAATCAAAATCCACTGTAGCTGCCTAGTGTCAGGACAGGACAGTGTATGGGGATTCCACCATAGCCTGACCTTGTCAGCCTACAGCTGATTCAGCAGAAGCCACAGAAAACTGTTTCTGCACAAAGATGGATGCAGTCTTAGAATCCAAGATTGTTCAGCCTGGATGATTAAATTTAGCCATCTGAGCTCAGCATCAGTGGGATGAAAATCCAGCAAGCTTTATTTGGGATCCCTCACCCCTCCAAAATTAAAAACATCTTATGTGCACACATGCACACACACGTGTGTTTCTTTCAAAGAGCTGGAAACGCTTCAAGGCTCCTTCACCAGCTCCTTCCCATTTATTCTGCCCAAGGGACCTCTTCAAAACTCTGGCTACACCAACATCTTTGCTCAAAACACAGAGGGGGAGGTATAGCATCCCAGCTACCTCCCCCTTCTGCCCTCCAAACATAGGAAGTTCATTCCAAGTTAAAGATCACCCGGACTCCGGAGGACATTTGAACAGAGCCAGACACCTGGGATGAAATATGAAGTGGCTCAAACATTCACCCAGAGCAGAGAGAAAATGCTAAACTTGGGGTTTTAAAAAGAAAATGAGAAGGAAAAAGGGAAAATTTTCATTCCACAATCCCAGCTTACAAGGGAAAAACAAAATAAAGACAAGTCTTTACTTGCTGACATGGCTGGAACTCACTGCAAAGCTACCAGAAATACGATTCTTGTGGTTCCCAGCAAAAGCCCCAAGTTCTCTCACAGTATTTCCAAGCTTTTTTGGATGCCCATCAAATACAGGATCTGAGGAAAGACTATCCCAAGAGTAAGATAGAAAACTCCAGTTTCTTGGTTTGAAAAGTGACCACATTTCCTGCACCAGCTGACTGATCTAGAGATCAAAGCTGGTAGGACTTTTTCCAAGCAGAGGACCAAGTTAATCGGAGACTCTGGAAAATTAGTGCTCTATTTAATTTTGCATTTTCAGCTCATCTTTGCATGCAAGGTTTATCTTCTTCCATTACCATGAACTAGATACATCTGCAGCACATCTAACCTATTTTTTTACACCTGGCAGTACAAGAATTCCTGGAAATGCCTTGGAATTGCCACTTCCCTCTCTGCCAAATTGCCTTTGCTGCTAGAAGCATGAGGCAACAGCAAAAAGAGGACTCTCTCATCCCACATTAGGGCAACTCTTCAAGTGTCTCTGGATGATTGAAAGTAGCAGAGTTAGCAGCAGATCAGACATGGGACTGACAGAATACAACAAAAATTGCTGAAACTTTGCTTAGTTGTTAGCTTCCCATCTCCTTTTTTTTCAGTCTTTAATTGTAATTATTTTTCAGCTTGATCTCCAAAAGAGTTCCCATCAATTATGAGAGCATCCTGCTTGCTGAGGGGTCTCCTTTGCCCTCCCAATATCCCTGTCCCAACACAAACCCACCTTCTGCACACACGTATGATCTCCTTGTTCCCTGAGCCAAGCCACACAAACAAGCTCTGAACAGGGTTCAGTGTGGGACTCAAGCTGGGCTGAGCACACAATTGCTTTTAATACAGCTTTTAATACAGTTATGGTACCAGAGCAGTTGCACTCACGTTTTTAAACAAGGACCTAATACTTCTTGAAGTGAGTGCAACCTGCTGGATTTAAGCAAAACCAAACCCACATTTTTTAACAGATGCTCTGTTATTTTAGTGGTGGGCAGCAGCAGTTCCACCACATGAAATTCATTATGGATGTGACATTTCCACTCTGCAAATCCCATTTTCAGGAAACTGACTTGTCTTATATTCCTTCTTGGCACACATCAGACAGCTTCACAGGGCCCTGTTTTCACACATATCTCCAAATTTTCTATTGTTTTTAATGATTTGCAGGACATTTGATGAGAAAAACGTGCAGGTAGGAAAGGAAGGAGGCTGTGAAAGCCTGTTACTGCAGGAGACAAGGAAAACAAAAATACTGCTAGAGGAGTAGGGGAGGGAAGCAGGAATGCAGTTCAGCAATTAAAGCAAAGAATGCAAAGTCTGAATGAGACTTGAGGACTTGGAGGCCCAAATATGCCTCAGACTGCAGACATGCTATTCTCTCTTATTCTTCCCATATGTGAAAATATTCTTCCCATTCTTCTCTGCTGCATCTCAAGCATCACAACAAGATTTCTGGGAAGGCACTGCTTTATGTCACGGCAACCTTCTCCTCACCTCCTATGAAAAAAAGAATAATCAGCGAGGGTGGTAATGTTTGCATACCCTTGGATAGAGGCAAATAAGCTCCGTTGGGATGGAAAGAGGCTGGCAGGGCTCAGGGTACCCTCACCTGCTCTAGGTCTCCAGGGCCAGCTCCTAGAGCCTGCTTATAGATGCAGCATTCCCTGCAGCAGCTTGCCAAACCGTTAGGCAGGCATGGCCACAACAAATCCCTGGGAATCAAAGCAGCTGCAGAAGAAGTGGCAGGAGAAGGTCAGTGATCTCATTAGAGCCAGGAGGCCAGGGCCCCCAGCCACAGCGAGGTCCCAGCTCCACAGCTGCACTGTGTTTTGATACCTGGCTCTGGCAGATTGCATAACTGCACCATGAGGTCACCATCCCTCCTCCTTGATCCTCGCTCAGAACAGGAGGTGGGGAAAAGGAAAATTACAAAAAAACAAACACAGGCACTCCAACAACCACCAGGCACAGCGACGCACTCCAGCCTCCGTGGAGAACAACAGCCCTCCTCATTTAACTCCAGAGATGCTTGTTCCCAAACAACAAAAAATTGCTTGTTCCCGGGGACACAAGCAGGGGCTGTTTTCTGAACAATCACCCATGGAACAGCCCAGCTTTCCATAGCATGATCAGCAGTACATGCAGCCTGAGCACACATTGACATTTTGTGCTTGCCTTCGGAGCACAAGGAGGAAAGGCAGCAGAATTCTCTGCTGCTTTTGGGAGGTTCTGGTGAGAAGGAAAACCAGCTCGTCCTCATTAGGCCAGAGATGCCAACCTACACTGGAGTTCTGGGCAGCAGACAGATCTTTCTGCAGCAGCCACAGACCCTTTCGAATACCCAATGCAAGATTCCTATATAAGAGGAAGAACACCCAGCTCTGGGTGCAAGGCTTTGCTGGCTATTTTGGATCATTTCCCTCTGCAGGCAGAAGCCAGAGTTGTTTGCAGCAGAGGGAAATTCAGAGCAATAGTTAGAAATGATCTTAACAGCCCTCTGGAAGAATATGTCCCCCTCTCAGCAAAGGTGGGACTGCAGGAAGCCTGATGCTAACTCAGCTACCTAAGGGCTCAGAGGCGAAATCTCAGAACACTAAAAGAATTCTTGTTCTTTTCCACCACATCACAAATAGGCAGAAGTTTTAGTTCTCCCCTTTCAATTCTTTAATTAAGATGGAGCTGGATTCACCTGCAAGATCTCTTACAAGTTACAGCAATGATTTATATTTTTAGAGCTATGCTCTAAATGCTTATGATAAATAGTTTTTCTCTGGGTTTGGCAGCTCATGGGCACATTTGCTACCTGTCAGATTCCCAGACTGAAGTTATCACCACGGGAGTAACACTGGCATTCACTGATTATCCAGTAGTTGTTGCATGTCACGGTGCAGACATGCTTATGAAGTGGATAAAACGTTGGTAGACTGTGAAATACAGATAGAAATACTCTGAAGAGACCTAGGCCAAGGTACAGGACATTTTTTCTTTAATTTCATTTATATCCAGGTGCTTTTACTAGAGACTAAGTGCTGGGTCTTATTCTGAACTCTTCTCTATCTTGACAGCAGCCCCACATTACAATATTAATTTCCTTCTTCTCATTTCAGTCTGGAAGGGACAAAAGCCAGATTGTTTTTCTATCAAATTATTTGAAAAATCTATTTAAAATATGCAAATCCAGTGCTTGGAAAGACCCACTTGACTAGGCAGTGTTCCCGTGGGGTCTCTAACCATTACACCCATAAAGCAGAACTATATTAAGAAACCTCTCATAAGTGTGTCATAAATTTATTGTGCTATGCTCATGCAACAAATGTGAGCCATATCACTATGAGAGCAGTCTGAACACTGGCTTTCCCCTTTCATCACACCATCAGCTTTTATGGCCAAGGAAGCAGACAACATATCTAACATAACATCCACCAGAGAGTGCTGGAATTCCCAGCCTTTTCTTGTGGACTTCTCTGATTAATCCTTGCAGGGGAAAAAAAACCAAAACTAACTCTTGTGACTGGACACTCAGCAGACAAATAGAGATTTTCCAACAAAGATGCAAGATGCCATATCAAATAAGATCCTACATCTATACAAAGCTGCTATCCATGTTCTAGTTTGTTGGGTTCCTTTTTCAGAAAACACCCTCATTCAAACATACAAAAAATGTAAAGCCTTAGAAAGAGAAACAAAGGCATCATTTAGAGTGTCTCCTCAGGCAAATAATCATGAATATGATGGGACCATGGTAAATAAAAGTAAGGCAGTGTAATGAAGAGTTCAAGATGCCATGACCATTTGCTTCAGGGCTTTAATAGGTCACATAGGTCTATTCTCTACTAGAGCAAGTTCTCATTAACAAGGGTATGCAACACACCATAGAAAAATTAACAGTAAACGATAGGGTTGGTGGGAACTGACAGGGGTGATGGGGCAATGTCCAGAAAATCAATCTGGTTTTCATTTTCAATAAATTGAGCAGTTTAAAGCAGCTCAAATTAAAGAGTAGAAAACATGGTCAGATTGTTTTCTATTGCTTGGTAACCAGAGGGAATATATAACAAAACAAAAGCTATGGCCCCGCAGTAAAAGTTTACTTGTAGAGTTCAGTATAAAAGTCCACTGAACAAGTTATGTATGTTCATAGGAATCTGTAAAACTAATGTTCCCAAATTAACTTCATATATATCACCCCTCAGATATGTGGGGGAGATTTAAATAATGAAATCCATATGCAGCTTAGGTGCCCAAAACTGCTTTGTTTCATTTTGAAAGGACCAGAAGCAGAGAAATGAGAATTGAAAGGCAATCTCATGCAAATTTTGCTGGCCACTTCCTGGGAAATAAACTTGGATCTTCAACAGCAAACAAAACAGACAAATATATGTGTAAACTGCCCTGGCAAAAGAGGAGATGTTTGTGCCTGGATTTCCAGCTACATGACCCTATTGTTTCATTCAGACACGTCAGATGTTTCACATGCTGGAAGCCTATTGTACAAACATATGGAGAAGGAAACATTCTGTATGTGAAAGCCAAACCCTGCAGAAATTCTGCATCACCACTACCCTGCTGCAGAGCTGTTATCCCAACCTTTTGAGAACCAGGTTGTTGTGTCACTAAATGTCACTAGCAGGTGGGAGGGCTTATGCAGAAGACATGGATAGTGATCTTTAAAACACAAGCAAAGAAAAACCCTCTCCCTTTCACGCAATCTTTTTTAGCTGGGCTTCCACATGAGCCATTGCTGCAGCTGGGGCTGGAGCATCCAGGAGTCAGTCTGAATGCTCATCCTTCATTTCGGATGATATACAAACAGATGCACTACTCTCCCCCCTTGTTCTCCCAGGATTAGTCTCCTCTTGTGCAGTCTGAAAAGGGAAATTACCAACACTCCATCTTTGCCAGGATTTCAGAGAGTAGGATGCTTGTAAATTTTCCTTTATTGCTTACACATAAGGAGACACCATGAGGGCACAGCAGGGAGGGTTGGGAGAAAGCTGAAAAAAGTATCACAGACACTGGAGACAGAGGAAAAATTGAGCCCTGGGTTTGTTGTTACAGGGTCCCAACCAGTGAGCAGTTTGTTTTCCCAAATAAATCTGCTTTGCAGACATCCTTTCTTCTTTCCCATTCAAGTTTCAACCAGGAAACCTGGAATAAGTTACTGTTGATTTTAGAGGCAAATCAAAGTGTTCAGCCTGCTAAGCTCGCATTTAAAGTTAGTCTTGATGAGCAGCTCCTTGGGGCCCTTGTATTCAAATAGTGAGGTCTGGGATTTACCTGAAGTGCTCAGCCATGCAGATCTGGAGCACAGGAGGAAATCAAGGGCATGGGCAGCCTGGGCTTCAAGCCTCAGTGCTACCAGAAAAGGCTGCACATTTTCAGTCAAAAAATCCCTTTAATAAAAACTCAGTCTCTGAAAACAGTGGAATATTTACTAACCACGACCAGGAGAGAGATGGATTTAAGTAGAATAAGGGGATTAGATTTCCCACTGCTAATCCCAAATTAAGTATAGTACAGAGCAGGCACACCATCCTTGGAAAGGCTGAGCAACCAGCTTTCTGGGATTTGGATCAGGCTGGACTTTCAGAGGTATGTCATCCCAGAGCTCCTGCATCCAGGAAATTGTCATTATTGGCATCCTTGGCACCTGACCCTACCTAAGTCCTGCTACACCTTAATAGAATAAAGAAACACAAATAGTACGAAAACAGATCAGTGGGACAGAGATGAACTTCTCAAAGTCCCTTCCTAAGAGCTGACAGTAGTTCTGAATGGAGGCTTGTGGCAGCCCATTTTGTTTTGCTCATTTGATGTTGAAACCTGGCTGCTAATACAAAGAAATGAGAGGAGTAAAACACAGGATGAAAATGAGATAGTGTAGCAGGTTATGGCTTGCATGTGAAAAATTTGCTTTTGTTTTGCCACTTTGAACACCACCCACCCCTGCTTTCTATTGAAGCATAATGGCAGTGCCTGTACTCCCCCAGGACCAAGGATTTCCCATAGTTTAATAGTTTCTGTAATTAGGTATTTGTGAAACTCTGAAATCCTCTGATGAAAGGTACTATAAAAGTATTACCAACTCTTCTACCATGAAAGGGCTCCACCCAAACCCAAATACAGATGTTGTCCTCAATGTACATCATTACTAATCCATGCCAGCAGTACTTATGGCCTGATTTAAATCCTCCTGAAGTCTCAGATGACTTATGTGAGCTCCAGTAGGGCTCCAAGAACTCTAGAAAGGAAATATAGGCAAATTAGCCTTTGCTCCTCTCAAAATTGGAACCTCCTTTCCATTGGCAATGACATGAGTAAGAATATTCAAAATGAACCATGGGGCCATTTGCTGCTGAGAGATTGTAAGAGCAATGTTACACTGAGTTTGAAAACCAAGGTTGACAGTCAGGCTTCTCCCTACTGCTGTAAAATTGTTCCACATACTAATGTGAGTCCCTATAGGACCCTGTCCCTACTCCACCATTCTCCTGCCATGAATTTGTACACCACAATGACTTTTCTATTCAGTACTTCCCATACTCAAGCAAGTGTCTAAACACCAAGCTGAATATTTATAATTTATGGATCTGAGCTATCAGTGCATACCAAGAAGAGTGTGTAATGGGAAGAGTTGCTTTACCAGACCTGGTCTGGGTACACTACTGCTGGGCAGCCACCCTCCGGTACAAAATATGCCATGAGTTCCTTTTTTTTAAGAAGAAAGGGAGGCAGGAAGAAAGAGGCCTGAGTATTTTACCACCATTCCTGGTC
Organism: Rhipidura dahli; assembly: GCA_013399225.1. Taxonomy (NCBI): domain Eukaryota; kingdom Metazoa; phylum Chordata; class Aves; order Passeriformes; family Rhipiduridae; genus Rhipidura; species Rhipidura dahli. The sequence continues at coordinate 327,033 of VXAC01001156.1, forward strand.
TGTCACACAAAAAAGCAGAGGTGAGAATAGCAATTGTTGGTTACCACAGGAAAGCTTATTTGCTGGCTCTTTTCAAACCACTGCAACAGGATTGTTTGCTCCAACCTCTTAGATAGTAAAGAAAAAAAATTATTTCAGCATTTTCACCCCAAGGATGGTTGGTATCTCTACCAGCAATGCAGTCTTTTAGCTCCTTCTGCACAAAGATTACCCACATCCTTCCAGAAATCTGCTGCCACTGGTTTGTTTCTCTTACCTCGGCTGCTGCTTCCATTGCCTTGGCGAATGAGAGAATTATGGTTCAGATCTACAAAGAGAGAATCCCCTGTGCTGTGCAGGACTTGAGGCCAGCCTTGTCCATCTTCTCAGTTTTCAGCTTCTTCAGTGCTTCAGTAATTAGAATTATCAGGACTAAAACACTGTGGACATTATTGCTGCTTAGCGTGAAGCTAACAAGGGAGCGCCAGATTTATAACACTCTGGCCAGACAGAGAATTAAAAAAAAAAGTTACAAATCACTGCCCAGTTCCAGGGATATGTACTCCAGGATCTTATTTTGCCAGAGACTCCACGTGAACTTTAGCCTCTAGAAGAAATCCGCCTGCAAGTTTCTAATTTAAATACCAGTCAGACCAGTGGCGGGATGTAAACTAACATGCATGAAAAATAAGGGTTCAATGACCCAAATCAATTATGTTTTAAGGGCACTGCTCTGGACTCAGTAGGAAATATTTTAAACAGGAAAAAGAACTAAATAGGATCATTCATTGAACTGACTTGGAAATGAGGCAGAAATTTGGTAAATAAGAAGTTCAATGCAAGCCAGCTTTATGAACCAAATTTAGTAAATTTTAAAAACCCCAAAGAAACAACAAAAGAACCCCAAACCAAAACCAGAAAAAAATGAACCAAAACAACAAAAAACCATGCCCAGATAATTTTTAGACTCAAATAATGTTTCAGGCTGCTGGGTACTAAAGTGAACAGTGCAATAAAACAAACCAATTCTCATGCCTTCCTTGTGCCCAGGCAGTTTAACACAGTTTACTTCCAGACATTAAAAAAAAAACCAAACTGGTTTATAGAAACCCTGAGACTGCATCTTTATTAAAATAGGACAACCTGCAGGTCTTCTGTATAAAGCAAAACTAATAATTTAAAGAAAAAACAGCTTCTGAAGTTCAGAACCAGCGACTGTGACTGGATTTTTAAAGCACAGACACAGAACCTAGGGAGAAACAGCTCGACTGCTTCAGAATATATGAATATAGCTGCTGCCCAAATTGGCCAAACATCCAAACTCTCTGCATGGTAAACATCTGATCTGCCAAGATACACTGTAAACACAATAGGATGCAGTTATGGCAATTAATCAAGATATAAAGAAAATAGGAAAGACCTATCATTTCTCTGCTCCTCAAGCACAAAGTACTTTCGCAAACAGTGAAGAGATTAATAGATATTAAGTTCACTGCCAACAAAACTTTCAGGTTCTTTGAAGGTGCCTTATTTGTCTTGACTGGCTTCATCTCTTGAGACAGAAATACAGCCTGGTGTGCATACCCAGTGCTTTACAGTGGCAAATAAAGCAAAAGCTACCTGGACCTAAAAATCCCATGAAAGTGTTACTGAAATAACCCCCACACCTGGCAGCTGCTGGGACTGGAACCAGATGTGCAGTACATCTGGTAAAGAATGGGACTGCTGCTAACAAACAGTGAGCCATTTGAGGGACATACTTTTTCAGCCCAGCAATGGTCCAGAAAGACTTAGTAAAAGTTACATATTTTGCCTCTATTTTTTCTCAAGGCAGATGCTGACCACTGACAGACCTATTGTGTGTCAATTTAAAACATTTGAGAACTTCCCTATCCTCCTGCCCCAATCAGAAGTGCATGTTTTGCTGCTCCAGTTGCATAATTTACTGATTCAGCTGCATGCTTGGTTGATCTGGTAGGAGACTAGTACAGTAGTTGAGATTCTGGATACATTGCCAACTGTGCAGCGTGCTTTGTTGATCAAGGCTGTAGAATTTAATAGCTGAAATTTCATACACTTTACTAATCAGGCCACATTCTTTGCTAATTGAGGTGCATATTTTAGTAGTTGATTTTTTTTAATCTTTCACTGATCTTGGGAAGGATTCTGCTCCCTCTGAAACTGGCAGGAATTTTGCCATAGTTCTTTCTGGGTAAAGGACTAAGACTTTCACCAGAGGGTCCAGGATTGCTACGATTTCTTCTCTTAAACGGAACAAGAAAGGTTTAATTTTTTTCTTTAAGCCAGCAAGTGAACAGAAGAATACCAGATGAAGGATGGCACTGGCATAGAGACCTCCTCCACAGCGATTTGATTAAACAGATAATATTTAATGGACATAGAGAGACATAATTTTGACTGTGTTAGTCTTTCATCAGGCTTACATTCTTCCTTCAGGATAAACAAGCCACATATCTGCACATCTTGTTCCATTTGATACAGACACGCAGGAGGAAGCATCATGCACCTTATCTTCAAATTTTCTTTCATTTGATCTAACTCCTATTTTTAAATTGCTGTAGTACTCGGTGAAGGATTCCAGAGAGAGCTCTACTTTGCCACAAAACATGTTGCAAACATCCACGCTACCTCACAGCATCACAGATTTTCTCAGCTCTTACTGGCAGAGACCACCTTCCTGGATGAAAAAAACAGTTCAGCTCCCTATACCTCATGCAGACTTTGCCCTTGCCAAGGGAGTTCTTGGTATGTTTTTACACTGTTAACTCTAAGCCAGAAGACAAATAATTTCCCATAAATTGTTGACTACCTTTTTTCAACTGATAAATTGAACTGCATTTGAACCACTAATTTAAGAGTGGGATGCATATTTCTTTACTAGCATAGCAACACTATCAGTGTAGCCAAAAAAGATAAAAATAGTGAAGCCTACGCACATAGTGCAGTCCTTGATGAGTGAAGAGCAAGTGCAACTTACTCCAAGAAATAATAAAAACAGGGAGCAAGAGATGTACACACACGTCTGTTTGGACATGCAGAGTTCCCTGTCACATTTAGGAAGATAAGTAATAGAAAATGCTTTTCATTCTGAAAAAGAAATTGTCCAGTATGTTAAGAGCCTATAAACAACATGTGATCAAAAGAATAATTGACACAGCAAGACGTCAAGTCAGGGAAAGCAGGCAGGAGGCTGCTACTTCTTCATTAAGGAGGCAGTTTCTTTTCTGTAGTGCTGTTGGTCAATAGTTTACTTCAGTTATTGCCTGGTGTGAAATCAAACACTCTTGATTTCAGGGTTAGAGAGCAACAGAAGTTGACTGGGAAACATAGGAAAAAAAAGCTGAAGCAAAAATTATAGAGCTTTCTAATGCATTCAGAGTCCCACCATTGCCTTTCATCCCCAAAGGCACAGCACACAGCCAATACTTGCTCCTCGTGACTCTACAGGCAAAGGCAGAAGAGAAACAGCACAGGAAGGATGCAATAATTCAGGGAAGCAAGCAAGTTATGTAGTTTAATAAGAGAGGTATGCAACTGGATGAGGGTAAGCTTGCATTCTGCAACGCAATACTAACTTAAAAGAGAAACAAAATACAAAGCTCCACAACCATACAATTCAATAGATCTTGGTAAAGTTAGTATTTCAGTGCCAGGAATGTGGCTTAATTAAGTTCTCACTGTAGATATCTTCACTAGGATACCAAAGTGAGATAAAACATCTTCGTTTCAACCATAGTCATTGCTGTGCATTTGTGTGCTATATGTTTGTGTGTATATATATATGCATTTATATACAAAGACATAAATGCACCGAATATTATTTTCTTATACTCTAGCGGCTCATGTTTTATAGACTAGAGAATCTCTATTAGAAGTGTCAAACCTTGGTTCTGTCGGGGTCCATAGGAAAAGCCACAGTCACTTCAGCCGGACCAGGACTGCTCATCCTTCCCAAAGCTCTGAGCGACTGCTCTGCAGCTGCTCCTGCTTGTGGGGTGCTCTGTGTTTCCTTCTCTGCCTTTCCACCGCAGCTCGGGCTCCCCCCGTGCTCACCCTCTCGCAGCTCCCCGCGGCCACTTGCTCTCAGCTCTGGCCGGATCCCCGCCCTGGGAGCTGTACCTGTCACTTGCCCAGTTTATCTGCCCTCCGTGCTACAGCCGAGGTGCACCAGAGCGGGGAGAGCGAGCTCGGGAACTGTAATACAGCACGAGGTACTTGGTTTGGACTCCCCAAGCCAGGCTGTGCCCGTGGAAGGGACAGTGGAAGGGATTTGCCTTTGAGCAAGTGTTCTCGTTTCTGCCGGGAATCCGTTATCAGTGGGCTTTCACCGGATTTCGGGTCGGGCTGTACCGAAGCGGAGGGGCTGATCCGGAGTCACACTCCCGGAGCATCACATCTCGCGGTGCCTTTCGCACTCCGAGGCGAGTCCGCGGTCAGCCCTACACCCCAAACCCCGAGGGGCAGGGGCCGAAGGGACCCGCAGCCGCCCCCGCCCCGCCGCGTCCCTCCTCCCGCTGTCCGCGGCGCATCCCTCACCCGGGGCTCCCGGCAGCTCTGCTGCACCCCTCGCCCCGGGACTCCCGGTCCCTCCCCACCTCCCGGCGGGGCTCCCGGGGCACCCCCTCCCCGTCGGGCTCGCCGCTGCCGCGCTGCCCTNGAGACCGGGCGAAGCGCCGCGGGAGCGGAGGGGGCTGGAGGGGAGCGGAGGTAGCCTGGTCCGAGCCCCCCTCCCTGGGGTGCTGTATCCTCGCCGGACTGGGGAACCGCCGGGCTGGAGGCAGCTCAACCTCTGCGAGCAGCGGCGGAAGCGGGCTCCTGCGGGAAAAGTTTCTGCTGCGGGGCGGTGGGAGATGGAGGGGCCGCTGTGCTGGCGCTGGAGAAGGCGGCTGCCCCGGGCAGCGCACCCGACCGCTATTCCACATTCCTGCCGGACCCTGGAGCCCGGTCAGGGGAGTGAACGGTCAGAGAAATAGGGAAAGGGCTCAGGTCTTTCAAAGGAGCAAAAGGCACCCCAGCTTCACCTTAGCACGAAGCAAAGGACAGGGAAGGAATACTCCCGGGCATTCTGGGGAGCCCAAAGCACAGGAGCTGCACAAAAACCAGTAGTCAGGGAACAGCAGCCACTTAACTTTTCTGGAGGTGATGGGAGGGCAAGGACAGTCCTCATTTCTCAAGGCAGCCTTCTGGTTTTCCAGGTGAGACACTGTCCTGCACTCCATTGACTCACACTACATCCTGCAGTGAGTGTCAGATGACAACTTAATCAACGGGAAAAAATGGATAATACCTTCACTTGGTGTCCAAGTGGGTGCATATAACAAGCATGAAGTTGGGGGACTGGTGTCAAAGAAAACTTTTTTTTTCATAAATGGAGTCTTGTGTTGAATGCATCCTGGCACTGAGCTCATGCCTAGTCCAGGCCCATTCCACCACCTGCTCCATGGGTTTGATGTCCTGACTGTAGGATATAATGCTTGAATCCCAAAAAAGTGAAACAGATCTCCACCTAATCTTTGCAGTACTATTGAGATGAAGCTGCCTGTTAGCTTTTATTGGACACCTAGAAAAAGTAACAACCTGATTAGCTTATGGCTGAGGGAGGCTCAGGGACAGGACTCTGCTCACAGGGACCACGCTGCCTCCCTCAGAAATTTACATATGCTAATTTAGAAGTAGCCCTTCTATGGAAGGGCACATAAGGAATGTCTCGATCGCTTCATTGGCTTGTTTATACTTCTTGCATTGAAAGCAGAGATGCAAATAATTCTTTGGGTGACCAATTCTTATTTTACCCCTTTTTCAGAGCAAATTCTGTGTAAAGGGTGTTCCTAGGCTCTGACCTTGTCAGTTATTTGTGACTGCTTGTGTTTGAATTTACATTTTGCTCCTCCTGGGTAATATTTCTTTGAGTTACCTGTCAAATGAAAAAGCATATATCAGAGAATTTATAACTACATTTTATCTGTTCTGAATAAACACAAAACCCAGGACAATTGGCATCCTTGGCAGGAGGGTTTTTTTAAGCAGAACACTTCTGCCTGAAGGGCAGTCTAGTCTCTGTAGCATAGCACTGTGGCGCATTGCTTTTCTCAGCACTCACAGTTAAATCTCGGGGCGATGTCACCATAAATGTATGTTAAGCTTTGAAAAATCCCCGAAACAAGAAATCTACTTTTTTTCTACATGAGGCTCAGTGTGACAGAAGTAAATGCAGAGATTCCATCTACTGTTTCCTTATGCTGATGCACAGTTGTTGAGGATGTAAGTCAAGGACTAGCTGGCAGAAAAGGGTATTCAAAACCCTTTTCTGCCAGCTAGATTTTTTTTCTTTCTGCCAGCTTGTTTTTTTTTTTCTTTGCTTGGACACTGCTGGAATAAAAACATAAAAATATCTAAATAAAAGACAGAGAACAAGTCCAGGTCTAGCAGCTCTCTTTTTAAGGATCTTACACCCCTGTTATTTGGATTCCTTTCCAGGGGTCATCTGAGTGCAGGCACCCGTAATCCTTTGGAGGCAAAGAGGGTGCTGTGTGGGCTATGCTGCCACTCCAAGCTGTAGACCTTGAGCATGTAGCACAGACACAACTGTATGCTGATTTCTCATGTTTGTGTTTGCCCCGTTCTTGGCCTCGCAAATTCTGTCAGTATGTCTTTGTTCCCTTATCTCAGCATCCCTCTGCTAGCAGAACCTGTCCACACCACACTTCATCACTACGGCTTAGCAATGACTTAGCAGCTAGAATTAAGGATCAAACGTACAGCAGTGTGCTCATAAAGTATTTTCAGCTCAGGTTATTGACCCTTTCAAATGATATTTTTAATGAGGATTATGTTTTATATTTATGGTCTCCTTCCATGAGCAGGCAGGAGGACTCTGTATGGCTTGAACAGCTTCCCACACCAGGCAGCACGGAAGACCAGGTCCAAAAGGTGTCTGTCTGCCCACTGAAGGTGAGGACCACGAAGCCAGGCTTGCAAGTAGTATCTGCAAACCTCTTGCAGGTGAGCTGCCTTCCCCCAGTGTCTCACAGCTGCCCACTAGACGTGTCAGGCAGCTGGAAGGAGACTGGAGATACATTTATTGGAAGGATCAAGAAAGGTCAGAAGGGTAAAAGGGACTTTGCTTCCTGCCTAATCTCACAGTCTCTACAGCCCCACATCTCACAGAGTTGCCACACAGGCCAGATCAGTCGTAGCCCATTCTCACCACACATCAGGAAGGGGAGATACAGGGACAACTGTGCACATCCCTGAACTAAGCCCAAGACTCTTCCACAGTCTGAGACATCTTTAAGGAAGTAAATGTCCTGTTCTCTGTGTTGGACTACCTGTGGAAAAATTCAAGGTTTTCATGCTCTTTTAGCAAGTCTTCCCAAGGATAATGTTTCCTATTGTACCATGGCATTTTGAGAGCTCTGGAAATGCTGAAGCAAGCACCAATTTCAGTAGAATAGTGACATTTATGAAGTTAGTGGATAGAACTTGTATGTGTAATGGCAGCACTTTCTCAACCAGTAGCCCCAGGCTGGGAAAGTAATTTCCAGGAAAAAAAAAACAAACTAGAAACTTACTGCTTCCAGACCAGCAGCAAAAATCATTTATTGTGGGAAAGCTGAGCTTGGAACCACTAAACCCCAGTAATTTCCATCAACTCTCTACCACACACACAGAGATACATGGAAAGAGAACTTTCTGAAATAATTTCCTGGAATATGCAAGGCATCCTGATACCAAAAGTAACTCTCCTCGCCCAGGGAGACCATTGTAGGACGTCCCTCAGAAATGAATGCAGCTCTTAGCAGTTTCTGTTTTTCAAAGCAGCTGGTGTGACCAAACTGAATCCAGATTTAAACAGGAGGAGGGCATTGGCAAGATACTTTCAGTAACAAGGCCTTAAATCTTAGTTTATTCTCTGTACGCAAGAGCTCCCATCTTCAAACCTTATGGTTACACAATGTGGCTTTTTATGCTTTCCCAGCCTTCTCTTAGTTATAGCAGAGGTTGATTAAATCCATCATGAGCTATGTTGTTATATCAGACACATCACAGTTGCATCTGTCTCCACTGTTTATAGAAATGAGTCAGGAAAGTTACAATTTAAATACTTATCCATGCTAGAACAGACACGCTAAAAATTGCTTAGGTAGAATGCTGTAAAAATGTTTCACATATAAAAATAAAATTTACGGGTAAATCAAATCTATAAATTAAATATTAAGGCAGTCTTTAATAAAGCATGTTTCTGAAGACCCAAATTCTAGTTCCATTGTCTGTATTTAATACAAAACTATTTTTTTTCCTCAGTGGGTGTGAGAGGCGAGCTGGATGCCTGAGTGTGATTGCAATCTGCCAGTAATAGAGCTATTTATATGTGGTTAGCACAGGTTTCTTTTTTGATGAAGTTTTTGCAGACTGGGTGACACCAAGTAATAGAAATATGTAAGCAGAAAAACATGCAGTAAGCACAGGGAATTGGAACATCGTGTTGTCAGTGGTTAGAGAGCAAGAACTTCCCTAAGGAAATATTTAGAAAAACGTGTTTGTAGCTATAAAAGCTGTAAGTGGAAAGCACCACACATGGGCTTTGTGCTGTGCAGAGAGTGCCACCCTCTGCTCCTGCAGAGTATGGAGCCTTTCCCTCTCACCCAACTCTTCTTCTTTCACCAGTGCAATTCTCACATACGTGGTGAGTTACAAAATTAGCCAGGTGGACAGGAACTCTACAAATGGTCAGTATTCCCTGGTAATTTTGTTAGGTCAGCTCTTTAATTGCATTATATGCCATCTTTGTTTGGTTTTGCTCAGAGGAAAGAAGAATCAATTTCCCTTCCCCTTTTAGGAACAAGGCCCCGTGGGTTCCTGAAAAAGACAATTCCTATTAAGGTCTGACAGAGCTCACTCGGAGAGAAGGCAGCACAGCAGCTCCTGTATGCAGTGTAGTTGCAGGGTGAAAGAATGCTGCAGCTGGCTGTGGTTAAAGAATTTGTTGTGATACCTTCTGATCTTTCTTCCTGAAGAATTAAAGAGTGCTCTGCAACAAGAACTCTATCAGGCTTTGGGATAAACCATGGGCTTTTTTACTGCTGGAGACAGAGACTGAAGTTTACACAAGTTGTCTCCTGCAAATTTACAGGAATCCCTTCACGTAAAGGCCTCATTTATGATAGTGCTTGACATTTTCTCTGGCTTTTTAAACAACTACAATGACATTCCTCTGTTGTGCTAAAAATTACATTACTGATGATAGACATCTTTCAGTTTGAAGGATTCTCTTCAGGCAGCCTGGTTAAGCCTGCTGCAGCTCTGTGCTTAGGCAGTAGTCTCCAAACAAGTGGTTATTCCTGTAGCTGGGGCTTTGGTGTTATGTGGCAGACCAGCAAAAAAAAAAGATACTTTGGAGCTTTGCCCAAACATTACATTGTTCTAGAGAGATGGGATCAAACTCAAGAAGCAAGCACAGGAAAATATGCCAGCTGAAGAGAACAGCTACTTTCGTGACTCAACAAATTGAGTTCTCTGTTAGTTATTGTTTTCTGGTTTTGAGTTCTCTGCGAGAGACAAAACTCCAAGCTTTTATATTCTCAAAAGAAAATCTAAACCAGATCAAATGAAGATCAAGCATTCAAGTCTTCCTCACCATATTGTTCTTGACAACTTCTGTGGAAGAGTATCCAGTGAAGGTCACTACTAAAGATTTGAAATGCTCTCACACACATGGTTCTCGAATCTCATGGTTTCCTCTTGAATCTCAGCACAGCCTCATTCCCTTTCACTCAGTTTCCCTTCACACATTCAAATCCCACACGTGTTTTACAAGCTCAGTGCCAAACATGCATTCAGCCAAGGTCAAACTTCAGGTGACACTGGTGCTGAGCCACAGCCTGGGATTGCCCACTCACACAGGGATCTGGCTCAGGCAGCAGAACAGCAGGAGGCTGTCCCAGGAACCCAGATACACTTTCTCTGGATACCTCCGGAAGCCTCTCTTACAGCCATGCATTTGCACTTGAGCACAGCCCTCCTCCTGACTTAAGTTTGTATAGTAATGTTCTCTTCCAAATAATGCCTAGAGAGCTGTGTAATGTGTGCAGGTAAACGCCCAGTTGCCGGCAATATCCAGGAGCTCGGTTAACAAGTTCGCAGTTTAAACAGCGTGCTGGTGTTTTGGTTTATCAACCCTCCTGACTTGTGGAACAGCCTCCCGGTCTTCCTAGAGAAACAGCTCAGGGGACTCCTGCTCATAATATAAGGATAATTTGGAAAGGTTGGTAACAGAGGAATACCTGGCAAAGCGGGGGCTCTTTGCCTGGCGATTATATTAGGGTGGCAGTGTTACATTAGCATGAGTTTTCATTATGAAATGATGCGCTCCGATGCGCCAGCTCCCAGTACCCCAGAGGGTACCTGGGGCATGCCCGGTGCCAGAAAGACACTGGAAACTCAAAGGGCTGATTTATGAGGAAAGGGCCATCGGAATGCTGAAAACAGGACATTTACAGGACATGTCATTGGACTCTCCTGACCCTGACCCTGTAAAAGGCAACGCTAATGCAGGAACATGAATGATGCAGATACAGAAGGCTGCGAGGGGCGCACCACTTTCACAGGTATATTTAAATTTTTTATTTATGCACAAATTTATTTTAATTTATGCAAGTCGGCGCTAGCCCCAGGGTCCCGACGGAGGAGCCGGTCACAGCCTCACCCCGGCACAGCCTCGGGCGGGCACTGAATGCAGCCCGGCCCGACAGCCGCTCCCCCTCCGTCCGTCCGTCCCTCCCTCCGTGCGCTGCCGGAAGGGTCCGTGTGGAAAAGCCGCCGCCTCTCCACGGGCCCGGCGGCCCCGCCGCCGCCTGGGAGCGC
>VXAC01001156.1:337924-363949 GCA_013399225.1 Rhipidura dahli
GGGCTGCGGCCCCGGGCCTCCCGCTGCCTCTGCCGGCGCCCAGGGACGTGCCCGGCCCAGGGACCCCGCGGCCGTGTCTGCCGGCGCCTCCCCGGTCCGTGACCGGGACCCGTTGTCGCCCTGGTTGTTCGTGTTTTAAGCAAAATCGGTGGTTTTCGTACAGCTCTTTCCCTGTGGGGTTATTGCTGTGTTCCCGTGGCGTGCCTACCTCTGCGCGTCTGCTTGTGCGCAGCACAGGGGTATGAAAGGACTGTGAGGCCAAAATGCTCGAACCTTTAATATTGGGGATGGGTTGTACAAAAGAAAGCCGTTCTTCATCACCTTGATTATTTAAATGTGTTTTATGACAAGGACGACAAGCCATCTCGTGTTGGCTAGATTTTGCTAAGGTGTAAGGAGCCAAAATATTGCTTGCCTTTTGTCTGTAACTCCTCTTGGTAACCTGTCATGTAGCATATATTTGCTGTACAGTGGCAGTTCTAGGAGTTCTATTGAAAGCTTTATTATACTGAAAATATTTAAAAATTAGTAACAAATCACAGTGAAGGTATTCGTTTTTCTGTTTGGTGGAGGTTTCCCGTTTAGAAAGGTGCTCCAGGTTTCTGGCTCCTTCACGTCTCACCTCTGTAAGGGTCACCTATATAGCGGTGTTTTCCTGTGTGCCCTGAGCTGTTCGCTGCTTCAGTAACATTTTGGAGATGATGGTGTTGTTGCGGGGTGGCCAGGGCAGTGTGGCACAGTAGCAGTTACACAAGTGCTCTCTGGTGATATGGAAGGAATGTCGTTCAAAATATTTGTGTTCGTGTAAAAATGCGGTCAAAATATTCCTGATTTGACATTCTCCCACAACCTCCCCCCAGCCCTTTTTTTTTTTTTAAACTGGGGATTTCTTATGTTTCTTTAGTAAATAACAACAAGATTTTGTAATCTGGATTCAGCTGTCAGTAACTATTGGAACAAAATTTAATTACTTGTAGTGACTGGATACAACAATTTCTGTGAGATTGTATTAGTTGGCTGTATCTTTATCCAGAGGTTAGATCTGAATACCTGGAGAATCATTTGTAAATTTTGTAAACTGTGGTTGGAAATCCTCTTCTTGGGTAGGAGAAGGCAGTGTTGAGGTGCAGTCCAGGCCACATTCTGACTGCCAACATGTGCTGTAATGAGCAGTTCACATTCTGTACAGTGATTCATACTTGTTATTCTGCAGACAGGTAAACAGTAATGATGTAATTTATTTTTAAAGAATTAAATTTGAATTCCATACTTCATTTTAACAAAAGATACTGAAACTCATTCCTTGAAATGAAATATATGGTATGCTTTCATTTATATACACCGTAATTTACAGAGCAAAATGCTGCTGTGAGTACCAGCTTGGTTCTCAATGCAGAGGCCAAAGAGGCCTTTCCATTTAAAGGGACAGTGATTTAAATCAGCTCTCCTGCTAAATATTATCTGTTGCATCATTCTGCAGTGTATCAATGCTTACTCAAAAAAAGTGAGCACAAACAGATCACTTTTTATTCCCAAATCTGAATATTTGGTTGTATTTCATTGTCTCTGTTGTTACCCATGTCCTGGTTCTGTCTATGGGCACTACTTTATTTTTAACTCATATTTTTGGAGCTCTATTAAATGTTTGTAAATTCACTGTGTGTTCTTTCTAGAGGATGCAGCTCCTTGGTGGTTACGACTTTGGCTGCGAGCTGTTTCCATGATGTGGAGTTAGCAGCTGCCTGCTGCACACCAACAGCTCTACAGCTTGGAACTGTGCTCCTGTGTGACACCTTGATGCTATTCTTGCTGATGGAGAGAAACAGGACTTGGTAGTTCACTTGGTAGCAAACTCTTGAGAAGAAGAACTCTCCAGGGATCTGGATCATTTTTGCCATGGACTCCTCATCTGTCCAGCACGATGTTCACTTGGAGAACAGAAGCAGTAATGGGGCTCCTGGCAGCTCTGAAGAACTTTTGGATTGTAAAGCCAAGTCACAGCTAGTTACTACAGATGAAATTAACAGTAAGTTATTTAATATGCACCAAATAATGTCCTAGTCTTACCCAGGCTTTTATATAATCATCTGTTTTATTGTTCAGCTGATGCAGAAGGATGTTTTTCTTTGAGGTCAGGTATTTTTTGTGCAACAGTTTTAAGCAAGTTTGGTGAAGTCTATAGCTCTGTTTGTGTGTAAAATTGGTTTTTTAGCTGTAGAACTTGTTCTTTTGAAAGCAAAACCAAACTATTAACTTAAATACTATCAGTTGTCAGGTGAGTATTTGTTGTTCAAGGTGTTAGTCTGTCTTCAGATAATGTTTCCAGGAGTGTACACCTGAAACTCTCTAGAACGAGCAGTTCTGAAATGACTGTTCCAGAGTAAGCTTGTGACTTTATTCTGGAAGAGGAAATCTTCCTAATAAATTAAATTGCTTAGGCAAAATCCAAAATGTCTGGCTAAGTTTCCCTTTATGGAAGAGAGTTGCTGGCATGTGCTCTCCAATTTATCTCAAAGTAACTTTTATATGTAGGCAAGCTCTGTAATAAAATAATCACGCAGCTGTTTACAAGAAACTTTAGAGTCCATTATCTGAGTAGATTATAGAATCAAACTTAAGTTGAAAGGGACCTGTGTGGGTTATCTAGTCCAACCTGCTGCACAGAGCACACCTAGTTCTGGAGTAAGATCAGGTTGCTCAGGGCCTCATCCTGTTGAATTCTGAAAGTCTCTGTAGAGGGAGGTTCAGCAGCCTCCTGCCCATTCCAGTATTTACCTGTTTTCATTGTGAAAGTATTTTCTCTGCACTGAATTGAAATCTCCATGTTTCCCTGGCAGGAGTGTGAGGATGTGTTGGTGTGTAAGGATATGGGAGTGGCTGGGTGGAGGAGTGTGTACATTGTGGCTGCATAGATACACAAAAGCACAGTGGTTCCTTACGTAAAAGGAGGTGACGTGATGAGCTTGGGGCCTTCTGGTAGCACAGGTTTGTCACCTTGTCACAGGCAGGAGAGAGGGAGCCCAAGACTTTATTTGCTTTTCTTATGCTGCCCGTTATCAGAGTGGCAGAGTGCAGTTAGGTGATGATTTATTAATCCTTTATGAAGCTGGAGATCACACATTCCTGTCATCTCCTGTTTTGGACAATCCAGTTGTGGCTTACAAATAGATAAGGTGTATCTTTCTATTCTTTTTATTCTAATTGCATCTCTTTGCCCATTGTTCTAAAAAGACTGCAGCTGTATTGACACTACTGCCTTTAAATTACTTTAGTTCAAGGAGTGTTTAGATTCTGAGTGTCTCTTGGCCTCAGGAAGTTGCCAGGAAACTATTCCTCCAGAATTTTGCTCCAGTGTCCTGTTTGTATATGTATACCACTCACTGTTGTGAAGAAAAAATGTAAATAAAGTATAAACCTGATGCAGTAATAGCTGCAGTTTCTGAGATGGGCAGAAACAATATTTTTCGGCGTGTATGAGCTATCTTCTTATTTTTGGCTTCTTGTGGCTATTCTTAGCATTGACACCTGTTTTAAATTTGGTTTTGCCAATATTCTAGTTTCAAAATGTTAGTCGTTAAAAAGCAGTCTTGTTCCCTGTCCTCCTTTACATCCTTGTTGAACCCACCCTTTCCATCGTGCCTGCAACTGTTTTTGTGACGACATGATGATGTAAATCAGAGAAGTGATTAAGGCTAAATGGCCTGAAATGTTGTCTGCATGATAAATAAGACACTCAAAAGTATTTTGATTCCAGTCTTAGAGTCGATGGGTTTTGGCAACCTAAGACTGAAAGCTTTTTATTTGTACCCAAATTCAGTTTCCTCTGTGCTAGTTCACACTGTGCTGGCTTAAGGGAAGATGCACTGCAGAGGTGAGAAATTGATTTTTGCACTTGCAAATACTGTGTGATCATAAATGCTAAATATTTTCCACCATCTTTAGGAAAAAATAATGAAATCTTCCATATTATTCCAGTGAGTTCCAGTTACTTCAGTGATAACGTGGTGTGGGAATGAACAGAAAGGCAGTGGTTGTTTCAGTGCTCTGCTCATTTGAGATCTGTAGTAGTTAATTTAAAGTTAGATACACGGGGTTTTTTTGCAACAGCAAGTTCATAAATGTTAGTAGTCCCCAGCCAAGTAAACAGAAATGTGTGAGAAATCCAGAGTAAAAACCTGTGAAATATTTGACTGGTTTTGAATATGCATTTTTTCCTGATGGGAAAGAAAAATACTAGTAAGTGGGGATAAAATTGTGTTAAAGTGGTTCCTGAATTGCATTTTAATTGGTAGATTTATTATTTTGATACATATGAGCTTTGCTGCTGTACTTTTGGTGAAGATGTCCTATTTGAAAAAACGTAAACTCAGTTTAAAATGGAGAAACTGCTCGGCCCAGGCTGGAAATCGGGGTGGTGGATGCTTTCTGCCCAGTGCCCAGCAGCACATCAAAGAGCTGAATCATTCAGCACGGGCCTGTAGCTGCTGAGTCTTACTTGTAGCAGGTTGCCCCTCAGAGTTCCTTACACACAGTGTTTCATGCTTCTAAACCTAACAAGATTTAAAAACCTCTGTGAAGTTTTGAAGATATCTTGTATGATGACTTTTGAGGTCTTGCTTGAGGGCAACATAGTAAAGCAAATAAAATGTGCTTGTTCTGGTGTTTTAAAGTAAAGAATCAAAAATCCTCTATGAAATTTCTCCTGCCAGTTGCTGTCAGTAGCAATTTTCATATTTGTACAATATAAAGGCTATAGTGCATCGTATTTGGGTGGAGGTGTGAACATAAATGGTGTGGCTTAAAGTGTAGCTCAGTAAAACTTCCTTTTTCAGCTACCAGTAATAACATCAATGAAGTGCCAAATGAAGAGGAAAGTCTGGAGATAAACAGCAAAGTGGACGCCTGCCAGAATGGGCCAGAGTTGCTCTGCTCCGACTCTCCTGTATCTTTTGATCCCACCAGCAGTGAACAGGGTGAAGAGTCATCCCCAGGTGTGACTGGTTTCCATGACAGCCTAAGGAAGTCTCAGGGAACTAGTGCTGAGGGCATAGCTCTTAGAAAAGAAGCTTTGCAGTCTCTCAAACTCAGTCTTCCCATGCAAGAAACTGAATTGTGTAAGCATCTGTTTATGGTGGTGCCCCTGCTTTCTCTTGCTGCATAAAGCTTTTTTTACTCTGAGCCTGGCTCTGGACTTCTGTAACATCATTTAAGCTTGAACTAAACATCATTTTTGCAGTAAACTTTTACTTAGAACTACAATTCACTTTCTTTCAGTAAGCCACCCTCTGCTGCAGCTAAGGCATGTGCCTTACCATTTAAAACTGGCTCTTCACTCGAGGGGAATTCACGCTTTCTGGGGCTGAAGCTATTCTAATCTTCTTGATTATTAGGAGTAACAGGTGACATTAAAAAAAAAAAAAAAGAACAGCAGAACCATGTGATTTTAAGCTAAGAAAAAAAGGAAGGGAGAGAAGAGCAATGAATGGGGGAGAAGGGAAAGCCTTTATATTAAGGTATCTAAAAGTCTTACTACAAGGAAGGTTTAGTGTGAGTTAATAAGAAGTAAGAAAATGTATCTAGGGAACAATTTTCCACTATTTGTAGGGAATGAATGGACTGTGTGATCTTGCTTAGTTTTATAATTTCAGTACTGTCAGAAATGCAGGACAGGTGAGATTAAATTACAGCAATAGTTTTTTTTTCTTGCTATATAATCTCTTGTCACATATCTGTTGAGGAACTATAGCATTTGCAAACTGAGCAGTGGAAGTCCACAGGCTTGACGAGTGCTTACACAAGGATATATTTGCAGAGGGTCATGTGAGGTGCATGTCGGTGGGCTTTCCTTTTGTTCCTTGCTTAAGCATGAAGCATGTTGCTTATGGTAGAAGGGGCTTTTACCTTTTGCATCCCATCTGCCTGTGTTGGAGTTTTCTGTTGGACTGTGAAGATATCTTTCCCTTACAGGCTCAGTAGAGTCTTCACTGCCATTGGAGAATGAAGAACAGATCAGACTTCAGGCAAGAAGGCGTCTGGAAGAACAGCTCAAACAGTACAGAGTGAAGAGACATCAAGAAAGAGTGAGTACCACACAACACATCTTCTAGATTGTGTTTTGTTGAGAAGCTTGAAAACTTTACTATTTCTGTGCCCTGAATTAAAACATTCAATAGTTTTCTCAAATGTTAGAAAGCATTTTTTTCTTCTGGACAGGCAAAATTTGGTTCTGTTACCTCATCAGTAATGTACCATTTTGTGCTACTTAAAATAGGGGGGGGAAAAGCAGACACCGAACTTAAAGTAACCTAAGTGTTCAATTTTGCCTATATTTTTCAGTTACCTTTTGGAGGTTCACATGAACATTTTCAATATGTATATACTGAACCTTGATAGGGTTGATTGCTGATATAATTTACCTTGTTTATGAAAGGATGTGTATTTAATATCAGTGTAGAGCTTTATATCTTAAGTTACAGCAAAATAAGTCTTTGATGCTGTTTGAAAGTTAACACTCTGG
The DNA here is from genome assembly GCA_013399225.1 of Rhipidura dahli. NCBI lineage: Eukaryota > Metazoa > Chordata > Aves > Passeriformes > Rhipiduridae > Rhipidura > Rhipidura dahli. The sequence goes on from VXAC01001156.1 coordinate 344,442, forward strand.
AATTTATTGTTAACTCTTTGTTTCTTTCAGTCAAGTCAGTCTACATCCAAAACACGTCCCTCCAGCACCCTGGATCCTGAGCTGATGTTAAATCCAGAAATCCTGCCAAGAGCCAGCACTGTAGCAATGACAAAAGAATACTCGTTTTTGCGGACCAGTGTCCCCAGGGGGCCAAAGCTGGGTAGCTTGGGACTTCCAGCATCCTCAAAAGAAAAAAGAAGTTCAAAATCTAAGGCCAGCAAGATCCGGTCCTTGGCTGACTACAGAACTGAAGATTCAGACACTCAAAATGCTACCGGGAATTCTGTGGCTACTGACTTATCTGGGGGGGCTCTGATGCAAAGCAGAAGTGGTCCAACATCAGTTGTTTCTGAGATCAGTCTGCCCTCTGATGTGGATGATCGAATAGAGAATTCCTCCTTGGCAGGAGACAGCATTTCAGAGATTGATGGGAGTGAAGTGGGAATGAGGCTGGATGGAAATGAGAGCGACAGCTCTACCTACAGCAGTGTGTCAGGGAAAGGGCTGTGTAGCAGTTTACGGAATGCAGAAGGCAAGCAGGATGCTCCATATACAATAAATGGCCAGAAGATACATCCTGAAGCAATGGGGCAATTCCCTTCCATCAGTGAGGTGCTGCAGGCTGCAGCAGTGGAGCATCAGGCCCAAGAGCAAGAAGTTAATGGAGACGTACGGAGCAGGAGAGACAGTATTTCTAGCAGGTAAGAATGATCACATTGTTAGTTAATTGTATTTTCTTGGAATAGGCAACCTATTACTATTACCTCCTATTAACTTCAGATCCAGTTTTTACTTACACTGTGATTAAGTCTGTTATTAGCTTACGAATTCTAAAAGAATCTGAGAGATTGCTTCACTTGAGTACCTATTTACTAAGTATATCTTTAGAGAAACATATTTTTGCCACTGACTGTATTAAATATACTGCAAGCAGTTGTTTCTGTCTGTGTAGAAGGACTGTAAAGTCTGTAAAGTGTAGAGTTGACTGCCTCAGTGATACTTAGTATTGTCCTTTTCCTAATCTGTGCATGTACCTTTCAGACCTCACATAGTTAAGAAATGCCAAGAGTCTTGTCCTAGATATCCTTCAGCCCTTTTAGAATGAGATTTAGTCTCCCAAGCTTATGTCTATATGACAGGTATTAAACCCAGAAATTCAGAAAGCAAGTGCATGGCTGGTGAGGCCCTTAACAATGCGTGCTTTTTATCAGTTGTCTGCAGATGCATGTTTTATATGTCCTACTTTTGAAATTTTAAATTTTTTTTAAATACTTCCCCCCTGCTTTGTTAGAATAAAGTGTCATGCCCAGAGATGTTGAGGTGTACAATCAGTTGTTGATGATTATTCTGGCTTTGATTTATTTCTTATGGTAATGAGAGAAGATCTTTGTCTCGAGATGCCTTGGCTGTACAAGGAATCAGCATAAAGAATCCCTCACACCAAATACCCGTTCTTCCTTCTTTTGCAGAAGCTGTAGGTATTTCTTAGGCAAATTAAAGCAGACAGAATAGTTGTGGAGGTTTTGTGATCCCATCATGTCAAGTTGTCTGCTTAAAATAGGATCTGTATATACAGAATATGATGAAGTCAACGATTCCACTTCTGTAAAATAATAAACGTGGCGCCACACTAGATTGTAGTTGCTGCAAGTACAGGAAGCAGAAGTATAAAACCTTAGCATGAAGAGAAATGGGTTTCTCTTTTTAACAAAGGTTGTTCCATTGTATTCTGGATCTATCATAAAGCCAGAAAAAATGTCCTACAGTCTAAGCCACACAGAGTCTGAGTACCTCTTAATTTTAGTGTCACTTTTCTTCAATTAGACAAGTGTTGTATTCTAGCCCTGTAACTGTGTTTGTGCTGTCTCTGTCTCCAGTGTTTCTATGGAAAGCTCTATCGCAGGAACTCAGGACGAGATGTTGCAGGTTATGAAGGAGAAGATGAGACTTGAAGGGCAGCTAGAAGCACTCTCACTAGAAGCTAATCAGGTAGAAAATGAATTTGGAATTCTGTATTCAGCAAATCAAATTAATATTTTAATTATTTTTCAATAACTTCTTGCTCATTACTTGTGGAATTGTGTTTTGTAAAAACATTGTTGAGTAAGGTACTTTACAAGAATGCCATAGGGGCTGACCCTGGCTGGATGCCAGGTGTCCACCAAAGCTGTTCTGTCACTCTACTCCTCAGCTGGCCAGGGAAGAGAAGAAATAACAATGAAAGGCTCATGGGTTGAGATTCTCCCCAGAGAGATGGGGAGTCTCAGCTCCAGAGCATGGGGCACCTCCTTGCCCTCCCTCTGCACTGACCTTGGTCTATGTGGAGCTGTTTGTCTCAGTTTTCTTTGTTATCTTTGCTGTTGTTCTTCCACTATTTTTTTTCGCTTTCTTAAATCCCGCATCCCAGCGGCATTCCTGCTGCCACTGATGGGCTCAGCTTTGGGCAGTGGTGGGTCCATCTTGGAGCCAGCTGGCCTTGGCTCCACTGGACATGGGGAAAGCTTCTGCCAGCTTCTCACAGAGACCACCCCTTATAGACCCCCACTACCACATAAACACAGTACAGATGGTGAAGAGGATTAGTATAAAGTTGGTAAAGTCTTCAAAGATTACCTTAAAGAAAAAAAAAGTGGGGGTGTTGTATGGTTTTTGGTTTTTTAAGTCAAATTAAAAGAGAGACAATAAATCCAGAGCAATGCTAACAATGTCTTTCTAAGTGTTTTTGCTTTGTTTTAATTGATGGTATAACACTAAAAATAAAGCATTCTTCCTTAAAGCGTGAAAATCCGTGTTTTATGAAACATGCTGATGTGGTTACTGACATACAATGCTCTTGTATGTTCTTTCTTCTGTGTTTTCTTTGACTATTTGAAATACCTGATAGATGAGATGTTGCTTTAAAAATAATTTTTTACTAGCAAGTGGTCTTTCCCTTATCAAAGCCATTTTGCTGGGCATCTTTTTTAGTCAGCCATTAATGTCTTTCCTCATGAGACTTCTGTATTTTGGTTTTCTGGACACATTCAGGCTCTCAAAGAGAAGACTGAGCTACAAGCCCAACTTGCAGCTTTGAACATGAAGCTTCAGGCACAGATGGAGCACAGCCAAAACAGCCAGCAGAAGCAGGAATCTCTGAGCTCAGAAGTGGCCACATTAAAGCAGTCTTGCTGGGATCTGGAACGAGCCATGGCTGACCTGCAAAATGCCTTGGAAGCAAAGAATGCCAGTTTGGCTTCTTCAAACAATGATTTGCAGTTAGCAGAGGAGCAGTACCAGAGACTCCTGCAGAAGGTTGAAGATATGCAAAAAAATGTTCTCACCAGAGACAGCACAGGTGGGATGATGTAAATATCAGTCTTTAAAAATTTGTTGTTGCATAAAGTCCTTTTATTTCAACCTAATTCTGAAGTCCCGGAAGAAAAAAAAAATTAATTTGTTTTTATTTGCTATCATACTAATAAAATGGTTTGAATTTTAAGATGATTGGTTTTTATTTTGTGTCGCAGAAGTGTCACAGTTTGCAAGCTGCCAACCTGGAGAGGGAGGCATAAATATTTAGTCCAGACAGTGGCCTAGTTGTTTTTTTGGAAAATTGTACAAATACTGATTTGTAATGATGACTCTACGTGCCAGGACACCTACTTCCTGATGTTTAGTTCATGTTTTCTGCCTCTAAGGGACTGTGAATGCTTACAGAAGTGATTCATTTAGTTTTTACTCTGCTTATGACCTGATACTTTGGATTCTAGCACTTTGGCAGGAAAAGCCAATCTTTATGTAATTAGGCATATGTGCTTTTGTTCAACAATAAAGGAAAAATAGAAAATACAGTGAATATAACAATAATCCAAGAAAAAGTGTGCATAAAAATAGCACAGTGGGGTACACTAGCCCAAGTTCTTTCTTTTTGTTTTCCTAGTTCACGACCTGCGACAGCAGCTGGCTTCCTTGCAGACCCAGCTTCAGAAGGTGCAGCTGGAACGGACCACACTGAGCAACAAGCTGAAGGCATCTGAAACAGAAATCACATCCCTCCAAAATGTGAGGCAGTGGTACCAGCAGCAGCTGGTCCTGGCACAGGAGGCCCGTGTCAGGCTGCAGAGTGAGATGGCCAATATTCAGGTATTTTGATTTACTTGTATATGGGAGAACTGAGAATCTGTTCTTTTTTGTCATTTTTAACCACAGGACAACCTGGTGGCCTTATGCAATGGCCTGACTGCACTAGTACCATGAAAGTAGTGGCAGAAATAAGGCACACACAGTTTCAACATGATTTTTTTTTTCCCCCCCGAAACTCTTAAATTCTTTTGGTAATAATCTGTGATTTTTTTTCTTTCCTTAGGCTGGGCAAATGACTCAAGCAGGTATGTTGGAACACCTCAAATTAGAGAATGTGGCCCTGTCTCAGCAGCTGACTGAAACCCAGCACAGGTCTATTAAAGAAAAGGAACGTATTGCAGCACAGCTACAAAATATTGAGGTATGGTTGTAGATGGACTTCATGGGTTATGTTCTTTCTAGGTTGTGTATTTATGTTTTGCAAAGTCAAAGCTGTTCTGGCAAAGTCACATAGAATTCTTATGAACTGGTTCAAATGCTGCATTATAAAAGCAGTAAACATTTCAGAGCAGTTAAATTTGTGTGGCATTATTAACAATAAGAGGAAACAAGGCCATATATTTCCCATTTGAAGGTGATACTTGGATTTTCAGTTCTGGTATTAGTTTTCAATTGAACTTTGAAGGCAAATGTAAATGTTGTCCTTTGCTCATTCCTGAACATTTTCAAGAGAACTTAATCAGAATTTAATCTAAATCAGTAATGTGCTTTTTAAATGTGTGAAATTGCTCAGTAATCAGGTTTGTCCTTCTTTCTCTCCAGTTAGAAAAGTTGGGTAAAATCTGAGGTGCAGTTTGGTCACTTCCAAAGCTCTTAGAATCTTAAATTCCGTAGATTTTCAGTGACATTGCTGCTTCTGAGTCTCAAAAGAGAGTAAAGCAGCAGTTTAGTGAAAGCTCCCCATCTGCAGTGTTACTGATAGCTTGTGTAAATGACAGGAATTGCTGTTTCCTGGGTAGCTACAGTGTCCAAGGAATCCCTTTTGTATTAGAATTTTTCCAAACAATTTATTTTAATAAAGATTCTTTTTCTTCATGTCTTGCTCATCAATTGAGAAAGGACGAGGTGTTATTTAATAGGAATTCAGATTGTCACTAGTATGCAAGACATCACTTGTTATTCTAAGGTGTTTTAAGTATAGAAATGTAAAGGCATACAGATGTGTAAGGTAGACATCAGAATTATTTTTGTTTGTGTCTTTCTTCTACAAATGTTCTTGATAATCTACTTTTCCTATTTTTTTTTCTTTTTCCCACTCCTTCCCTTCCATTGAAACTGTAGAAGTTGATTCCATGCTTTCTCTATGCAGGCTGACATGTTAGATCAAGAAGCTGCCTTCATGCAGATCCAGGAAGCTAAAACCATGGTGGAAGAAGACTTGCAGAGAAAACTAGAGGAGTTTGAGGATGAGAAAGAGCAGCTTCAGAAGATGGCCGATTCTGCAGCAACACTGGAGCAAGAATTGGAACAGGTAGACTGCTGTTAATCAGCTTCCCAAGGGGTTCCAAGGGAAATACTTGTTTGGCAGAAAAAGCAATAGTAAATAGATACTGAGCTCTTTTTATTTAAGGAGTTTTTTAAAACCTGAAAGGTTGCTGCAAAACTGAAGTGCACATTAAAGTCACTCTGTTCCAGGTGAAAAGGCTTTTTTTCAACCACATCAGTAATAATACTTCTGTAAAATTTCATAACCAGTGTTTTGCCAGATGCTGGGGTTTCTTTTAGTGAATTCAGTATGTGATTATTTTAAGTATAGACAAGAACCACAGATCCATGTTCAAATTTGTTAGGCAGTCAGGATATCATTATATACATTTACCCTTACAGTGCCCGTTTTAACCTTGTAACCTTATGTAGGCAGCGTGTCAGGGGCTGCAATGAGATGAATGAAGTATGTGATAGCTCAGCATTCCATGTAATGATATGGTATTATTAATAATGCTGAATTTACTGTGGACACTTTTTTCAAGCAAAACGTTAGAATACAATGACTATTATGAATATTTTAGGTTTGTCATTCTGGTCATGCTTAGCCTGTAAGGTAAGAGATGCTGCACAAGGCAGTCAATACCATTAACCGAGCAAATAGAAGTGGCCTAGGGAAGTTAAAAAATATTATCACCTTCTGCTATTTTCTCCTAGAGGCTAAAATATTAATAATACTTGATTTTGATTAGAGTGCATTTGCAAAGATAACCTTTGTTTTGTATTAATTTAATCTTAAAATATTTCCTGTCAGGTCAAGTTGACTTTGCATCAGCGAGATCTGCAGCTTGAATCCTTGCAGCAAGAACACCTCGACCTAATGAAGCAATTGACTCTAACCCAAGAGACACTGCACACCAAAGAGCAGTCCCTGGATGACCTGCAAACACAGTATGATGAACTGAAGGCCAGGCTAGAAGAGTTCCAGAGTGATGCTACTTCTAAAGATGACACAATCCAGTATTTGCAGAATGAGAAGATTGTGTTGGAAGTCGCTCTGCAGGCAGCAAAAGCAAGTAAAGAGCAACTTGATGAAGGAGCAACACGTCTTGGAGAAGGTACAGAAGTAACATCACAAATGTTGGAGCAGCTGAAGCAAGAAATGGCAGTCAAGTCAAGCCAGGTAGTGATCTTTCTGAAATCTTACAGTTTTAAAACACAATAATTTGGAGTACCAGTCACAGTTTGGGAAGTAATTTTGTAGTGTGCTCTTTTCTGTGGCACTGTGAGCCAAACATCTTTCTTGTGCAGTAATTTGGCTGCCAGTGTGGTGACCTGGTGAATGCATTTCTGTAGCAAATGTTGTGTTATCTAACCACTGAGGTGCTTAGTCAGAAACAGGATCTTTGTTAGATTAGGCAGCTGTTACAAATCAGATATGCTCACTGAAGAAATCAGGTAGAATATGACGTTTGGCACATAAAGCAGTGTTTGTTTTTTCCCCCTCTGGCAGGTGGAAAATCTGCAACAAGAAAATGCCAGCCTCAAAAAACAGCTTCAAAAAGTGAAGGAACAGTTCCTGCAGCAGAAGGTAAGCAAAAGCAAAGAAATTTCTGAGACATAAACCCAAGGAATACAACTCTTTTTACAGTGAAGGCATGTACTTCGGCGGGGGTTGTGAGGTTATTTGAATCCACTTTGTATATCACAAAAAGGGATACAAAAAGTGTGACATTTTGTGACATTAAAATACAGAAACTGTATAGCTTACAGTTGAATTTCTATCTGTAGCTAATGTAAAAGCTGATCCACCAACCAATTAATGCTTTGATAGGGCTTCAGGGAGTTTGCCAAGTGATCCACCAAAGAAAATCTCTCTTTGGTTTGTTGATTAGGTTTGCTTTTGCAAAAGCACTTGTGTAAGTCTTCAAGTGTTGTCATTTCCTTGCAGCTCTGAGAAATCATAGTTGCTTCAGTAATTAGATGGTAAATAAGTGCTTTACTGCAAATTTTATTCTGAATTTACACAGTTTTGAAACAGTAATTTGAAATTCTGTCATTAGTGTTGCACATATATGTGTCTTATTTATAAGGTGGCACCATTAATTTGCTGCTTGATTGCTTATTAACCAAATGTCAAAGTTCATTTTAGCTTGTTATGTTTAAGTTTGGGAAGGCTGTTTAAACTGTCAGTCACAGTTAAGCCCTCTTCTCATGGCAGAAGTTACTAATTGTATGCATAGGATGGTTAATTTATTACAGTTACTTTGGTTTTTAAAAATGGCGCATAATTAATGCAGTTTCCTTAAAGAACGTGAAGAAGAGTATCCCTTACTGCAGAGAACCCTGAGGTGTTTTTTTTTTTAATGAACTGCTAATATGAACTGTTATTTGATATCTGAGCTTGCTTAAAATTTGAATCAGAGTAAATATATTACAGAAGCTGATGCTGGTTTGTATGACACACACCCTCCTTAAAGAGTATCAGTAAATACTTTCTAGTAAATTAGTCATAAATTTGCAAAGCTGGAAGAGAAGTGTCATTGTCCTCTTGAAACTCTTGTGTGCAAGGTCATGGTGGAAGCTTATCGAAGAGATGCAAGTTCCAAGGATCAGCTGATTAGTGAGCTGAAAGCTACAAAGAAGCGGCTGGACTCGGAACTGAAGGAGATAAAACGAGAGCTGCTGAAAATCCAAGTTGAAAAACAATCTCTCGAATCTGAGCATGCAAAACTACAGAAGGAAGTGTCTCAGGTTCACCAGCAGATGGTGGAAATAGAAAATCACCTCCAGTCAGTGCAGAAAGAACGAGATGATATGGAAACACGCCTACAGGTATGGAAGGTGTAAAGCCCTGAACTTGGAGAGTGTTGCAGCCAGGATACACTGCTGTTTCCATTAACACTGGAAATAAACAGAATAACCACCTGAAAGTTAATGTTCTTGGTTATATATTTAAAATAGTCCAGACATTTCAGCATATACCTAGCAAAATGCTGTAAATGCGTGACTGCTTACTAAAATCTCATGTAAGTGGGGAGAAGCCCTACAGGAGTGGTAGAAGACTGATGTGGCAGCAGTTTCCTTGTGCTAAAGTGAACTCCACCTGAGAACAAAATCTAAACACTGTTCATATGTGTTAACAGTGGTGGCCTCAGAGGGAGGAGTTAAAGAGGATATAAAAGGGAAAGAGAATATGAAGAACTGGAGAGCCATTTCTGTTTAGAGATGGAAGTAATTTTGAAATTTCATGCTTTTTCTTCTATAATCAAACATACACAGCAAACATGGTTTTGTTCTTATGCTCATGGGTCTTCTTTTCCTTCCTGTTAAGTCTTTGCAGTTCGATAAGGAACAAATGGAATCTCTTGCTGAGGCAAATCAGGCATTAAAACAACAAGTGGAACAAATGCAAGAAGAAGCAAAGAAGTAAGTGTTCTTTTAGCACAGACAAAAGAACTACAGCATTTGGTTTTCATATTTGGCTTTCAAATGTTGGGTTTTGTTGGGTCACGTGCAAAATTAATCTTGTAGTACTATTTGTCAAGCAGCTTTTGTTTTTACCTGATGTTTTATTTTCCTTTCACACCAGGGCCATTACAGAGCAGAAACAGAAAATGAAGCGTCTCGGGTCAGACCTGACAAGCGCTCAGAAAGAGATGAAAGCAAAACACAAAGCCTATGAGAATGCAGTCAGCATTCTCAGTCGGAAGCTGCAGGAATCTCTTACTGCGAAGGAATCTGCTGAGGCAGAGCTGAGCAAACTGAAGGCACAAATTACTGATGGTGGGAACGACCAGGTTGCTCAGGTATGCAGATGTCTTATGACATTGTACAAAGACAGAGCTATATGTCTTGAAATACTATTTCACCCTGAAGTGATGAAAATATTTGGAAAATAAAGCTAGATAAGAACATGGTGTCAGTGTTCCAAGCACTGAGAGAGATGTGATTTGGCAGACTAGATTTCCTGATTAATTTTTATTGTTGGTTTGTTTCTTGTTTTTTTGGTGGGATTTTTTCCACCTTTTTTTTAAGGGTTAGTATCTGACGATCTTCCAGAATTTTAGCACTTACTGCTTTTTTCTCATTGACAGCTGAAAGTTTTTCAAGGTAGCTATAGCTTATTAATATATGTTAAGCCTGTGATAAGATAATTAATTTACTGAGGGAAGCTCCAATTTCTTGAACCAATGGGGCAAGATATCAAATACACCAATAGTAGTAGCTGGATGTGGTGGTGGAAAGCTCTTTAAATTAAACACTAGCACCTCGTTTCATAGCCAGAGGAGTAGGCTTTGTAACCAAAGCAGAAGTGACTCCTGATGATGGGTGATGCACTAATCACATGTGTGACCCCTTTGTCTTCAGGAGAAGATTCAAGCTCTGAAGACAGAACTGAGAGCTGTGAGCAGCAGTAAGTTGATGCTGGAAAAAGAGTTGCAAGAAGTGATTTCACTGACCAGCCAGGAGCTTGAAGAGTACAGAGAGAAAGTCCTGGAACTTGAAGATGAGGTGATTGCTTCACTTTGCTTGGTAGATGGGCATGTGACAATAAAAAAATGCCTGAGAGGGAAAAATTTTAGTACCAAAATTTTATTCCAGCAGTGGAGAAAATCAGTATCTTGGATAGGAAACATCATGTCAGTGATACTTGCAAATTTTGTTGCCTTGTGCTGATTGTGGTTTCACGAGTCACTGTCTTATAGGGAAAGAGGATGTATAGGGAGAGATGAGTGGTTCCTGTATTAGATACCAGCTGTATCTGGTCATGAGACACTGAGGATACATGAATCATTAGCTTTTGGAACTACTGGGAGTCATGGATCCCCAGTGATTTTGAGGGCCAGGTGATGGTGTTCAGTTGTCAAGTGGCATAAAAAAGTTCTGTGTATCAACTACTCTGGATCTGCACCTGAACAGTACTCCTGGATTCTTCTTTCTAGCAAGCATTTTAGTCTTCCAACACGAAAAAATACCAAAGTGATATTCATGTAAAAGAGAAAAAAAAAGAAAAAAATAAATCCCACTCTGGAAAAGCAAGATGCTTAATGAATTTAACTCACAATTCTTTCGTGATAGTAGTCTGAAGTTTTTGGTTATGTTTGTTTGATTTGTGTTTTCCTTTGACTATAGCTTCAGGAATCTAGAGGCTTCAGGAAGAAGATAAAACGTTTAGAAGAAATTAATAAGAAGTTGGCCCTTGAACTGGAACACGAACGTGGAAAACTGACAGGTCTCAGTCAGTCTAACGCTGCTTTGAGGGAGCACAATAATATCCTCGAGACAGCATTAGCAAAAAGAGAGGCAGATTTGGTACAACTGAATCTACAGGTATTTGAGTTTTTGATGTAATAACTTAAGAAAGGAATTGGCTCATATTATACAAAGTTAGTGCGTTTTCTCCAGCTCGGGGTCCCCCATGTGTTGCATAACAGCAGCAGTATGGGGGGCTGAACAAAAGATCAGAAGTGGGACCTGGCATTAAACAGAGTTTTCTTTGGAAAAAAAATGAATAAAAGATCACTACAGTACTTGTAATACTGAAGGTGTAGGTAGTCAGAACATACAAACTGTGTTACTTACGGATTCATTGAGATAAATAATTTTTATGCCAATAGTAATACATTCATGGGGACATAGGCAATGAGCTACCATTTAACCATAGCTACTTTTAATGTGGAAGGTACTGTGTGGAAAGAGTGATCAGAGAACAGCAGCAAGCTGTTTTGCAATCCCTACATGGTTTGTGTTTCTATTTCCTCTAGTTCCAGTGAGCCCACACAAAAGGTGCATTTGTTTTTTTGATGTGTTACAGGTTCAGGCAGTCCTAAAGCGGAAGGAGGAAGAGGATCAGCAAATGCAACAACTTATTCAAGCTTTACAGGCTTCTCTAGAGAAAGAAAAGTTAAAAGTTAAAGACCTTCAGAAGCAGGTAAGGGCTTATCTTATATTTACTTAAAAAGTGATTTAAAGGTATTTTAAAAGTATCTTGCAATGCAATCTGTTTTATAACATACTGCTTCCTGCAGGCTCTCTGTCACAATGGCCAGTGGCTGAAAGATCAGTTGATGCCTTCTCTGTTGTGTCCTGTGTTAAGTTCCCTTTATGATTCAAGCTACAGTGACAAACCAAAGTAAAACTGCATCTCTTTCTCCTGTTAGGAAGCAGCAGCCAGAGCAGACGCAGCCCATAACCGCCGACACCACCGGGCGGCCATGCTCGAGCTCAGCGAGGTCAAGAAGGAGCTCCACGCCAAAGAACTGCTGGTCCAGGCCCTGCAGGCTGAGGTGGACAAGCTGCAGTAAGTAAATGTCTGAAAAAGAACAGGAGTTAAAACAAATCATCTGAAAAAGGCACACATCAGTAAATTTTTGGGTTTGCCCCTTTGGAGTGGATTATGTGGATGTTCCCCAGCAGAGCCTGCCCATGAGATGCTTGTTTGGACTCTGAGCAAATACCTGCATTTTTCTCTCTTTACAATTCAGTTAGAGGTACACTGGTTTTAGGCTTCACTATCTGCTTTTTCCCACTTTTCAACACAGACTTCTATTATTTCACATTACTAGTAAGGATTAACAATTTATATATATCCTATTATTCTTCTCTTTTACATCCCTGAGGAACTACATAGAGGATTAATGTGATTATTGACTATGTTCCACAATGTATTAAAATTCAATTTTGCTTGTATATAGAATTTTTTCTTAAATTATAAGAAATTATCAGACGCACATGAAAATGGATATAAACTTAACCCTGTTCCTCCAAAAACAAAGCAAAATTGCTGACAGGGTTTTGTTTTGATTTTTTTTTTTTTTAACTGCATAATCTGTTTTTTGTAACTGGACTATTAGCAGTGCTCAAGGAATTTTTTACAATCTTTTTTCAATATTTAACATTTATATATCTCTTTCATAAAATCTTTTTGTGACTTAACTCTTGCTATGAATGTGTTGGCAAAGCCCTCAGTCAAAGCTGTAATTAACCAGGTTCCATGCACGGTCATGACATTTATAGTTACATGGCTAACCCAGTGAAATTCTAATTTTAAAGAACAGATTGAATAATTGCTCTATCTGTTAATCTTGCTGTGCAGGGTAGAAGATGAAAAACATTCCCAGGAGGTATCTCAGTTTCAGCAAGAGCTGGCAGAAGCCAGATCTCAGCTCCAAGTTCTGCAGAAAAACCTGGATGACAAACTTAGTGAACAGCCTCTAATAAGCCAAGAGGTAAAAACAGAGCACTTACTGTGTTCATCTGTATTTATATTGCATTGTATGACTTTGTCTTTAATTCAGCATTTTAAATAAAGTTTTGCTAGGTTCTCTTAGGAAAGGTCTTATTAGACATAAGAATATATTTATTTTGATAGATTTTGTGGTTGATTGCACCTGTAGATAATTCCAATTTTTTTTTTTTCTTTGCCCTGGTAGGTGGAAGACCTAAAGTGGGAAGTAGAACGAAAAGAAAGAGAAATTGAAACACTTAAGCAGCAGCTGGACATGACTGAACAGCGCAGCCACAAGGAGTTAGAAGGGATACAAGTTGTCTTGCAGGTATTTAGTCAAGCCAGTGGAAATTCTGATGGATTGAAATTCTGATTGCTGTAGGGGGATAATTAAAACAATATATTTTTTTAAAAGCATACTTACACTTTTTTCTAAATTTTTATTTTGGCTGTGCTGTTACCTTTGTTTTTCTTCAACCTTTACGCCTTTGAAATAGGCTACTGACTTAACCTAATATCTGATTTTCTGCCATGGCAACTTCGTTTCAAAGAGCAGTGTTGTGTGTTGGGGTTTTTTCCTAGTTTCCTCTCGAAACTGAAAAAATTATAAAAACATTAGTTGGCTGGAATTTTTATACAGTTTCTCTACATCACATTGATTCTCTTCCTGTTTAGAATATCAAGACAGAGTTGGAAATGGTGAGGGAAGACCTGTCAGTGACTCAGAAGGATAAGTTTATGCTGCAGGCTAAAGTGACTGAACTGAAGAACAGCATGAAGTCACTGCTGCAGCAAAACCAGCAACTGAAGTTGGACCTGAAGCATGGCAAGATGAAGAAGGTATTTAAATGGGAAGAACACGTTGTAAAGTACAGGAAAATACTCTGCTAATGTTCTTAAGTAACCTAGCATGAATATGCCTGTGATTCCTGATATGTAATGCAGATGTGTACCAGTAGTGTGATGGGAGACTCCAGTGGGAAAAATTATGTTGATGAAATAACTTAATCGTGTTTCTGACTTTTCTTTTTTTCCTTTAACCAGAGGAAAGAACTGAAAGGCGAGAATAACTCTTCCAATCCTGTGACTCCAGTCAAGATTCCTGATTGTCCAGTGCCTGCTGCCTTGCTGGAAGAATTGTTGAAACCAACAGCTGTGAGCAAGGAGCCTTTAAAGAATCTGAACAGCTGTCTCCGGCAATTAAAGTATGGCTTGTTATTTTAAACCATATTAAATAATCTTAAAAATGTTTTCAGGAAACCAGCTGCCACCATGAGGAAGAAGGGATTTGTAAAATTAATTATTTATTGGGACTATATTTAGGACAGTGGGATGTTCTGTCATTTTAAGTGCTTGCTTATATGGCCATTACCATAGCGAAAGAAGACTTTACAAAAAACTAAACAAAATGTCCATCTTGAATAATACACAGCAGAAAAAATCAGAAACAGCTATTAATATTTTTAAATTAAGCATATTATATTTGTTTTGCTCTTAGACAATTCCTAAGCGTCTTGTAGATTTCTTACTCTTGTATACAGCTATATCTTAGGTAGTCTTGAAGTAGGTATCAAGAATCAGAAAAGTAATTTTTTGATCTTGTTTTTAGCAGTCTGTTTTCTGCTTGTTAATTTTTGCATTTTTTGTTCTCAATACATTCAAAGGCAAGAAATGGACAGCCTTCAACGCCAGATGGAGGAACACACCATCACAGTACATGAGTCAATGTCTTCATGGACTCAGATTGAGGGCAAATTAATGGACCTTACTTCTACAAGTCCTACAACTGCACCAGACCAGCAGGAGATTCCTACTGCAGATGAAAAGAAAGAGAATTGTAGTGTTAGTGACAAGGAAGCTTTGACGCTATAACCTCCTTATCAGTTGTCTTTCATCCTATTGCTTTAAGTATATAAACAAATCTTTATAAAAATTATTTATTTCATTTTTTTAAATGGTGTTCAGAGTTGTGCTTTTGCCTGTAGAAGCAAAGGGCACTGATTTGAGAAAGTGATGTAATATTTTGTAACTGATATAATAAGAATGTGCTATTCTTAAGGGTTTGTTTGAAACCTTGCCGTAACAATTCTGTTATGTTGGGTACTGCCAAGTGGTGAATCTAGCTCACTTGAGGGTTTAGTAAGAAATGCAGATGAAGATTTATAATGAGGTCAAGAGGAGCATCTGGTTCCAAGTATGTAATTGTTCAATCTGGGTGAGTTTGTTACGGAATTACTGTTAATTATGTAACATCTATCTTTTTTTCTTTGGGTTGGTTTTTTTTAATTTGTGGGAGTAGGATGTATTTTTTCCCCCATCTTGGGTTGTAGCCAAACTACAGGGAAAAATAAGTTCTTCTCATGTTCAGCCATTAGCAGTGGTTGAGACCTGCATATGCTGAGCATTTTCTCATCCCTCCTATAATCTCTTATTGTTGAAGTTCAGATTATGGATATCTGTATTCGAAGGAAAAGAAGTTATTGTAAGCCATTTCCAGTTTTGAAGATGACCTCTGACCTATAGCAAAAGAAACAAGACTGTAAAGACAAGCAATGCAGAGCAGTTGGTATCTTTGGCAGATTTGCCTGGGATGTTTGCTGACGTTTTTCTCTTGCAGTCACAGGCCAGTAGTGAGCTTTGCTTCACTGCACAAATACTTTGCACCTTTTTATTTCAAGTTTTGAAGTAGACACCCTTTAAAAAGTATGTGTGTAAAATACATATATATGTATATATATAAAAGAAAAAAATCATAATTTTCTGACTTTGAATATCTGGTTTAATATGCTTATATACTGTAAGTTAAGGCTACAATGAGGGGTTTTGTTACTGTCATTGTTTTAATGTTACATTTAAGTTTGCTCTTCTTTGACATACTGTACAAATGGCTTGGGGAAATTAGCCCCCAAAGCCAGAGCTTTTAGAAATGTAATTATTTTTACTTTAAAAGACATAATTCTAATGCCGATAAAATTATTATTTTTAATAGCTTTATCTTCTCCCACACACTTCCTCTACTTTTTGCACCCTCTATTACAAGTTGTCCACCATGAATGGAAGTGTTGGTGCAGAGCACCTTGACTAAGTTACTGTTAAAGCAGCTCACTTCAGTTTCCTTCATCTTTGGTCCCATTGCTCCCTGTGGCTCATAGTGCAGTGATAAGCCAGCCCTCTCCTCACTCAAAAATTCAGTGTTTCAGGTATGTGGAAGATTTAGTGGCAACTCATGTACTAGAATGTTTGTTTTTCTCCTTAAAACATAAAACAAGTCAGTTTTATCCACTGTAGTTTGGTGTTTACCAAAAAAAAAAAAAAAATTAAGTACAAGCAGATTCAGAGGCTGGAAAAAAAAAGTTCTAGGTCATGTATTTTTCCAAAGAGGCTGTTGCTGGTTTGGGGTTTGGTTGTTGCTGAGGAAGGGGAAGGATATTGCATTTTGTTTAGCAGTAAGGCAAAAAATAAACAAACAAAACTCCCAAACCCACCTATATTTATGCAAAGTCTGATTTCTCATAACTACCACTTCAAGCTCTAGTCCAGTTGAACACTTTGCACTAAAAGTGTTTATACTGAATGATTTCATGCCCTGCAGCTACTGGATTTTAACTTACTTTTTTTTGGGATCAAAGTCAAGTGATGCTGACAGTCAAGGGTTTGAAATTGGTAAAGGAAGAAATGCATTGGTGTGGCTTTAGGTGCCCATGAAATGGATTTACCAAACAGTTCAAAAGCTTTACAGACTAGCTTAAGACATGTCTGCACACTGCTGCAGTCTACTTTGTAGAGTAAATGGTACTGATTAGCTCACTGTTGTCCTGTTCTTGAAGTTGCCTGTATATTAAGCTCAAGGAAGGAAAAAATCAAACCGCAGTATTGTTAAAGAAAAAAAAAAAACTGTAATGAATAATATATTCAGTACAGAAAAAACTACCAAATGTCCAGGATTTAAAATACTGTTTGTGCAGCATTAATGTTGCTGTTCACTTTATTAAATACATTGCCTACAGTTCAAAATCCACTATGTTCTCATCTGTTAGTTCAGCAGTGGTTGTATGGGTAAAGGTTTTGTCTGGTATCAAAGAAGCCAGAATTGTTAGGAACCTTCATAGTTGTTCTGAATGTCAGCTCTCTTTTTTGTATCCATTCTGCATCCTGCTGCCGTTTCTCACTAGCTCCTGAAGCCATCTGAGCTTGCACAATCGAGTAGCCTTAGATGTGTGTTTCCCTTTCCAAGATGGGGACCTGTTGTGGATTAGACTCCTGCATTGACCCACCTGCTCTGGAAGTACCTGGACACTGGGTATTGTCCTGTTACATTCACCATGTGTTTTTTCTACAAACAGAAACACCATGTCATT
Source organism: Rhipidura dahli (assembly GCA_013399225.1). Lineage (NCBI taxonomy): Eukaryota > Metazoa > Chordata > Aves > Passeriformes > Rhipiduridae > Rhipidura > Rhipidura dahli. Next base: position 361,599 of record VXAC01001156.1, read on the forward strand.
TACTTAAATGAAGGACAGACAGTGAGACTTGAGGGTCTAAATCTGGTGAGGTACTAACTCAAGTTACAGAAGTCACTGGGAAGTCTTCTAGAAGGAGCATGCAGTGTGTGATAAAAGCAAGGCCTTTCCTTTGAAGCTCATCAGCTGTATTTTTAATTACCCAGAGAAATAGTTGCTGCTTTATTAAAAGGCTCACTCTGAGGCTCAGCATGTCCAGTCTACAAAGCTTCAGGTCTCTGCTGTCTAGGCAATAACATAACTTAGTTGTAGGAATGAAAACTGTCTCCCCTATCCCTGTCACAGCACTGCCAAATAACCAGGAGAATCTGAAGAATAATCTCTTAAAATTTATTTTCCTTTTTCAAGCACTGCAATAGAATGTATTTTCTGTGTTTCTTCAGTGGTTGCTACCTTCTAAACCAAGTCAAGTTAATGAAGGAGAAATGTCACTGCAATGTGAGAATGGTCCCAAGTGCTGAAAGCTGCACAGTATGTTTTCAGATGCTCTTGAGTTTTTGAGGGCTCTTGAATAACTGTGCATTTAAAAAAAAAATCACAACAAAGACCAGCAAACTCTACAATGGAATAAAATGTTACCGAGTCTCTGGCACTGCTGAATATTGCATAATGCTCCATTCTGTTGTCTTCCAGATTTCTTGGAAATACTTGTGCACTGTATTGGGATCAGCTGATCCCCTATTAATTCATGCAATGGGAGAGTCTGATCCCATACTCTTTATTTAGGCAATATCCTAGCAGAAATCTATGATATTTTCACATGTGTAAAGTAATAGCCAGGATGAATGTCCTACTGTTCATATTGTCACGGATTATATATTCCTCCTTAGGGGAGAGAACTGCAGTGGCATAGTTATTTCAGTGTTAGCTATGACAACATTCAAGGTATGCTGGGGACAGGTAATATTATCAATAGAAATTTATCTTAAAGATGACAAATTCACTCCTGGTGATGCAGAAGCTTGTGATGTACATTATATTAACTTTGTGGGGAAAATGGGAATAGTTGCACGTGACTTGCTGTGATCAGAGCCTTTAAGTATTTTCCTGTGAAAGCAATTGCTGTCCAGAGGAATTACTAATGCTCATCAGCTGTCATCTGATCACTCTGCCTCCTACTAATGAGCAACACTTGAGTGTTGGGCAGCCTCATTTCCAATACAGATGCACAGATTTCTAGGGAAGGGAAAGATGTTCTGGATATTGTAAATGAAATGGTTCTGTTTCATGTATGACATTCAGTGATGTCTGCTTAGGCTGTGTTTGTAAAGATAGAAGTTAATAATTCCGTGTTCTTGAAGAATGGATAACCCAGGGGCTGGAGGAGTTACACTATGTACAATTAATGTTTATGATCATACAAAGCATGTTGATTATAAAAATTATGTGCATAGGGATTCCTTTAAAAGTTTTGTGCAATAAACTATTTTTGCTAAAGGGCCCTATGTTGTTTCTACTTTAAAAGAGTTACCATCTTCTTTTTGGTTTTGGGCAGTAATTTTTATGTTGGAATCCTGAATATGCTATATAGCCCCCTTAAAGCAAAAAAACCCTGTTTATTTTGAAAGACTACCTTATTGGGTATTGATTTTCACACACATAAACTTGACTGTATTTCCATTACATTTTATTTTTCTCAGTTGAACACATCAGGGAAGAAACTGATTCCTTGGTCTGAATGTGTCAGCCTCTGGAGTCTGAGTGCACAAAATGGAACAATGCAGAACTGTCATCTTCATTCTAATTTAGCCAATTGCAATGATGAGAGAAATTATTGCACCTTGCTAGCAATTTAAACAGTGTGAGTTAAAGGGATACTATTTTCTTCTTTAAGGACAGCAATTTAACCCAGCAAGTGCCTGCGTTGCACATAGTACAGGTGCCTATAACCCTAAGGTAGGAATGTTGTATTTGCTGGGATGGCTGCTTCACATCTGTGCAGGGAATTGTTTCCTTCTACACGAGAGGCCTCCTTCTTCCTGGTTTTCCATCTCTCGCGTCTTATCCGAGACTGCTGCAGCGTTGTGAGGTTAATAGCCGGGCTGAACCTTTCGATAGAGGCCTCTCGAAGTGCCTGTGTGTTCCCGGTCCCCAGGGCTGATGGAAACCGCGTGCTGGCCGCGGCAGGACGGGCGGGTGCAGATCAACCCCTGCCCGCCTGTCCCGGCCAAGAGCAGCGCCCTCGCCGCCCGCCCGGCCCGCAGAGCTCCACCGCGTGTTCCGCCGGAGCAGCGGCGCCGGGCTCCCCTCGGCCTCCCCCCGCCCTTCCCCGCTGCCCGGGAGCGGCGGCCGAGCGGAGCCGCGATCACGGCGAGGCCCGGGGAGGCGGCGGA
>VXAC01001156.1:364074-390180 GCA_013399225.1 Rhipidura dahli
CTTGCGCGGCCCCGGCGCCCGCGGGCCCCGCCGGGCCCGGCCCCGCCGCTCCGTTCCCCTTCCCGCTTTGTCACGGCCGGGCCCCGCCGCCTCCGGCTCGGCGGCAGAGTCGGCTCCGCCCGCCCCACTCCGGCCCCGCTCCTGCGGCCCTGTCCCTGCTCCCCGCATCCCTCCCGCGCCCTGCCCGCCCGGTCCGGGTCTAGGCATCGCTGTGCGTTCCTTCTCCCTGACAAGTTGTCCCCTTTTTCCTTCCCTTTCTTCTTTTCCCGTGGCTTATTTCAAGTTTGCTTTGTAGTTCCCTCTCAGCCACGTAGTTCATAAGTGGCGGCTCATTTAGCCACAGGCGGTGCAGACAAATCGCCCCATCGCGAAGCCACGACTGCTGTAACACATGCAAATCCTATCAGCCAAATACAGGATGTGACTCTCCAGTCTTGCATCAAAAGAAAAAAAAGCCCGTTTTCTTACATTACTCATTTATTGAAGGATGTGATGAGAATAGTAGAGTAAAACAGTATTGCCATCCTTAGAAGTTAGTCGTTCATTCTGTCATGGGTCTGGTCTGAATTTTTTTTCTGGAGCAGATTCTCCTGTTTCTTACTGATCCAGTAAAACAAGGAAAAATACAATTCTTGCCCATTCTTCCAGGTTTTGATTGATCTGGAAGAACCCTTGAACATGTGGTTGTTAAAGCAGTTACTCATTTGCAGAGGTAACTTGCAAGGCCTTACATGCTGAACTGGAAGAGGGAGCAACATCAGTGCTGGCTGTGCTCTGGATCATTTGCAGTTATATAATACATTTTACGGTTCAAATAATCTCCTTTTGCACCTGCATGTAACAAATGGTTGAAGGATTTTCTCAAACCGGGCAGTTGCTGCTTCTCAGGTTTGCAAGTCGCACCTTTTGCTTTGGACCGATTAAAATAGGTGATGAGGTTAAAAACCAATAATGCTTATCTAAGTAAACTGAAATCTTATTTTCAGAACAAAAATATTTAGTGAGAGTTCAGTTTTGTCATTCCAACGATATTTTCCCTATTTCTACACCAAACTCACTGTAGAAAACTTCCTAACAGCAGATCTTAAACTTGATCCTTCACTATTGATTTGCTTTGCCATCTCATTTTGATTTAGTCGTGCCAGAGTTGTAATAGGCACACAAAATAAATAAATAATTTTTTAAAAAATAGACAAAATTTCGAGCACTTGTAGGTACCAGGTTCTGTCAAAATATAAGAAACCAGAGAAATCACTCCTTCATGGCATTGTTTTGCTTAACCACCAGGCAGGAAGGATTTTTGCATGTTCCTGTCTACTCTCCATACATGAATTATGTATATGTACAAGTCTGCTCTTCTGCAGAATCATTGTGCTAATTCTGAACCCTAAAAATAGGAGCATTTCTCAGTTAATTCTTTAAGGCATTATGGTGGCTCTTCAGAGTGTTTTCATTGAGCTGTTTTTGCAATGAACTTTCTCACCCCTGAGTTTTCATATTTCTTGTGATTTTACAGCTATGCAGTCTCAAAAGGAAAATCCTTAGAATAGCAAGTTTGGATATTTTAATTTACCTTAGGGGTGCATCCCTTGATTAAAACACTGGTATCAAATTTGTTTTAAAAAATAGGGGATTAAGGATTGAAAACAAGTGAGAGGATCTTTCATATCTGTCTTTGCAATCTTGGGGGCAAGTCAGATAATCGAAACAGTGAGGTTGCTTGGAGGCTCAGGCATCTCAAGGGAACCTACAGTACTTTAGGGAAGTGGCTCAGCAGCATCAGCTGTGTCTCTTCTGCTGTTTGGTGGGGTTTTTTACTTGGAAATACTCTTAATTTCCTATTGTTTCACCGAGGTTCCATTTAATACTTGTGAAGTGTTGAGGGACTGAGTTTTGTTCTCTAACCACAGACATTCAAAATAAGACATTCATAAAAAAGGGACAGCTTTCAAAGGAAATGTCTCTCCAAGGAAACAGCCCTCAAACTCACATGACTGTTGACTTGTAATGATTGAAAGACTGTTTAAGTTTGGCATGAAGTACATTTTCATAGGATTTCCCAATCCTAGGAATGTGTTTGTTCTGAATCAGATTGTAGTGAAACTTTTACTTGGCTCTGTATTGACTGTGGCTGAAAATTGCAAAAATTTACTATGTGCATTTGGGTTTTTTTAATATATGAAAAATAGTCTTAAATTTCATTATGTGAGGATGAAACCCAAAATTGAAAATAAAGTACTAGAATTGCCATACACCCCTATCCAAAGCAGTATAACCCATGAAATGGCTCAGCAGTGGAGGAAGGGGCAGTGTAAGGTGTGAGTGAAGGCAAGCTGAGGGAATAGCACAGCTGAATCATTTCTGTCTGGAGCTTCCCTCCCCAGCAGTGCGTGCCAGGAGAGTCACAGCCTCTGTGGAGGTACATGGTTGCAGTACCTGATGAAATAACGTGAAAGCTTTAGCTTGAGCTGCCCAAATCCTGTGGTTTTCCATTGTGTTTTTCACAGCAAGGAATTTGTGTTGACATCACTTTGGTTTTAGTATCTTCTTGCTGACCAGTGTGGATTACATGGAGGGACATGAGCTGGGGGAATTGTATCATAGCAGAGAGAAGGATATTCCTTTGGAAATGGAGAAATTCTTCCAGCTCCTGTTTCTTGTTGGAGAGGGAGATCTGAAAAGATCAGTTGTTTTTGTCTTCTGGCTGTTTGCTCTCAAAACAGGCCTGGGAAACAACATTTTGTGTACATATTTCCAGCCTTGCATCACGGCCAGAGAAAGCCTGCCCTGGTTGCTGCATTGTGCCTTAGACTTCTGTCAGCCAGAGAGTCTTAAGGAAATACTAGAAATAGTTCTGTGCCTTTAGCTGAAGGTGCAGCCCCTTTTCTTGGGGGCTGTCTAGTGCTCATGTCCTTGTATTGCAGTGCACACACAGACTGCCTTTCTTGTCAGGAATCAAGTATTTCTCAGCCTGCTATAAACTTTAATAAATAAATACTCTGGATTGAATTTTCACTCCAGAAGAAGTTGAAAAAGGACAAACAAGAATAAAATGTAAGCTGTAAATATTCTTTTAAGTAGTTGAGAGAGGAGGAAATAAACTTGGTATAGGTCTGTTAGCTTAAAAACATCCTTAACACATTGAATTGAAAAATATTCTGTCTTCTCTGCACTGTAAGGATTTCTTCAGAATCCCAAGAAATTGTTAAGAGGCACTTTTTTCCTTGGCTTTAATATACCTTCATTTAAATAGCAGGAGAAAAGTTGTGTTTTTTACAGTTGCTCTCCTCTTTTTTGCCTTTCCTGTAGGTGAAATAACAATGGATACAATATTATCCCGCTTGAAGAAGCTGAGCCATGATGAGCTTAGAGAAGAGATTGTGAGAGCAGGACTGAAATGTGGGCCCATTACTGCAACTACGAGGTTTATTTTTGAAAAAAAATTGGCTCAGGCACTGTTGGAGCAGCAAGGAGCACTGGAGGAAGAAGGGTCTGCTCTGCCAGAGGAGACTGCTGGAAATGTCCCAGTGAATCACAACAGCCATGGAAGTGCTTCTGAGGAGGCAGACTTTGGGTACTGTGTGGGTCTGAACCCTCCAGAAGAAGATGCTGTGACGCACGTGAACTGTTCAGCTCCAGCCTGTGGTGCTGATTCACAAATCACTGCTCAGACACTGTCCAGAGATCCTCCACTATTCTATGGTGTTTGCCCAGTTTATGACGACATACTGGCGAGGAATGGTAAATACTCACTTCCCTTATTTCCAGTGATAGGCACTTATTTTACAGCTGTGTCTGAGCAGACCTCTTTTATGTAGCAGGTGTTATGAACACCACTGCATTAGTATTGTAAGCATTACTTGAAGTATTTCTTTGTTCCTGTAAATAGTATTTATTTGATTTTCTGAGGCAAAGAAACACAGTTATAAGACATCCCAGATGTTCTGCCATTATAGTTCCTACAGATGAGCATCCTCTACCTGATGTAGCTCAGATGAAGAAAATTACTTCCTGTTGCTATTCTTGGACCCTTTATGTGCCTTTAATCCTTCTCAAGGATAAAAAGTAATGCTCTAAATAAACAATCAAAAGAATATTTGTACTGTCATCAGTTGAAACTTAAATGATCTGTTCTAAAAGTTCTCATTTTCTTTTGTGTTTCCAGCAGGAATAGAGTAGTACACAGAGCATCATTTACTAAGAAAAAGTACATTAAGATATCCTTATTTGAACTATATCATTAAAAGGAGAAGAAGGAGAAGGATTTGTTTATTATCTAAGGTTCTCTGTAAAGATCTTAAAGTTATGACAGTGGATCACTTACAAATTTGGTCTTTCTGAACAAGAGAACATCAAAAGTAATGCAGGGTGAATAAGCTCTGAGTTTGCTTTTCCATCTGGAAATGAAATGCTTGTTGAAGGTGGCCCATCCGTTAAAGGGGTGCTCAGGTGTTGATTAATACAAATGGCTGAGCCCTGTACAAGTCTCACCTGACATTACCTGGAATGTGTGGGAGGCTCCTACTCAGTTTCCAGGAGACAGGATTTAAAAGGACTTTTCATCCTTATGCCATGTTTGGAAGAGAAACAGTCTGAGACCAAAGCTGGAATGGCAGTCTAAGAATTCTGTAATCTGTTTCTAGGAATTGAAATGAGATTGTTGAAATAACGTAACTTTGGTGGCTCTTTGTTGCAGAGAGAATACATGTTTATGAAGATAGGAAGGAAGCTCTCCAGGCTGTAAAGATGATTAAGGGTTCCCGTTTTAAAGCTTTTACAAACAGAGAGGATGCTGAGAAATTTGCTAAAGGAATCTGTGATTATTTCCCATCTCCAGGCAAGTCCTCTTTATGTTTGTCTCCAGTGAAAATGGGATCATTTAACAGAGGTAAGTGGGGAACTTCATCTATGTACAGTAGATGAAATAAACAGCGTTGATTTTTTTTTTTTTTGTGAGAGAAGAAGCAACAACTGCCTTACCAATGTGCTAATAACAGAAAAAATTCAAAGGGTGGAGCATTGAATGAATTGAAGTTTAAAAGAACTTTTATTTTAAGTGCAAAAATGTTTAAAATGTGGAAAATGTTTTAAATGTAAAACAGCATTGTTACTCTTCTGAGGCCATAATGTAGGTAATGGTCTGCATGGATGCCTTGCTTAGTAGTCCATGGTCATATTTGTTAGGATTTGAATTTTCTCATGGACTTCAGGATACTCAGGTTTATTAAGAAGCTGATAAAATTGCTCAGTATAATAAAACTGTACCCAATTTTTAAGTAAATTTGTAAGTTCAGAAATAAAATGGTAAGCACTGATCATATTTCACAGTGCTGGATTAAAGGGATTCAGGAGTCACAGAACTGCAGAAGCAATTTTAATAATCAGAAAATTGTTGTTTCTTGCTGAATTTTGCTTTTAAGTTTGGATGGGAGCAGACTGGTAATTACAAACTTTACCAGTTACTATTAAAGTCTGAAACAGTTTTACAAGATGATTAATCATTTTCCTCTCCCTCCCTATTACTAATTACTGGTGTATTTAAATGTCATGTTATTGAGTTCAGTTTCCTTACTCCTGTATATTAAAGGTGCAGAATTAATACATGGTTTAGATGAAAAGCATAATTTCCATGGCCAGCGTGTGACAATGGGGCTCACTGGAAAGAATGTATCTAGAAACGAGTGGTTTGTGTTCTGATAGATGGCTTGTGCTCCCCTGAGAGTGAGACTGCGAATAAGGAGAGAGCCAACAGCTACAAAAGTCCACGGACTCAGGATCTCACAGCTAAGCTTCGGAAAGCTGTCGAGAAAGGAGACACAGCAACGTTTTCAGAACTTATTTGGAGTAACCCTCGTTACCTGATCGGGTCAGGAGACAACCCTACGATCGTACAGGTAAAAAACCAGCAGCGACAGGGAAATCCAGGTGCTGGTTCAGTGCTGTGGCTTTTGGAGCCCGAAAGCAGAAGTGGAAGGAATGAAATTTCCTGCTCCTCCTTCAAGACACCTTGTTCCACCCAGCTTAAGGTTTCTCAGTGTTTATTGACAGCAGCTGGGGAACTTCTCTGTAAGTCACCCTGAGAGCTTCCTTAGCTCCAGCAGAGCTAAAGGAACCGAGTGTGTAATTCTTCAGGGAAGAATAGTTTTATTCAGTAGTGCAAGAACAGTCTTGTCTTCTTATTCTTTGGTCTCCTCCAAATAATTGCAATCTTTTTAAAAACAGACTGATTTTAAAGAGTAGGGCCTAAGCTGTAATTAAGTGTTCCTACAGCATTGCTTACCTAAGCACCCCTATTGAATTCCAAAACCATGTATAAGGTGCCATTTAGCAAACACTGACAATCTTACTTCAACTTCTATCAGACCAGCTTTGTGGAGCCGTTGAAATTTTTTGTCATACAGCAAAGCAGCTGAAGGTTTAATACCTATCTATCTGCACCCATTTTCCTGCTCTTCTTATAAACTGAACTTCCTACCTCCCTTTATTGCATGATATTTTATTATACCTTATTTTGCTGCATTCTTTCCCTAAATAAAGACGATAGCTGAGTATAAGAGTAATTTCATTCATTATAAGAATAATGTGGGTGTAAAGATAAGTCTTTACAAAAATATTAGTGTAAGACTCGGTGTGGGAACTCTTGTATTTTCACAGTTAAATCAGTTACATATATGGGTGTAAGAGAGCTGTTTAGATTGGGGTTCATTCTAATGTTGGTCTTTTTTTCCAGGAAGGGTGTAGGTACAATGTCATGCACGTTGCTGCCAAGGAGAATCAGCCTGCTATCTGCCAGTTACTGCTGGACACTCTGGAAAATCCGGAGTTTATGCGGCTGATGTACCCAGATGATAACGATGTCATGTTGAAGAAACGCATCCAATATATTGTTGACCTTTACCTGAACACTCCAGATAAAATGGTAAGATTGGGGGGGAGCTACCTGTTTATTATTGTTATTATTATTTTATTATTATGGAAACAACTGGAAGAGGTTATGATGTGTAAGGAAGACTGACAGAGAACAGAAGGGGAGCTGTCCATGAGTTCTGTGGGTTTTGGTAATCGTCATTCTACACTATGGTGGGAGAATATTTAAGAATTGGGATAGTTAGTCATGACATGTATTTACTTTACTCAGTTTCAAATTTAAATGTGTGGTATTGACTTTATCATCTTTCTAAGTGCATATGAATTTTTCCCATTTTTCCCATTGCAGTGGTTTGATACTCCATTGCATTTTGCCTGCAAGTTTGGGAATTTGGAAGTTGTTAACGTGCTTACCTCACACCCAGCCATTGTAAAAAATCCAAAAAACAAATATGACCAAACTCCAGCAGAGGTAAGTCTCTCCATGTCCACAGCAAACCCAAAAATGTTATCCTGATCAGTATTTTTCATATTCAGACATGACTGACTAATGTAGATAGAAAGCTTGTAGTAAGGTGCTAGTATCATGATTAAAGAGTAAATTCTGTATAATATTAAAAGTATTTTATGCTGATTGTGTCTGCGGAAAAGTTTTAGAATTTATGGAGTTGGATGTATTTTAGTTGCTTCTACTATGAATTGAAAGTACTGGGTGAGATGAGCAGGGGCCAGCAATGCGATTGTTCAGGAAGAACACACATTGCAATTGATTTGAAACTGAGGTTCTTATGCTGCACTAACAACTAAAATTGTTTTAACAGGTAGTTTGTGAAAGAAGCAAGAATAAATCTGCAGAACTGAAAGAAAAGCTAAGAGAATACTTGAAAGGTCTGTATGCAGAATTTTGTACTTGCTGTCTTCTGTTCTGTTTGCTTTCTGTAGCATTTCACTTCATAGGTGATGCTGCTATACAGTGCTGTGGAAACCAAAGGGAAGCTCTAAAACTGAACAGGGACAGAAAACTTCTTGTTTTTTAAATTACAGTCAGAACTATTAATGAATGCATCACAAGGTTGTCCTCATGGCTCTGTAACGTGGGCAAGGCCCTGAGTCAGCAAGCCTGGAGAAGAGTGTTTAATCTAAAGGAAACAAAAACCCTTTGCAGGGCAAGAGGTGTATCTGACATGCTGGGGACTCCTGTAATTTTGTAATTTCCTTGACACAGAACTTTCTCTGTTCTGTCACGTGTGTGTTTAGGCATTTGCAAAAGGAGGTTCTGAAATTTGTTAAAGACCTTGAGGGAAGGGCCTCTATGAATCACTGCAGGTGTTTTTTTGTTTGGAAGAGAAAGGAACCTGCTCTAAAATGTAATCTGTAATCACTGAAGCAGTGAGTTTGAATTACAAGGAATTTTACTAAGGAAGTAAAGTCAGATGGTTCAGTGTACAGGTGCACTGATGGTCCAGGAAGAAGCAGCAGGCTGATGTGACATAAACTCCATGAGAAAGCTTTGTCTGATTCATTTTAGGTCGCTATTACGTTCCTCTCCTGAGAGCAGAAGACAATTCCTCAGCTCCGGTCATTGGCGCGCCGTGGTCGCCCGATCAGACGGATGATGGCCCCCAGAGAGCTTGGCCTAAATACCCTGGCAGCCCCAAAGACCCAGTGTTGTCCATAAGAGCTTTTGCAGGCCCCATGAGCCCCTCAAAGGTAAGGAAAGACCTTCATGTGACTCCAATGCCTCTGCTTCTCCTTTTTATGGATAAAGAAGATCCTCACAGGGTTTCCTGTGTGGCGTAGCTTGCTCCTGGTACAGATTGTGGCTTTCTCTTTGCTGAGGAGATGAATTTTCCTCCATGGAGAAGCACAGAAACTTGTAAATATTTTTTTATTGCTGAAAACAAATGTGGTGTAAATAAGAAGAGTAGAAGTTCAGTCAAAAATTGTTTTCTTTTTGCTCCCGGAATCTATTCAAAGAGCACCTTTGGCAAACCTCATTTCTTACAGATAATTACTGTTAACTTTCTAAACTGAAGCAAAGCCTTTCAAGGCAGCTATGAATCAGTTTAAAAAACCTTAACTAAAAATTTGTCTAATTTCTAGACATTACCACTGGATGTTAGAAGCAGTTTAACTTCTGCTTGTTGAATTAATGTTAATACATTTTTCTAGATGGAAAAACTGACAACCAAGTAGTAGGTGTTGGGATGGTTTTGGAAATGTATTGATTGTATAGTGGAAAAGCAAAATACTCACTTTTTAGTAGGAATGCTTAGATATCTGGTAAATATATTCCAAACCTACTGGTGGTTGTTTGACTCATTTGTTTAGTATGAACGTGCTGCAAGTACGACAGCTTTAGAAACTGAATAAATACAGTGGAGGACTTTGTGTCATCTGATGGTTGTATTCTTGAAGACTGAGTTTTACCAAAATGCTTAGTACTTTTTCTTCTAAATGTTCTTGATCGATTTTCTGTTCGAATGACAGAAATTTAAATATCAGTTATACTCTGAAAAATATTATCTGTGGTGTAAACAGTTCATAATTTTGATTGCTGACAGGTATTTTAATCTCTGAATGTAGTTCTTAGTCACTGTTGTGATCTTTGTCATATAAAGTCAAGAAGTGTGGGATTTTGCAAAAAATTTCCCTTGAGGCATTCCAACTTCAAAATAGGCAGCAAGAATTTATTCTAATAACTGTTGCAAGTCTGTGCGTATAAAAATATCCCCTTTTCATCCTAGAAAACAATGACCAGGAAGCATTTGTAATTAAATAAAATGATAGGGCAAAATCACAAGATACTTCTGTTTCCTGCTGCACACAAATTAACACCAGGCAAATGTGCTGTCTGTGCAGTTGATTTTCAGAGGGTTATATATTATGGTCCTTCTCTTTCATGAGCAGTTAAGAGATAAAAGTAACCAGCAGTAGTGAAAGGAGTAACTTTGGATCCAGTGTGAGATCCTTCATAGCTGGAGTTGAGCAGCACCTCTGGACAGCAGACAGCTGAACATCTTCTAGATCTGTAGGTAGACATGTAGCCAGCACAGTGAGTTCATATTGTGGGGGGTAGTTTTTAAATTTATTTCTGTTTTTTAAAGGCTGAAGAATTTCGCAGGCTGTGGAAGACTCCTCCTCGAGAGAGAGCTGGCTTCTTTCACAATGTCAGGAAATCTGATCTGGAGAGAGGTGTTGAAAGAGTTGGAAGGTATCTAAAAGATGTCAATATAAAATATTAATATTAGAGCATGTAAAAGCAAAAGACTCTGCTGAGATTACAGTTATTACTTATTGCACAATATCTTGGGGCAGAAACTACTGCAGAAATATTTAATGAAGTATTTTGCAGTTGGATTTTTACTCAAGATAGCTAAAATGTGAGACCTGGCTTTCTTAGCTTTGGCAGTAAAGATATTTTAGCTATTATTGATGGTATGTATGGAATGCTCTTTGCTGACATTTGCTTGCCTCATTTGTCAGATCTAAAATAATGCATAGCCTGTTTGTTTTGTGAAAGTGAGGGAGTGTTAAAAGGGAGCAGAATGAAAAGACCCTAATACAAATGTGCTGCTTTATGAAAGCTCTGTGTGTGTGGTGGGTGTGTCCTTGCAGTTAAAATCAAGTTAAAATCTATCAGCAACATATAGAAAAAAATACTTTGTTAAAAGCTGACTGCATTTCATTCTTTAAAATAATCACTTACTTCCTCCTCCGTCTCCCATTCCCAAATAGTAAAAGCTGTTGAATGCAGTATCAGTGGGCATTCTTCTCTATCTGATGTCTACATACAGTCAGTTTAAAGATAGCAATGTTTATGCTGCTAACTAAAAATAATAGATTAAATGTGAAAAATGCTCTAGAACAAATGAGGTGATACTTTGATAGCAAAGGATGTGTCTGTGCTTTTGCAGACTGTTGATTGTTGTGGGATTGTGTTGCCTGGTTGCACGTTTGTGCTCCTGTTTGTAGTTGTTAAAATGTGATCAGAAAAGTTATTGTCAAACTAATATTTATGTCTTCACAAATGATTCGTTTTATTTTATTTATTGCAGGGAGTTAGCTCATGAACTGGGGTTCCCGTGGGTTGAATACTGGGAATTTCTGGGCTGTTTTGTTGATCTGTCTTCCCAGGAGGGGCTGCGAAAATTAGAAGAGTACCTGAGTAATCGTGAAATGAGCGAAAAGGCTCAGCCAGAAACAGGGGAAAATGAAACCTGCAATAGATACAAAACTCCACATCCCTCTGGTAAGAGAAGGGCAAATGCTGCAAACAATGGGTTGTACCTGGGGAGAAGAGGGAGAGGAAAAGCTTGGTGCCCAGGGGAAGCAGTATTCACCTGTTGTGGTTGCTGTTATTTGTCTGTTATCCAAACACTCTGATTGCAGTATCAAAAAAGGAGACATTGTGAATGTAGAAGTACAGTCTTTATCTTTCATGTGAAGTACTTTATTTGAGTGTAGCCCCCAAATGAAATAGTTATAAAAAAACTTCTATCTTCAGTATGTTTTCATTCAGAGCATTTGGGAATTCATCTTAAAGTATAGAATTTTATAATCCACAGATATGGAATAAATAACTTTTTATAAAGAAAAGAATAATTCTTTATGTCTTTCACTGTGAGAGTGAAAGACACAAGAAGCAAAGCCACAGAAAGCTTTTACACCTTAGACCACTGCTTGCATTTTGGATTTGTAGCTTTAGTCAGGTTAGTTCATGCTGTTACATAAAATCAGAGAGGTCTTCAGGAAATAGAATAAGGCATAAAGATTGTGTATTTGTTCGTAGTTTATGTACTTGCCTTTCTGTTTAAAGTCTTATGTGTTGCTCTTGTTAAAATTGTTTACAGGTAAAAGTAAAAAGTCCTGCAATTCCATTTCTGTTGGAGCATTTTTAGATGAGGACGATGATGACATGAGCTTAGAAGAAATTAAAAACAGACAAAATGCAGCACGAAATATCAGCCCCTCTCTTGTGTCCAGGGAGCCCAGCATTGATGCCATTGGAGATGCTGAGTGTGATATCCTGTCCCTGGAGTGTGCAGGAAGCATCATAGAGACCTCAGCTCACCCCCGGCACTATGAGAAGGGGGCTGCTTCCAGCAAAAATGGGTTTTGCAGTCCTGTGTCCGGTGAAAGGATCATCAGTGACAGAAAGCAGCTGCATGATGGGTCAGAATGCCTCATGTCACCCGTTTCCAATTTGATGTCAGAATTTGAAAGCCTGTCATTCCAAGAACAGGATATTGCAGGATTATCTCATAAAATCACTGAAAAAACTGAGAATGATGGAATTCTGGACAAGACCTGCTATGCAGTGTCACTGGCAAGTTCTGAGCCAAGCGTTGCAGGAAAACCTGGAGAGACCAACTTAAGGACAGACTACAAAATATCTTTAGATAAGGAGAGAGTGTCCAGGGAATCTGGAATTCAGACTAAGGAGGCACAACAACGTCAAGAACTTTCTTCCCAGAAGTTTCTTTTGAAGACTTCACCCACAAATGACAATTCAAAGTTATTCCTGCTGGGGTAAGAATTGTGTTTTTAAACTCTTACTTGCACAGGCAATCTCTTTGCTTATATAAAAACTAAGTGTTTTGGAATTGTTTTATTGCCTGAACCAATACATGGTTCTCTTTTCATCTAGTTCTGTTTCCATTCTAGGGAGCAGCCCTCGAAGCTGGATGGTGATGTCTTAGCAGCTATAGAAGGAGCAGAGATTGATCCCCAGAAATACCCAATGATTTACAAATGGAGACATGCAGTGCAGTCCTATTCCTCATCTGACAGGCAAAGGTATTGCTGCAAACTCAGTCACAGGAGTTTGAGTTACATTTTTAGTGGGTCAGCTTGAATAGCAGAATTTCAGGCCTTGTTGCCCACAAACCCATATTTTAAATATTCAGAATTAACAGAATTAACTGTTTTCTGAAGTTAATCACCAAAGCCTTTTGGGCTGGTGTCTATTGATAAGGAGTTTCCTGGGGCTGCAGTAATGTTCCTTCCATTCCACTGCTGTTCCAAGTAACTTGAGCACGTCTTCACAGGCAAATCAGACATGAGTATTTTCCTCCTGGTCAGTGTCTCACTTCACTGATTTGGTACTTGGATCCTTCACTGGACTCAGTGGTAGTTGTGCTGTTGGTTTGTAATTTATCCCAGTTGTTGATGCAGTGCAGGAATGCTGTGTTGCCTTGTGGTACTTGGGTTGTGCAGAGAGATGTTAAAATGAATTTAATGTCTTCAGGCATGTTTTTATTTTTACCCTTTGTTACCCTAGTCCAGAGGAATTGTTCATGTGAAGGAGTGTGTGTCTTCCTGGCCATTTTGAAAGAAATGATGTCTTACTGATTGGGGCAACACGTCTACATAGAATATTTTGGGCTGTTCCCGTTCCTTTTCTTCTTCCAGACCTGTCTCTTCCCAGATGGAATTTTTCTCAGCTGGTGCATTGGTTCTGAGATCTGAAGTGATTCTGAGTTAAAGTGCTGCTCTCATTATTGCAGTTTCCATTAAGAAGCACACAATAATGTCTGGTTTCTTTCAGTTGGCCAAGTCCAGCACTGAAGGCAAGACTCCGGTCCCAAACCATTGCTCCTGGCCTTCCAAATGCTTCAGTGTATCCTAATTCAGGAAGAAACAGTCCCATACCAGGAAGTCCAGGAAAACACGGCAATGCTGCCTCGTTCCCTCCGGAGCCTGGGAGCCCTGGGCGCTACAGCCCCGCCTGTGTCCTGCGCTATTTCTCAGAGCCTCCTGCCCACTAAAATACAACTCATCGTCTGGGGACTTCAGTGCTGTTTTCATTGTTAGAGTGGAGGAAAAACTACAATGTTACTGAAGTGACATGAGGTTTGTACTTGGCTATTTATTTTTCCTCAATTGAGGACAACTGTATGTTTAAAAAAATTGAATATATGTCTTAATGCCATATACCAGGTAGATTATTACTGGTGATATGCAAGAAGTTCGTGACAGTGCAGTTGTCCAGTAGCTCTGAATTAACCCTTGTCTGCCAGTACCACAGGTGGCTGAACTGTCCCCTAGCAATGGTGGTATTTGCTGTCACTATTTATCCTTATTGTAATGAACACACAGCCCTCAACTGCCTTTCTTTATCTTGGATAGTCGAGGAAATGCATCATCAGCAAATAGAACATGGGAGAGGAAATTGATGGCAGGAAGTGAAATGTTCTCCTGTTTGCAGGGGGAATGCTCAGAGTGAAAAGCCAAAACCCTGCCTGGGGGAATGCAAGGATGACTTTGCAGTGTGGAGTAGGGATGTGAAACCCTGTGCATAAGCAGAGAGTGTTTACAGCCAGCTGGGCTGGGCAGTTGATACCCACACCCACCCTCACCTGTCTGTCCTTGTGTGTGTGTGCACAGATTTGCACAGAGACCCTTGAGGTTCTGCTTGTTCAGAGGCTGTTACAGACACCGTGATCTACCAAGTGCGTTAGAAGTAGGGCACTATAGAAACTACTGGGATTCCTTTAAGTGATAGTGTGAAGATTTAAGGAAAAAAACCTTAAAAATTAGGTGTTTATTTTCCCCAGAAAAGCTGTTAACACTAGCAGATTTTAATAGTTACCACACAAAAGCACATCAGCAATAATCTCAGCAAATTTACCAGCAAGATACCTTACCTTAATGGTCTAGTTTCTAATATGTTAGCATGGTAGCCAGTGGCCCAGGAGGTGGCTGTTTCCCAACTGTAAAGAGAGAGGACTAAGGACTAAAAATATTTTTATGAAATCTGAGCTTTTACTATGTCTCTACTGTGGACGTGGTAATGAGTTTTTGTTACAGCAGTCAATAATTTTATTCTTCAGCCTTCTATAAGAATGACTTGTTTTGACAGCATGATGCTGAGAATAAAAACTCCAGAGAGTTTTCCTTATGAAGCATAGTAGTTGTAATGTTGCATGAAAGGCTTCCAGAAACAGAGCTCTCTAGGTTAAAAAAAAAAAAAAAAAAAGAAGACCTATCTACTGTTACAAGATAAATCTGATCAGAAAATGAAGCTCTTCAGGGCTGTGCTAGTGAGAAGAGATAGATTAGGATTGGGCTGGTGCCACACAGTCAGTGAGAGCTCAGAGCTACTTGCAGGGCTGGAAGGGAAGGGAACCAAGTTCAGCAAACACGGGTGGGAGGCAGGAGGGGCTGGCCGGGCCTCCCCCAGGGTCCCACCAGTCCCGTGGCCATTCCAGAGCCCGGGGCTGTTCACACGGCAGTGACTGTTCTACACAAACTGTGCACCCTCACAGGTTCGTGACTGGTACTAACCTAAAACACTGCACTTAATGCTTTTGCAAGCTCAGTAGTGCCTTTTGTAATATATTTTTTTAATTAAATTTTTGTTCTTTTAGAAGTTTAAAAAAAAAGTGGCATCCACTTACTATGGGCAGATAAAATAGTTTTTCTCTGGGCTTTCTGAACAGGACGTCTTTTATTGTCTCTAAGTTGGATTATTTGGTGTGATAGCTCTCCACTGGGGAAGAGACTCCTCTTTTAGAAATTATTCCTAAAAAAAAAAAAAAAAAAAAAGGCTTATTCTGCTCTTTTGTTAAAACTGAGCCTAGTTCCATGGAGCTGGACATTAGGAAGAGCAATTTTACATAAATGCCTCTCATTCAGTCATCTTCCAGACAAGCACCAGGGGCTTGGGGGGTGTCATACTTTAGGAAACATCTTTTTTTTTTAAATAAAAAACAGAACCACAAACATAACCTGCTGTTACCAAATATTTTAAATTACTTTTTTATAAGGATTTTTTGTTGTTTTTTTATTTTTATGCAGCAGGCTCCATGGTTTCAAAATATTTTAAGGTCCCCATATACCCCCAGTTTTACTTGAAAAGGTTTGAGACTGGCTTCTTTCTTTGCTGGTTGGGTTTGGGTTTTTTAAATAATTTATTGTAAATTACATCTTTATCATTCTGGTGAAATTGATCAGCTGATGTAATTGTCTAAGACCATGTTAGAGCCAAACTGCTGGGGTAAATTGTTGTGGGTGCAGCTGCTGTTCTCCACTCTGGTCCTTCAGAGCTGTCTTACAATAGAGTTGCCCTTTTCTTAAGAGTTTGTTACTGAGCCAGGAGACTGATACTAACACTCTAGTTCTTTGTCCTTTTTACCTTTATTATGCTTTGCTTTATTTTTTTAATATTTAAATGTATGTTACTGGTATGTACATGTAGCCAGACACCCCCCACACGCACCCCTCCACCCACCCACCCACCACACCCTTGCCTTTCACTTTGTAATCTTGTTTTGGTTCAGTCAGGAGAGAGTATTTTTTTTAACTGTGTTGTATAATGTGCATTAGTCCAGTTGTACTGCACTTAAGAGGTCATTTTTCTAACAATGTATTACTTCAGCTATGACAAAAATAGCAATTTATGTAGCGATTTGATCATTTGTGGTTTCGTGAAGAAAGCCCTTCAACACTGAGTCTGTGGAGACACTTTAAATCAGAGTGATAGTGCTTGAATTGTGTTTTCTTGGCCAAAAGTTCACTTTTAACGGTGCAAAAACTTAGTTGTGTTTTTGTTGGTTGTTTTTTAATTAGCAAAGTGTCATGTTAAAAATACAGAAGTATCCCACTTTCTATTAAAAACCAAATGAATAGCTGAAAGTGTCACCCTGTGTTCAGTATGGGACATGGGGAGAAGGAGCGGGGTTGATGCCATGACAGGGCAAGTCACTGGTTTGTCCACGCCTTGCTCACACAATACCTGCAGCTGTTGTGTGTGTGCACAGTGACAGTGGATTACATCACTAATAACTTAAAAAAAGTCGTACAGTGTTGAAGAAACAGGAACTCAGACTATGGTAAATTTTAAATTTCATGCTTTTCACCCCCCCCCCTTAAGTGTCACCAAAACTGTTACTAATTTCTGTACCTGGGCAAAGAGGTGTTGTGTCCTCTGGTTGCCCACCAAGGGTTTTTTCAGTGACACAGAGGCTGTAGTAGGGGATGTGTGTAAGAGGGTACATGTGCACACACACAAAAATAAAAATGCACCGAGTTTTCATCTTAGAGGAGCTGGTGCTCCTTTTTCCTTGTGGTGGTGACACAGCCCTGCAAATGGCTGTGCTTAGGCTTCAGCAGTTCCCCTCCTGGGCAGCTCTGTGGCTGATGACAATTTAACTGCTCTGGCTCCCCTCTCTGGTTTACAGTTCAGATGGTTGGTGAAAGAGCTGTTGCTCTGAGCAGTGGGGGACATGACAGCTCCTGCACTGGCAGTCCCCACAGAGCTCCAGCCACACTTGCTACAGCTGCCCATGCAGCCATTCAGCTGAAGAGACAGGAAAGAAAGACAGACCAAGTATTTTATTCAAAATGTTTAAAAAGTTAATAGACAAAAACTGATAAATTATTCTCATTGCATCAATGAGAGATACGACATGATGGTTTCCTCTTGCCCCCACACCTTACACTCCACAACAATCAGTTTGTTCCCTACCAGTCTGTTCCTTGAACTTACCCTGATGTAGCAGAAGTTCAGTATCAAGCCCTTAAATTCTCTTCTCCATAAGGTTGTGTGCCCTGATTATGCTTCTTAAAGCTCTGACAGGAGTAAGTTCAGTATCTCATCAACATCCTTATTGATAAAGAACCTGTCAAACACGTTATGTCTGCTGTCCTACTGTCTGTGCTCTCTCCCCGAGGCAGACAATGCCTATGGTGAAGTTTTCCAAGCCTCCACCTATCACCTGAGCCAAGTTTCTACTTTGGTTCAAGTGCCCAGCAAGCTTCAGAATGCTTCTGGAGCCCTCCCACATGCCCAGCAGTGTCAGAGCTGTATGGAGGCACTTGGAGCATTCTGCCCATTCCCTGTCCTATACACTCGGCCTGGACAAGCCATCCCATGGCCACTTGCTCACCATTGTGGCAACAGTAGTTTGCTCCAGTGTTGCAGGACCTCTGACCTGCAGCATCACTACCCTGAACTCTGTGGTGGTATGGCTCTACTCTGAAAGTGAGGTATCAACAAATCAATGGGAAAGAGCACTCAAAAATATATCAGTAACTGAGAGCACTTTGAGAAGATTGCTGCTTTCCTTTCCTCCCATCTTACTGCTACAGCCTTCTCCAGACGGTATTTTAGTTAAAGGCTTTACACGACTGAACAACATTCTTAAGAACATCTTAAAGGACATTCTGAGAATGGTGGAACACTTAATATAAGCATCAGTTAGTTCTAGCACCACAGCTCTGAGGCAAATGGTTTTTTACCCTCTTTCCTTTATGCTCATAACTTCCAGGCACAGTTTGCATGGGCTTTTTGGGGGCAGAGGGGAACAATGACACAACATGAACATATACACTCAACAGCTTACAAAAACTGAAGCTTTATCCCTTTGTCCTTTGAACAGCAGAATATCCTGTTTGTCACTTCTGCAGGCACTGGAACAAGTTGGCTCACCTTTTGTTTTAGCTGCAGTGTGATACAAGGCTGCTCCCACACCAGTTGCTTTCCTGCACAAGAAAAATACCCACAGGAGCAAGCTGTGGTTAGAGAAATTCATAGCAGGGTGGGGGAAAAGTCAGTGCTCTTGCAAATGCTGAGCAGACATTCAATCTGTATTCCACAGCTCAGCTTTGAGTTTTGGAGAATACTTAAGGACTGGAAAGCTTCAGGCTTACAAAGGTTTTTCTTTTCTGGACTGAAAGGCAGATATGAAGAAGGAAAGGGGCTAAAGGACATTTTGAGACAGCATCACACCCCAACGTAATAAAAATCTAGTGGTACTGTAGCAGAATGTGCTAGTGCAAAGAGACTAGAGGCAGCTCCTGGACAGCCATCCATCCATTGTGCCCACTCAGGTGCGTGTGATTTTGTCTGGAGGCATGAAACCTGTGTCACCCAGTGTTCGAAGGGCCACTCTGCCGTTGGGACGTATCACCAAGTGAGTGATGCTGCCGTTGTTGAGAGACAGTCGCAGCCAACCTTCCGGGGGAAACTGCAGTGCTCTGGTGACAAAGACACACATATTGTTAATTCGTGAACAGTTAAATTAACATGCCCTCACAGCATCACCTTCTGTCCCAGATAAGGGGGGGGTAGGAGGGGTAAAATCAAGATTGGTGGGCATTGTGCAGCTTGCATACCAATGCACCCAGTCAGCCTTGGAAAAAAGCCTTTTCTGGTGGAACTGATACAAAACTGCAGCGTTGGTAACTGGACTGGGGCCAAGAGTGCACTCGGCTAAGCAGAGTCCCCCAGATGGGTGTGATTACTGCTGACAGGATTAGTTCAAGTGGACAGAAGGCAGCAGCTGGAATGCAGCGAGGCTGCTGTCACAGACAGAACTGGGGATGGCCCAGGCTCCAGCTGGCCCCGCAAGGCTGCAGCACCACCACACCTGTGCAGGTGGAACAGGGCACAGCTGGCTCAGCACCCAAGGGCTGCCTCTGCAGAGATGAGGTGGATGTGGCAAACAGTGACTGTCACACTCCATTTCAGCCATGCCACCACAGCAGATGCAGTGACAGGATTCACTCCAGTGGCCTGCACGTGCCTACGGAAGAAATTCACCAGAACCACTTTCCATCGGCTACATCATTCCTCAGGAAGGACAAGAAAAAGTACCTTGTGCCTTCCACAGAAACACAGCATCACAGCTGGTCTGCAGCCATTCTGAAATTCCTAGCTCAACAGCCTCAGGAGCTCCAGCTAATCAATTGTATTAAATAGCTGGAAAAAATACCATGTTGCCTTAAACAGCTTTTGTCTCTGATAATGAGGAATAACTTGGTTTTGGCTCTTATGACAGTCCTGTAGAAAGCCAAAGAAATTAAATACCACTACAGCCAAGCTAGATTTGAAGTGAATGTTACATGGATTGTGTTCAGTTGTCCTATTAGACTGCCTGGAATAGAAGGCACAGAAGAGACATTAAAATGAAAAGGAAAGCAACAGTAAAGAGAAAAAGTATGTAAGTATTTCAGAAAACGCCTTGGCAGGAACAACATGATATTTTTTAGCACAGGAAAGAATATTCTGTTTACCTGATCAATAATTTTAAGTACAGCAATTCTGACAGGCTCTAAAGCAGGCCACAGAGCAGATAGATAGGCCAGCATTTAACTAGCTCAGCTAAATAAAGCTAACTGAAATTGTTGTAGGTATTGATCAGATTAAACTTTAATCACATCTGTCCTGCTCACGACAAATTATCTTACAGACAGTGCTTTGTTGATGGGGAAGAGGAATGAAACAGACTCAGCTGACTGGATACAGAGACAGGCAAAAATCCAGAACTGTTTTCTCCTTTATGAACAACCTTGATGTTATCAGAAAGACCCACTCTCTCCTTAATGCAGTACTGGATGTTACTGCAAAAACACACTAAGGCAACATAACTCAAAAATATCCATTAGTAAAGAATTCCCGAAACTGAATCAATCTTTAATTAAGTAAGATCAAATTCATGTCACCTCAAAGAGATGCATCCAGTCAGATGCTCTATTTGTAATCTTTTCCAACAGGCCCTGCCCTCAGGTTTATGGAAGCAGAAGCATATGGTAATTAAAGTAATTGTCCAGATGGACAAAAAAGGTTAAGTTTCACCAATTTAACCCCTTTTTGCTTTAGAATTAGAATGAAAGTGTTCTAATTTTCAAATGTACCTTGATGAAGTTGCAGAAGCAGCTGCTCACAATGCAGGCACTGATCTCCAACCACTTCAAACAAGTCAAATCAACACCTCTCCTCCCTCAGTGGTGCCAAAAGCCAGCCCTATTTCAGTGAACCCTCCCTTGAGAAGCCCCAGGTGAACAGAGCAGCCCGTACCTGCACACAATGTAGCGGATGACGTTGGCATGGCACACAAAGATCTCGTAGCTGTCCTCCTCCTGTTTGGCATCAGCTCTATGAATGAAGTTTCGAAAAGCAGCCTCAATTCGAGCTCCATCTTCGTAATACTGCTAAAGGCACCGAGGTCACAGTTACACACCGCTCACAGCAGCACGCGCCACTGCCTGCATCCCTGGCGTCTCCTCTCCTCAAGGGCTCTTGGTTATCAGGGTGCACACTTGGGGCTGAACTAAGGCTCAAGGACTGCAGGTTATTTTAACTGTTCTGCACACTTACTGGGGAGGAGGAAAGCATGCAGTTCTCTAAGGGTTGTGATAACAAACATCAGCTCAGACACTGCAAGTTACTGCTACTGTCCATACAGGGTATACTGAAAAAAAACATAAACAAAGAAAACTTTAAAGAAAAAGTTACCACAGCTTCTGGTTTCCAGTGGGAGACTGGAGGGTCTGGTTCTATAGGTGCTCCCTCTCTCAGCAGATCAGTACTGATCTTTTTGACTCCTGAAATATTAAGATACACATTTAAAAAGGAGTTCACATGCCATTACAAACAGCCTCACAACTCTACAATCAATACACTTTTCCGTCTTTCTTTGAGGAAGGTTTACTTTCCATCATAAAATCCATTTTAGTCTACACACTTCTGTTAAGGGATGTGAATCTCTCCAACAACACTGTTTTGCCATCAGCAAGACAACTTATTCCAACTGTGAACAGAACAGCAAGCTGTTTTCCCTGTCTGCTACACTTTGAAAAAGTCTATTTGTACTTTTAAAGATACACTGGAAACAAGCAGAATTACAGCTGTAGGTTTCTTTATAAAAACAGACATTCACACAGGGCTGAAAAATGGCTAAATAACATCTCAACCTTAAGGACAAGCTTAGAATTGTACTGGAAGCAGTTTTAAGGAAGAGAAGACAATGAAAAATTAAGGGAAGTCTCTTACCTGGGAGATGTTTGCTTATAATTTCAGTTGTTTCAGTTGCTCTAGTCATGGAGGAGTGGATAATCTGATCAAATTTTAATCCCAAACTTGCCAGCCTGCGTCCAGTCAGTTCAGCCTGCTCTCGACCTTAAAAAGCACATTCATTATATAAGTTGGTGACACTCCTGTCAGCACCTCAGACAAACTACCAAGAGAGTTGTCCAGCACACCTAAAAGATCTCCATCAATGCCAGGCTTCTTCCTTTCAAAAAGCAACTGAAAAACATTTTTATTAGAGCCACTACTCAGGCCAAGCTTACTGGTTGGACAATTTCAAGTCATACTTCCATGTGTAGGAAAAAAAAATTGAAATTTAAAAATTTAATTTAAATTAAAATTTTAATTTAAAAATTTTAAAAAATTAATTTATAAAAATCAAAACTTATTCAGCAACTTCCACTGAAGTATTCAATTCCCTGCTAGCCCCATCCCAAAGACACAACAGACCCCTCATGCCTGACAGTGTGGTGTTGTTCATAAAGGCAACACCAGCTTGCCACAGTTCACAGCACCTGGGCAGCCTCAGGAAGGTTCATCCCACCTTTCATGCTGGCAGGTGAAAAAACAACAGACAGGTTAAGTCACTTACTTAAGGCCCAGGATGAGACAGGATTATGTTTTGTTACCAGTTTAAAATAGCACTTGAGGCCTGCAATTAGCATTCCACTCCTGTTTGCACACCAGTAATTGCAATGTGAGTGGAGAAAAAGCCCACAATAATAATTCTTCCCCCTGTCAAAACAGTGTTGGCACATATATAATCACAGAAGTGTCCACTGCTTTGAAAGTACATTATTAAAAGTAATACTAATTAGCATTTGAGACCTAGTCACAGGATCAGTGAGTGAAGATTCACACCAACAGAGGTTATCCTCATTTCACGTAACTGATCAGCAGTACTCCCAGAAACAGTGACAGCAGCAAAAGTGCAATGTATTTAACTATAAACACCCCAACTGAAAGTCAGAGGTGTCTTATTTTTAAAAAAATCAGCAGATTAAATTACGAGAAACACAAGTCACCTTTTAAGAGAAATCTATCTCAATGGAGCAGAGTTTAAAAGCCTCAGCCTTTAGGAATAACATCAGCTGGCACAAAAATTTGCCCAAGCAACCTTAAGGTAATTCAGAATTTCCTCTGACAAGTTTCTTTACAACTGAGCGTGTTTAGAACTCTCTAAATCACATCTTAATGTTTGGATTTAGAGGATCAAAACTGAAGAAAACAAACTTATTCATGACAGCTTTCTCCCACAAAGGAATCCAGAAACTGGATTAAGGATTGGCAGCAAGACCCAGAACAGTGTTGAGTTACTGACCTGTACTCATCAGAACAGCACATGTGAAAAATAATTTCCTCAAAATGCAAAGTATGATGCTGCTAGTGATACCTACCCAGTGGGGTCAGAGTTCTGTCTTTATCAGCCCGGCCATCCAAATTGTACTGGGAATGACGGATAAGGAATATGTGCCTGGTGGCTTTTGCTTTGCAGTGATCTAAGCGAGAGGCAAGTTCTTCTTCCCTGGTTTCTTCATTTTTCTTTTTGAGGTTGATAAGAGCCAGTGGTTCACGTCTAAACAAACACATTTAAAGTCATTTTTAGATAGGGGAGACCAACCAAGAGGTAGGGGAATTTTACAGATATATAGTCTTGCCTTAATTCCAGATATAGTTGAAGAACTAAAACTGACAATTTGGCCATTTGTATCAGGAAACTGATTCAAACCTTTCTGTGAAAGGTATAAATAAATGCCTGCATGAAAAAAGAAGTTGATGTCATAGATTAAAAGGCGTAACTTGACATAGGTAAATTTGCCACTTAGCGCTAGCCACCTCAATTAATTATTGGGAAACATAAGCAGTGAGCAACAGAAAAACTGGCAGGATATAATAGTAGGGTTTTTGATAAGAAAAACTAACCAGGAAGGATACCCAGGAAAAGAGGAAAAGGTGCTGACTGACCATTAAAAAAAGAAAATGTTCCATATCTAAAATGCCCTGTGACAACACCTACAAAATTTGCAATTTATCAATCACATTTGCATCAAATGACTAAAAAACCACCTCCCCCCCAACAACATCCTAGAAAGACTCCAACCTTTTGCAGTGCACATTGGGAAGTATTTTCTGCTTTAAACCAGGTCACATCAGGTCTCTCCAGTAAAACTTCTTTTGTTTTTCAGCCTGGAGTGCTTACTTATCCTTTCATCTTTTTCAGCACTCTCTCCCCTCACTTTAATCTCTCTTCCACTTGTCACTGTGCACACGAGCACCCCGCTCTGCACATCACCCAGACAGCTGACCCAGTTCCTCCTGAGGACACGGGGATCTCTCCCTGTCTCTGCTATCACAGGTTTAGTGCCACAGATCTCCTCCCACTGCCAGCACCATCCCTGCACCATCATCACCAACCCTCTCCAAACCCTCCCCACATTAGTCTGGACCCCTCTTTGCACTGATGCTCCACCCCATTAATAAAAATCCTTTTGCTATGTCACTCCAGAGAGCATTTCATTCATACCAGACCTCACTCCTTCCATTATTAAACTTGTTTATTTGATGATAGAGTTTTTTAAATCAAAATTAATTTTTATTCAGTTTGGGACAAAGTAATTTGTTCATTGAAAATTGCTGTTTCCCACACCTATTTCTCACAGCAAGCGTGGCTGTGCAAAGCCCTCCTGCCTCCATTTTGCTTTACTGAACACGTGATTTCCATTAAACAATGAGGATCTATACATTCCTCAAGCTGTTAAAGTTCAGCAAGGCATTAAAAATGAAACAACAGTCATGTAAGAAGTTCTATTGCTATTTCACAGGATACTTCTTTTGATTCATGGGAAACTATACTACTGGCAAGACACAATAGGAAAACAAAAAAATCTCTAAAATCAATTCAAGAACACTTGAAAAGCAGCAAAGGGAATAACTCATCTGATATCTGAAATAAAGTATTCCACATGAATGAAACTGGATCTATCTTCTCCGAGAACTGAGCTGCACAATTCCTGTGCAAGTGGCACAGACCAATGCAATATCCAAAGTGTGATACCCTATCTGACCAATCACAAGTTTGATATTTGTATTCGTTTGTTTCAAACTTGAAAAGCCACCGGTTGTTAAGAATATTGTAGTATCTGGTTATCTGCTCAAGATTTGACTTTCTGAACATTCCCTGCCCCCAAAGAGCAGTGGTCAGATATTCTGTGTATTTATAAGCCATTTAACAACTTTTCTCATTAAGTGCTTCTGCAACAACATCCAAAAGTCAAGATTAAGATTTCAAGCAGGCCACAGCACACCAACCAGCAGACTGCAAGCAGCAGAAAAACAAATTGATCTACGGTAATACATTCACACTCCTGCTGTTTGCACACTATGACGAATGGGGATATGCTATGCCCAACTGCTAGGAATTATTATCTGGGCATATCTGTTCAGGCAGTGGTGACAGCTCTGTCACTTATAGCACAATCTCTACTTCCTGGATTGGTTAAAAAAAATTACATGAGTCTGAAAGTGCTTTAGAACCCTTAAAGAAAATCAACCATTCAGCAGAACCAGGAAGGCCTGGAGCTGCAGTTAAACAAGCAGCTTCAGTACCTCCCTCACTGTAACTGTGCTGTAACTTTATTTAATGAAGGTGTTATTTTTAGCACCGGGGTGTACACAGACCTATTTATATAAGCATTCGATCCTGTAGCCTCTCAAAAATCAAAACGACGCATTATACAATAAAAATTTGTTCGTGCTTAGGTTTGGATTTACTCTGATTAAACTGGAGCCTGACATAAGCCTCCCCTGGGAGATAATTCTAGCAGACAGAAGCTAAATGAGCCACAGCTCAATACAGATATCTGCACGTTCTAATTACAGATTCACAAAAAATGTAGTCAACCCTCGCGTGAATGTGTTTCAACGCTGAAGAACACGACTGAGTTGGTTTCAAAGCGCCACTGCCTTTAGAAGGAGTTAAGAGCAGGCAGCTTCACGGCCAACACGAGCAGCAGGCCCAGCGCCCGCCCAGCACGTGAGAGCGCTCGGCATCCACACGGGAGCTGCTGCCGAGCTCGAAAACCCTGCTGCAGACACAGCAACACCGAGACATGGCTAAAAAAAAAAAAAAAGCACCTCTTCTGCCCAGTGCTTCCATTTATCACAAGCCTGAGGCTTGGCAGTTTCGCTGGCTTGAAAGCATCAGAATAAAGGGATCTGCACAGGGTAAGTCTCCGAGCTATCTGAACAAAACCCAGCGCTGCACATCCTTCCACAGCACCTGGGCGCTCCAGCGTTCCATGGGTGTTCAAGAACTTCAGCTGCATTCTGCTCTGAGCGCGTCACCATACGGAATTTCACCGGGAAACGACTTGTGAGGTTCCCGCCTCGCCTCGGGGCTGCCCCGTCGGGCCGGGGGCTGCGCC
>VXAC01001156.1:390319-548673 GCA_013399225.1 Rhipidura dahli
CAAGATTCCTCCGCGAACGGGGAGCACGGGGCTGCTCAGACCCCGCCGACCTCCCGACCCTTCTCAGACCCTCCCGGGCTCGGCTCGGAGCCCTCTCCCGGAGCCGCGCTGCCCGCGGAGCTGCGCCCGCCTCAGGCCGGGCCCAGGGGCTGGTCCTGCCCGGCCGCTCCCAAACCGGTTTCTGCCCCAGCCGGGTCACCGTGTGGGGCTGGGCAGGGGATGCCCGTCAGCCCTGCCTGGTTTAACTGCCCGAAGCGGTGACCAGTCCTTCCGGGTGGAAGAGACCTGTCCAACCACTAACCCAGCACTGCCAAGTCCAGCAAAGCTAATTAAAAGCGCTGAGCCTTATCACTGTGTCCAGCTGCTCCTCAGTACAACGAAGACCGGGAGGTTTTGGAGAGGGTTCAGCAGAGGCCACGAAGTTGATGGGTCTGGAGCATCTCTTACGAGGGCAGACTGTGGGAGCTGGGCCTGTTTGGTCTGAAGAGAGGACTCTTTGCACAGGTGCCCATGATGGGATGAGGAGCAATGGCCTTAAACTGAAACACAAGAAGTTTCACCTCATCGTGAGGAAGAACTTCATGTTGAGGGTGGCAGAGCACTAGAACAGCTGCCCAGGGAGGTCATGGAGTCTCCCTCTCTGGAGACATTCCAAACCCACCTGGATGCATTCCTGTGTCACCTGTCCTTGGTGACCCTGCTTTGGCTGGGGGGTTGGATTGGATGCTCTCCAGGTCCCTTCCAACCCCAGCGATTCTGTGATTCTGTCATGCAGGCATCCAACCTCTTACAGGCAGCACTGGGTCCCTGGCACTGGAAACCAGGAACCTACATTTTGGGAAATAAAAGTGGTTACTAGCCTGGCAGACTCCGCAGAGCCGAGCTGGCAGCACCCACCCAGGCATCCCTGTCCCACTGCTGGGGCCTCTGGCCTGAATGCTGCTCCCCTCTCCACATGGAGACCCTTCCAGGGAGAAGGGAGAAGCCAGAGCTCAGTACAGCTCCACGTGTTGCCTTGTGCAGGAGAAAGACACGGTGGAACTGGAATGTTTATTACCTGCAGATGGGCAAGGGTGCTGTGGTAACCTCACAACAGAGGCCTCAGGGAAGGATAACCAGGACAGACCCCTCTTTTCCTGAGTTGACATTCCAAATTCAGCACTGGTTTCTACCTGTCAGATTCAGCAGTTTGCAAATGGTGACAGAACTGCTGCTGAATGTGGACCTTGGGATGCCAGCACATTTTAGAGATTCCATTATCCAGCCTTTGCATATTTAATGATGCATTCTTACCATTCCTGTCCACCCGTTCAAGCTCCAACTCCATACCCACATTCCCCACACTACAAATTCTATAATACTATTCCTGTTATTCCACTAACATGCCAGCTGGACAGAGTCTCCAAATGCCAGATTTCAACCAGTGTGAGCGACTCCAGAGCCACTGAGACCAGAACCTGTCCCCCCCGCCCCGAGCACACGGAGATGTGTTCCCCTGAGCCCCGCAGTTAACACGTTCAGCCTCCCGTGGCACTGACAGCGCAGGTACAAGAACATTGTGCCCGCCCAAAAGAAAATTATCTTTCTTTCTGTTAAAGTGAAGCCACCTGCCAGCTTTCCCAGCAGAGTGTCTTTCCCTTGTCCACCACTCCGTGTCTCTGCTCCACACACATACGGTGCAGAGGACACACATCTGACTGGAGCACAGGTCCTTTGGCTCTGGGGCATTTCACAGACCAACAGTGGCTCCCAGGGGTCACATAAGAGAATCTGAGCCTGATAAAAATCTGCTACAGACCCTCCTTTATCCTTCTTGCCTGCTCATTCTCTGTATTTAAGATACTCATCTGTTTCTTCTTATATAGCTTTAAAATGTTAATTTTATTATTTTTCTTCAGTATATCTTATTATATAGGCAGGTGTGTGTATTTATACTGTGTATGTTCTTCCTTACCAAGAGCCCAGAAGAAAAAAGTTTGGTTTCAAAACTTCACATCCGAGTCCTCCTAAAGTAGCATGGTCCATTTTCCCCAGGTCTCAGTCTCCCAGAGTCCTGCAAATGCCTTCTAAATATTTCCTCTCATAATGCCTTATTCTCCATTAAATGGTTCCACTTGTGTTCTGCCTCTTCCCCTCCAGCCTGCTCTCTAACCTGAATTCCACTGGACCTCCAGCATCTCACAAAAGAAGGAAAAAATTGCACCAGATACCATTGCTCACTTGGGGACGTGGACAGGCTGAAGCTGGATCAGACAAATAAAAGAATTCCTGATTAATCTCTCAGTTTCTTGAACTGAATTCTAAAATCATATGGTTCAGTTTGAAATTTCAGTGCTATTCAAGGTGCATTGCTTGCACAAATAATCTGCCATTTGGGTCAAAATCCCAGTAATAAGCACAGGCAGGTTTCCTGAGTTCATTATAGTGTCACCAAATGCACCAGGGCAGAGCTCTGCTCACCACCAGCAAAGTTTCAGACTGTTGTTCAGCAATAGCCAAAATTGTTTCCCCAGCACAAGAAAAGTATTACTGAACATCTGGGAAATCTCATTGTGCTAGAAAATGAAAGTGGATAATACTGATTGTTTGCCTCAGTGCTGCATTTTGGCTGTCATGCTTCTGCACTAACACTTCACCATCAGGAATCTCCTGTGCCTGTGCTCCATTCTGCAGTTTATTTTTGCTTGGGTTAGGTACAAATACACTTAGACAATTTATGTTCAAAAGCCTTTTGAGATTACCTTACATTTTCCTCAGTATGTCCAAAAATGTTATGTTAAATTAGATTACACTTACCACTTCATAAAACTTGCAATTCAATTATGTAAAAAAAACCAAAACTCTAAAAATAATTTGTGGAAGGTTACCATTAGTTTGAATATACAGTCCTGTGTTCCATCAATAACGACCCAGCTTCTTGCTCTTTGTTCTTTTTGCTGCTATTGTAATCCAGTTTTATTGTGTTGTATTTCATCTGTAAGCAGAAAATCCATCTAAGAGGATAACAACCTACTGATGCCCACTAATGGAATTATTCTGTTAGCAAAAACAGTGAATGCTTGTGCTCAGGGATGGTCCAGTCCCCAGGGATGATTCCCAGGGGCTTACCCCATTTCTGTGGTTAGATGCAGATACCTTCAAGGAGGATGCTCAAGGTTGGGGCAGCCTCTGAACGGTGCTGTGACCATAACAAAAGGAAGGTAAGTCAGGAAGCCAGCAAAAGGTTGGTAGAAAGGTCAGCACAGGTGGGGCCCAACAAATGGCAGGCAGAAAAATCCAGTGGCAAAAGCAGGCCCAGGCAGCCCCCAGGGTGAACTTCACCAGGAATACAAACAACTCATCTCTGGATGGGACTTGGATCACCACAGGGATGAGTCAGTCTTTGGATGTTTTACCATTAGCTACAGGGAGAGCAAGGGCAGGGCTCTAGCCTTCAGCTGGCAAGCAAAATTTATGAACTTTCATGCATTTTTCTTAGACAAAACAGAGTAATAAAAGGACATTTGAAACAAGGAAAAAGTGGTTCTGTAAAGCCTCTTCCATGACCTCAAAAATATTTACTCACCATGTATCCCTTCCCAGTGTAAAAAAAAAAAGTGTAAATTTACACAGAGAGAGAGGAAAAAAATTAACATAATGTCATTTGAACCACATGTATTCAGACATACACTGTGGACTTACTGCTGGCCTTCTTAAAGGAAATATTGATGTCATCCTGGCCTGCTTCAGACCCTGCAACATTTAAATGATACACTACTTTAAACTTTTGGGTTATAAAATGAGGCTACTTAAGCCCACTTAGTATTTTTTTTTTTAATAGAGCAAGAGAGAATACTGGTGTTATGCAACTTTGGTTAGTGTGATTTGATCAGATTAAAAAAAAATTATTTTGAATCAGATGCTGGTTTCCTGACCATATCTGACTGCATCGCTGAAGGGTAAGCAGGACAAATACTGTGCTGGTTAAATACAGCACAACATTTTGGGAGATTTTGGCATGAAAGAAACTTTACATATCTATATTTTAGCAGTGATTCACATCTTGAATTTAATCTAGGTGGTGTGACTCACCTAGTAAAGAATTCTTTAGATTTCCTTTGACCAGGAAAAAAAAAAAAAAAAGAGAGAGAATTTAAGATTTAAATGAGAATTTTCATTTAAGATGAAAGACTTGTCCTCTTCCCCAGGCACGCTCTCTATAGGCATATTTAAAAGTAGGCTTCGCCTTATCTGAAGTATACAAAGTCTTGATATCATGCATGATTAATCCATTTCTTAATTTTGCACTCATAGTCACCATCTTTCTAATTGAAGCAGATTGAAAGAAATTATTTTAATAACAGCAGGCATCACTAGTAAATGGAAGCATCTTAATTATAACTATGAGGGACTACTCTCCTTTCCTGGGACTGAATTGCTTTCCCTACTCCTTTAGTAAGGAGTGAGTGAGCTTCTTTAGTACACTGGAACTGTGAATTTAAAAAAAAAATCTCCTTGCAAGGTCTTGTACTTGTTAAACTGTCCCCAAATCATTGAGACTGCAGTGACAGGACAGTTCTAGGACCAAACCCTGTCTTCTGTCTATTGCTGTATGAAGCCTCTGATGGAAAGCATAAAAAAAAAAAGTTTCTACAGAAGACAAGAATGAAAACGTAAAAAATTCCATCAGATGTGGGGGTATTACCTGCCAGCCCTTTGTGTGCTCTGGAATCCCAGGGGGGATGTGCCTGGAATGCTGCAGGACACTGGAGACTTAGGGAAATGGCCGTGAGCCCATCGTGGGCAGGGATTGTGTTTCCAGCACTGGCTGTCTCACAGTTTGGTAGTGACGAGCCCTTCTCAGTACCTTCGCTTTCAGTCATCCAAAGCCAGAAGTTTTCACTCTACCAAACACATTCAGACTTGAAAATCGAGACACACCAAAAATGTAATTGTGAAAGACCTATTAAAAAAAAAGTCATTTGTGAACTGGAAGACCAGTTTCATTAACAGTCTCTGGCCCTTTCATTAAGTAAACACCTCAGTTCTGTCCCTGAAGTCCCACTCATGGAACGAAGGGTTTCTAACAGCCGTACTAACACTGCATTATCTAATGTAACGCTCTAATAAATGGTGATGTTTCCTGCCAGAAGGGTTTAATTTGAAACAGATGGTCTAAAGAATGGAAACATAAGCAAAGTATTTCACTGTAATCATTCTCCAGTAAACAAAAGGGGATTTGATATCATTGCCTCACGGACCACCTGCCCCCCCCACGATTTTGTCTTAGATAACAGTAAACTTTGATTTTGCTAATGAAGCACAGGTGCTGCTGATAGCGCCCAACAATGAAACAACTCAGGCATTTCTCCTAATCCTGATTAGCAAGTGAGAATTTGCTTTTGCAACAGCACATGCTGCTTTTGCAAAGTTCAGCTGATCTCGCTTTGAACCGTTATCCTTTATTTTTCTGTTTTAGAAAGAAAAATAAATAGTTGCTATGGTCTTGACAGTGTTGGCTTCTGTTGCATTTGATAGTAACTGTCACTATTGAGCATTTAATATTTAGGCACTGCAGTCTGTAAACCCAGCACTGCTTTTAGGTGCCCTTGCAAACCACTAAAAAACCTGCTCTGCAAAATTCCCTTAGCAGGAAAGAGAGTGCTCTGCCTACAGAACCATCTGAGACACCGTGACGTACTTAATTACACACTTTGGGAGATTTCTAGTTCTAAGGATCCTTTTAATGCTTTACAGGAAATACAAAGGCAATATTCTAGCTCCCCCAAATATCCTTTCCTATCTCTTTGCCAGGAGCTGTTTTAGCTATTCCCTGCTTTACTTCAAAAAAATCACCCTAGGGATGAGCTTGGTGCAGGCTGTCTAAACCCTGCTGATTCTTTTTTTGGCAACAGCATTTAAATGCAGTGTTTTCACATACAGGCTGCATTGAGGATGTGCAGGCAAAACCCTGGGATGAAATAGTTCTGGGGGAAGTGGTGCTAACTACAGGTCTGGAGAGCCTGGTTGATATTCAGCCACACAGGGGACATTCTCCACTGGCGACAGGGCACAAATAGCAGCTGCAGCTGCAATTTAGCCAAACGAGCTCTCCCAACACCACCCCCCACTTCAGAGACACCAAGGCCCAGGCCAAGAAAGGCACTTGCTTACACTGCACCTACCTTTAAATATATGAATAATCTTTCTGAAGGCACTGAACCATGTCGGTATTGTGCCAGCATTAAAAAAAAAAACCCACACTGCACAGGGAAATAATGACCTTTGGAGAGAATCCAATTTTGTATTTCAAGCTTCTCTCTGCAATGCTGAAGACTCTTTCTTCCCCTCACCTCTAATAAAAAACTCAGAAACCCCCAAAGCAACCATTTACTAGAGACTTCAGGAGCTTCAGGCCATAAAAATCCCAAGCATTGAGACCAGTCCAAATAGCTTGGAAGCAAGAAAAGTTAATGGGATATTCAACTGTTTCAGCACAGATATGTGCTTAAGTGTCTCCTACATATTAGTCACACTATCTAGTAAGCTTGGTACGGTGCCAGGAGCTACGAGATCTTTCATATTAATTGCTATTCCCTTGACTCATCGTGTGATGTGACCAACTTTTCTGTAGTAACTGGCTGAGAGCATTGTCCTGGGTGCTGGGCAGAGTCTGTGAGCAGGGGTGCCCTTCAGACCCTGCAGGGATGAATTTCATACAGCGCTCACTGGCTTTATACCTCTAGGGAGAATACCAGTGGAAAGATGAATTTGTCCCAGTGACAGTATCTCTTGATGAAAAATGGGGTGTAACATACATCTGCATGACTGCTGGAACACAGACACAGCCTTGCCTCTGCTGGCAGAGGTGGTGAGCAGAGCACCAGCCAGCACAGAACTCTCTCCTGATGGTGTGGTTGTGAGCACTGCTTCTAAATGAGAGGAGTTTATGCAGTTCCTATGTCTGATCAGGGTTTGGTTTTGCCTGAACACAAAATGCAGAGTCCAGGTCTGAGGAAACAATCTAATCTCAGTTTTGGCAGTCAGCACCTGGATCCTGTGGAAGTATTCCGAGTTTCCATTAGTCTGAAACCTGTCCTACAGCATTGTACACACACTCCCAGTCTGAATCTGGTAGCTGGGAGCAGCACATAAGGATGTCATTTTACCTGAGAAGGGTTTCTTATTTTTCCTATCAACAATTAGAAAATCATGGAGAGCATCTTCTCATATTACGATACTCATTACTACATATGCCGGCTTTCTGTCTCATCCTCAACACTAATAAGCACTGGACCTAATTATCCCCATTTATAAATAACTTTCCTCATCCTATCTCCGTCCAACAATGTTTTGGCAGGCATCCTCAGCAGAAGATTTGGAATTATGTCCCTGCCAAAAACTATTGCTGCTGATGAATCACAGCACACACAATTGAAAGGCTGTGGCTGGTTTTAGGAATATCTGGGCACATACATACATATCTATATAAATGTATGTGTATATTTATATGTGTGTGTGTAACAACTTGGAAATTGCTATAGGTGTAGATCAGGCAAAATGGCATTGTGGCTCTGCCTCTCTTCCAAATTATGTTACTGAACTTATTCCCTCAAATTGTACTAATGAATTCATGCATTTCCTAGGGAAATGTTAAGGACCCTCAGGTAAAAACCAGCCTGCTGCGTTGAGCCAGTCTGAGCACCACGTTAGTGTAAGTTATTCAAGTCACTAGGTGTAGGATTCAAGTGATGAATTTATCCTTCGGCACAGGATTGGGCAGTTACGGAGCATCCAAGGAACTCGGCTTCAAAAATCAAGTAATGTCAATCCAGGCTAAGGAGAGCACTGCTTTCCCAGCCCATGCAGGGGATTGCTAATAACAGTAGCAGAGTGTATATATATTTTTATACATTTATAACTGAACCAAGAGCAGAGAGTATACTCCAAGTCCCTTGTACCCAAAAAGGAATCTCTCCATCATTTGTGTCACAGTGCTGAAATGCTGCATCCAGGGCTTCAGAGACACATAAAGAGAGGCTGTATAAATATCTCTAGAATTTGAGTACATATAGTTAAAAATATTATTCTCAAAAATAAACAAAAATACTTATAGAGAATGATATTAAAAATTCTGTAAAAATGGGGGAGAAATACACTAAATTTCTATGATATCTATTCTTATGAAGATTTTTACATGTTTTAAAAAATGTAGCTATTTTGTTCTTCAGTGTAAGTGGAAACAAATGTTTTTTGCCTTTACAGTTAAATTAACTCATGTGACTTCTGTTTACACATGGACACACCTATTTTTCCTATTCCTTAAATCAGGATGTGCTATGCTGTGTTAAAAATCACAGGAATTATTAATTTCTGTCTTCTTCCTGCTCCTTGAGTGAAAGACCATACTAGAAAAGGAATAATTTTGAGCACTAATAGACATTATTCCTTCTTTGACAAGCTTTATGTGCTGTGAATAAGGCAATGCAGATAAATTGATAAGTACTTCTGTACAACGTTGCAACAGACACAAAAAAAAGACAGGAATTAACAACATTTTTCACATGGCAACACAGCAGCTCAATCCTTGCTCTCAAGAGAAGATGTGAAAGGCTGGGTTTCCTCAGCTGCCCACAACATGTCAATGGCTGTGGAACTCAGCTCTTGATGTGTTCTGTGCCTCACCAGCACATCATGTGTCCCTCCTTTTCAAGGTCACTCCCAAGCTACAGCCATTTCTTTACTGTATTTCTGCTCAGTCATTTTAGTTATTATTGTATATATGCACAACTGCTCCAAGAAGCAGGCAGGGAAGAGCAGAACTGCTTAAGGCAATGAAGCATATGGTGTCTTGGAATGCAGATTGTGCTGGGTGGGTATTTTGCAGAGGGTTTGGATTATAGAGAAATGTACAGGGGGTCAATGGAGGGATCAAGGCAGAAATGTCTTTTATCTATGTACTAAAACAGCTTTCCAAAGGCAGCGTGAAAGACCAAGATTATTCTCAACAACACCCATCACAAACACCCAAAAACTTCCTCCCCAAGTAGGTGACTTGCATTTGAGGTTAAATGTGCCCAAAAAATGCTGTACTGCTCCAGGATACCTGTGGGAGGCATCTGCTTCATTTCAGTTACAGCAGAACAGTAGCACTTGAACCTCTCACAACACAGCACATCGGTGAGTCAGGAAGTCACATCCCCATCCAACATGGAGCAAAGAGGCACAGAAAGACATGCAAGGCAGCAGGAATCTGCAGTGGAGTCAGGAGCTGGTGCCAGAATGCCTGAAGCCCATTCCTGTACCTCACGTGCAGTGCTTGGAGAAGAACATCTGGCCGGTACCTCTGTCACTGTGAGTCACAGCTCGATGTGGAGAAGCTCCCAACAACAGCAGTGCAAAGCACGTGAGTTCTGCTGGAGGAGACTGTGGCCAACAACAGAGAAGTTTGTCTCCACTACGTCACAGTGTGCCTGAAAAATTAGTCATAACCAAGTACCACCTATTTATAACTACTTACTTCTCTGTTTTTAAGTCTATTGTATTTGTCAATGAGACAATAATGGTTGATCCCAAGGCCAGATGGATCCATTATATCCAGGCCTCAAAAAATGGATTATGCTGTTACTCACTGAATTTACTCAGACACTGCAGTTGCTACGAGTTTTTCCTAAGAAAAAGTAGCGTTGGCTTGTATTTAAAAAAAAACCCCAACAATCCTTTCACCATCTGTTCCAATGACTGTACAAGAGAAAAAGCTGACAGCAGAGCTGTGTTCTGCTAAACCACCTGTGCCTGTGACTAGAACCAGAATATAATGCAATTTTATGAGCTTCCACAGTCAGCTCTGTCCCAAAGATTCCCATGTGCTCTGCTTCTACGTAACTGAAAGAGGCTTTCAAGTTATATATGTGTGCAACTGGCACACCAGGAGCCATCCACCTCATATCCATGGGAACAGTGAATGCAGGAGAAAACTACTGCCCAGGAGCCACTGCCCTGCACACTGCATGGAAGGACAAGCCAGAAGAGCTCACACTGCTGCTCCACTACTAATCCCAAATTCCTCCTTGCTGCCTGCCACTCAAAAATGCCTCTGTGAAGACAATCTCTGCTCTGTGGAGTAGGGACAGAAGTTCAATTAAAAATAGAGTTGGCCTCAAAATGGGATGTGTTTATGAAATTCCACTTTTCCCTTTCTGCCACTGTGAGAAAAAAAGATGGGAAGTATTTGATTTTCTCCAAGTTAGAGGCTTGAAGAAGTCCTAATGTCAACTATGGCAGTCAGCAAATTCCTTTGGGTGCCACTGCCAGTGGCATGTCAAGTATAATGAGGCACCATTAATCAAGGAAAATCTACCACTGATTTCAGGGGAGTAAGATTTCAGTGTGAGCTAGGCATGGCACTCATGAGCTCAATATGTTATGGTGCCATTCTTAAAAGAGGAATTCTCATTTTAGGTGTTCATCTGATCATGTGATTTTGGTGTTGAAAGCCCTCCATTGAGTCCTCATGGTTGACTGAGTATATGATTTATTGAAGCCAAACTCACAGGCACGCTTTAGTTCCAAAACAACAGTGCTAAAGGACAGTTCTTCACGTGTATGGAAGGCTACTTTTCTCTTAGAGAGTTCCAGGCATTGCCATTTCTCTGGCTAACCACATATACCCTTCTCATTCTTTCTTTGAGTTAACACTGAGCTCAGTGGGAGGGTTTCACACACACAGTGCTCAAGTAAATCCTTGAAAATTCTGCTCTTACCCCATACTGAAGAAATAGATGGATAGTCCAAGCCCCATGTGGAGGCTGGAAGTTAAAAGATTTGAAAGAAACCTCAGAAGGCAGTACATGGCCCTTATGGCTTCTACATGGCAGATACTTCACAAAGTCTGCTGGAAGAGAGGTTTTTGAACTACTAATGTTCGTAAAATCATTTTATTTCAGAAAGAGGATATTTTTCAAAATACCAGACTTACCTGTGGTACCCCTTTTTTCTACAATGCACTTAAACACTGAGAAAAGCTCCTGGTCTGGCAGAATCTGCTGCCTAAGCCATGTTGTGCACCTCTGCCATGTAGTCTGATCAAACTGGCCCATGCCCACAAAGGCAGAAATTACTTTGATTAATAAGGAGCAGTTTGACAGAGTATCTTAACACAGCCTAGAAATGTTATTAAACTTCAGCACTGCCCACAGAGCTCACTGTCCATCCCAGGCCAGGTGTATTTTAGATCTAATACTACACGGACAGGCTATGCCAGTGCTTTATGTTCCTTGCAAAGAAATGGCAAAATTACTGTCTGAAAAATCCACACAAGGGATGCACATGTGAAAGGTGAACAGGATGGCAACACAACGTGAGATAACTTGTAAGGCAAGCTGCTCTTACCTAGTCTCTACTTTCTCCGAGCTTCCAGCACTGCTTTCCCTTCTCTCTGAATATCCCTTAAAATGGTGAGTCTACCTACCAGTCTTCCATGGCCTGGAACATAACTACTGGCAGAAACACTGTTTCCAGTCTATTTTATTTGCTTACATTTTTAAAAGTAATTCCGGTTTTGTATTTTGCTGCTGATACAACCACATTCTTTCTATCAGCACAGATCAGTTCCATTTAAAATACATCAGATAGGGACACCTGTAACTAGTTTTACTTGACTCTATGTACACAGTTACATATACATTATATACATATAGGCATTATATATATACATATAAATATATACACATATATATAAGGCACTGTAAAATGTACCATCACTTGTCCAGGACTGTTATAATCTGTAAAAGTAGATCATATTTCTTCATGTAATTTGAAATGTCTAACCAAAACATTTAAAAGTGTTTCAGGGTCAGAGACATCAGCTGTGAAATAAGCCTTCCTTTAAATTTCAAGTTATTGTGACAAGATGAACAAAACCAATTTTGACAGTAATTCTAATCTATTTATTGTAAAATCGCTTCTCTCTTAAAAGATACATTCACCTATATAAATAGTTTTCTTTGTCTCTCCTTACGTTCCAAAATGTGAATCTAAACATGTCCTGCAGAATGAAAAATAACAACAATGAAAAAATTAAATACAAACTCGGATAATTTACCCATTCCTTAGAGAGGAAAGCTGAGACTGCTGTAAGCCAAGATATCTTTAAATAAAATGTATTGAAAGAGATCATGGGCTTATATAACCCTGCTTGATGTAGCCAACATCAATGGAGCCTGGTGATTACAGTTTGGGCCATTTTATATAAAAGGTAATCTCTGCCACGTGAACTCACAACAGCACACAAATGTGACTGGCATTTATAATGAACATGCTCAAGTGGATCCTCACTTAATGAAATTAGCCTATATATGCAAATTATGGCATCAGAAATCCTGCAGCAGCTGCAGGGCTTGGCAGCTGTGTGTGTTGTAAGACAGTCTGACAGATCAAATGGACATATTTCCAAAGACTAGAAACGGGCTGACAGATGAAGATAGATTAACAATTGCACACATTTGGGATTTATAAACCCAGATGATCTGGACAGAATGTATTCAACAAATACCAATTTAAAAATTTTTCCAGTTACTCTGTGGCAGTGATTCAAAACTGTGCTGGACCACAGTATTAACCCCACAGCTTAAATAAAAAGCAGTACAGAAAACTTCATTTAGTGTTGTTTCATGGATCACTTGCTGTGACCTCACAAACATGATTCACTGGTCATAACTAGGAGACACTCTTTAAAAGACTCACCATACTTTCTGCTCTACCAGAAGAATCTTGAAAATGAGATTAAACCTGCAGTCACTTCTTCAAACACTTGGTCACTTTTGTCCTTTGCACTGGAAATGGCCTTTCCAGTTCTGCTCTTCCAGTTCAGGCTTTGCACAAGTGGAAGTGAGAAAGGGCAGCGCACCATGAACCATCTCCGCAAACGAATGCATCAGAAATGGACACTCAGAAATACTGAAGTGACTCAAAGGTTTAAAAAATATATATGTATTACGAGAGCCACAAAAAAGGTTACAGACAGAGCTCCACAAAGCCTGCACGGATACATTCCAACAATTCAAGGTGGCAGAACAGGTGAAATACAGACCATAAAAACGGTTCGACATTAACTTTCCAGACTGTCAGAGACAGAAAAGCTTGACCCCATCTTTCCCACACACACAAAAAAATATTGACTATATATATATCTCTCTATATATCTCTAGTCTGGACCACAGATACAGTCCAAAGAAAACCACATTGCAATTTCCATATGAGGCTTGTAGGAGAGTAGGCATCATCTGAGGAACGTCCATTGCAAGGCCCGGGAGGGATCCTCGCGGGCCGAGTTGACACAACATCACGCTTGGTTAGAATGAGAACAGCAACACCCCACAGCTCATGTGCTGCACATGGCTACCAACACAGAGCTCTGTGCAACCCCCCGAGCTGGCTGAACCAAACTGAGTAAATACATTTGTTTTGCTTAATTAAAAAAAAAAAAAAAAAAAAGGCAAAAAAAAAGCGGATGTAAGATATATGGGCAGTTCCTGCTATTGCCTTCCTTAAAAATTCAAGACTTGAAGACTTCTTTAATGTACTTGCTTACAGACATGTTTTGAGACTGTATTAATGATCTTCAGGAAAATATGCCACCCTGAGGCTTTTTCCCTTGTTCACTTCAGGTTATGTCTGCATCCAGTTTTGACATGGGGGCCAAATGCTGGTTGTCAGTCAGTGCAGTATTTGGCCCGGAGTTTCAAAGTCTTTGCTATTCAGACTTTTCCTATGAGGTCAACAAACAAAGTAGTAAAAAAAAGAAAATATTAAGGCTTCAAGTAAAAATATTTCCTCTCTCTCCCACCCATGTAATAAGGTACATTTAATTCCATAACACTCAATATTTTATACAATTAAAGATACAGAGATCCAACTTTTCAAGGCAGAAGAGTACTACAATGAAAACCTGGAGGCTAAATGGGAGCATATGAATGGGGAACAAACGGATAATAAAATGCTATATGCAATGAAAACTGATGCATAAACTAAAACAACCTATTGCTCTTTTTTAAATAAGTAATACAATCCACAGCTACAAATAAAAACATGTTGAAAATATTTAAGACTTCTGAAACATGAAATAAGCATGACAAAAACAAAGAAGCTACTTTACAGGATGTGTTAACTCATGCTGGATTTTTATGGCTGATCCCCACCTACTATCAATTAGCATCAATTAAATGAGCTTCCATGGAACCACACCAATTTATACCAGGTGCAGATTTGGCCTGCAGTGTCTGTAAAAACAGGGTATCTGGGCAGAACCTTACTGCTGAGCTGTAAACTGCTTAAAGAATTATACTTTAACATGGGCTGGATTCTGCTCAAAAATTAGATTTAATAAATAGGTCCCCAGTCCCACAACAGGAACTACAGAACAGACACTTACATGTATAAGAAAATAGCTGCAGGTTCAGTGCCTTGGATGGAAATGAGGGTGGATTTGCTGCATGCAATCTCCTGTTAACAGTTCTGCTTAGATTATTCTTTCAGAAAATTTGAATCATTTACTCCAGGCTATGTGCACTGAATTAAATGCAAACCTCAAAAGGAAAAAAAAAAAAAAAAG
This sequence comes from Rhipidura dahli, assembly GCA_013399225.1. Classification (NCBI taxonomy): domain Eukaryota; kingdom Metazoa; phylum Chordata; class Aves; order Passeriformes; family Rhipiduridae; genus Rhipidura; species Rhipidura dahli. The sequence goes on from VXAC01001156.1 coordinate 404,910, forward strand.
ACTTTGGTACCATTGTAAACCTATGAAAAAGTTGAATATCTCTCAACTGTGGGCAAAACTACTCAAAAAACCATAATCTTTACTGCTGAACCTGTACTGACACAGTGCATCCTTTTTTTCCTCCCTTACCCCTCGTGAACTATGTCAAAATAACCCTGGATATTAGTGCTTTATACACACAATACTGTGTTTAGTCTTACTGAGAAATTCTCTCATGAACTAATGTAGTTAACTTCAAAGGCTCTTTGGCCCTTCAAGTTCCTCAGTAGCTTTTTCATTTATAAATGCAAGAGAAAAAACGATCAAAGTGGAGCATCACTGGGATGCAAATCTCAAATATTACATTGGTGCAAATTTTCAGCCTTGCTTGCATGAATTTCATGTACGTATTCAAAGATACATGATAAAATGTGCCCTTGTCTCGCTCCCTCATCCCATGTGTCTCATACCCCCTCTTTTTCAGGGCCTTCATATGGCATACATGATACTTTAAAAACAAGTAATTCTTGTGATACTCTATGCACCAGAGTGAATTCCAGTCCTTAAAGAAGTACTGCATCTTCCCTGAGGAGTTAACATCAGGGTAGACTGCAGATTAACAACAGTTAAAGATGGAAGAAATCTGTAAGGCCATCTGGTCTACCCCTTGTCCCTACAGGCTCACCTCTCACAGGAATTTTTTAATGACTTGTCCCAGTATAGTTTGACAGTCCTAAACAGTTTGTCTCCAAAACTCCACTTGGAAGACTATTCCACTGCACCTTCCCCTCCATCTTTTCTGTCCCCTTCTAAATGTAGACCATCGGTTACCAGTGACAACCCTTTGATTTACCTTTGGTTTTACAACTTTTAAGTAACATATTTGTAAAATTATGATACTCAATTTCCACTTCACTGCTTAGCCAGTGGCATGTTTTAGCCCTTTAAATCTTCTCGTTAGCCAGCCCATCCAGTTCTTTAATATATATTGCTCCATCTATACCTGATCCAGTTTGCCAGCATCCTTCTGGTACCATGGTACCTCCACCTAAAGACAATGTTCTAATGCCAGTGAGCAAATCTGCATAGAAAGACTATTGCTCCTCTGCTCTGCAGAGTCCCTACACCAGGCATTTAAAATATCACCAAGGCAATAAAATGCACACTGATTTCTACTTCATTCTCTCAGAACTTTGGCCTATTGCAGATGCATTGCTTTCCAGGTTTCTCCCTTCAGGCAACATAGAGCATTACACAGAGAGATGATTAGCTTTCTTATGTTCTCTTCAACCTTTGTCTCCAAAAAATAATGTGATATACAAGGGACATAATAACCATGTATTGCAGCAGATGTCAAGATTCATCAAATCAAAATACAAATTTTAACCAGGCAAAATTAAGGTCAATATTTGCCTTCTGGAACAATTAATCTCAACATACATGAAAACAAATAAGATGTTATCAACAATTATGAATTGCTACCGAATACCTGGAGAGCTTTCCATTATAGTCAAGGACTGGAAAGGATTTAACCCCTTGAAACAAATATCCTGAAAAAAGATGGATTTAGATCTCTAATCAAAACTATTCACCAATAGAACCAGGTGGGAAGTCGAGGTCTCATATGCTGACTGGCTCAGTGATAAATAATAATTTTTAGTGACTTTGGCAACAGTTGCTCAGGATATTCTTAATTGCACACATGATCTGGCTAGTTAGCATTGGTCCAGATCTCAGTACTTTTGACTTCGGAGGTGGTAATTGAATGGAAAGGTAAAGGAGATAAGGAACAGAGAAATAAAAATCCATTTGTCCCAAAATTAGTTTTGCCAGAGTCCTCATATTTTTGACAGAAGTAACGCACCCCTTTCTTGTTTTTACAGTAACGCTGTCTTTAAATCCAACAAAGTAAATGTAGTTTTCTGGAGACAGGAAAAAGAAAGCTCAGAATGTTAAATAGATTTGATTGATATTATTTTAAAAAGTTGTTCCCCAGGGGGAAAAAACCCAAATTGAAAATCCTTTGTCTAACAGTATTGAAGACCAGAGGGAATGTGCTAGTAATTAGGCAGACAGAAAATTTATATCCTTTAGGTGTACGCTTGGCTCAGTTACACACACTGTGAATTTGACAGCTCACGGTAACCTTGCTGCGGGATTACACTGACGGCACCAGGGCAAGGCAGTAAACTCTGTTATTGCCTAAATCCAACAGGTAAGGAGGGTGCAGGGAAAGCAGCTGATGGCTGTTTAAAATGTGTTTCCATCCAAACATGTCCTTTCTTATCTTCTTGGTTTTGTTTCCGGGCCAGAGAAGCCGTTCAAACCCAGAGGGAGCAGGAGGTCGGAGTGGCAGATCCTCACCGGTGTTGCGGTCCTTTTCCATGGAGACAAACACGTGCACACACACACAGCTTCACACACGGGGAGGTGAATGGCAGACAGGGAGAAGCTGTTGCTATCCTTTCTCCTGCCCCCATCTGGGACCAGGCAGGCTTTTAAAGATGACGTGGTGTCTGCAGCCCAAGTGGCCTTGCCTTGTTCCTTCCCAGGAGGAGGAACCTGAGCTGCAGCGCCCAGGGGACACGGAGCAGCTCCTGCCCAGCGCAGGAACCCTGCTCTCCATGTCAGCAGGAAATCAGCAGTTGTCTTCTGGCTCCTGCTGGACACATCGCTGGCCAGAAGAACTGGGAAGGGACATGGGAAAACTGGCTGATCCTGGACTGACCGTACTTTTTCACAGCACAGCTGGTACACAACAGATTGGTTGGACAGACACGCGCACAATGGCTTTAGCGCTCTCTTGCAGGAAGGAAATCCGCTCTGTGGTGGTCTTAGGTCGTAGCCAGTTCCCGCCTGTCGGTTCAGGAAGAGTCTGATAGACTGTACAGTTTTATTATTCCTTCAAGAATAAGGCTGCAGCTGGTTTTTGGCCAAAAGAGAAAGATGAAAACACAATAAACCCAAAACAAGAAAAGGAGAGTGGCCGACTTCTGCTGCTCCTTCTTTGTTGTTATTTGAGTCTTCACAGTGCTCCTAGCTTCATGGCTGGCTGAGTGGATGGCTCTTTGTTTTTAATTCATTTTATTTTACACTGAAATTTCATAGGTTGTTCCACCAACTCCAGACACCTTCTTAACATTTGAGTGTCTAGCAGGGCTGACAGGCGTCCCTTGGGAACTTGATGTTGAACCCAACCTGGCTATTCCTTTTGGCTGTCCATTTATTTTATTGTGAGGTGTCTTCAACTGCATGTCATCCCTGCATCAAAAGAAGTATCAAAAGATGCAATATTAGTGACAAAGTGTGATAGCAGAATGGCTTCATTCAGAATAAGCAATTACCCCTGTCACCCTGAGTCCCAGCATTGCAAAATACTCAAGCCTGGGAGCAAGCTGGTTGAAGCCAATGCACTTGATGAAAAGCCACTGAAATGAGAGAATTAATTTGGTCATTTGGTTAGTGGACCACACCCCAGTAATATTTGTTCATTAAATTATTTGCTTAAATGCTTTGCTGATCCACACTAATTGCATTTGTAGGACACAGTAGGGTTTAACTGTCACCACTGCTCACTGCTGACCTCAAGCCAAACCGTGTCTTAACATCAGAAATAAATTCTCAGAAAAACGTTTCCCTGTTAAATATCCAGTTAAACAAAACTTTGTTGCTCATCTCTGAAACAACTTGCTGACACTTAACTTAAGGAGACCTACAGTAATGGTTCTCCCACATTTCAGTAAGTTTTCCAAAATTGCTGGATAACAGGAAAGAGAAACCTGTGACCCCAACCAGAGGCCAGCACAGCACAGTAAGTGCCAGATACAAATGAAACTTAGATATTTCTAAGCTGAAATACTGCATCCTCAGCAGGATCATGATCTCTTCAGGCTTTGCAAGCTCCACAGTTTCCAGAAGGAAAAGAGAAGCACACGCAGAAGCTGCAGCTGAGGATCTTGCTCAGATGGCACTTACTGAGGCTCTTGGCACAGCAAATCCTCTCTCTCCACACTTTCTCACAGAAAGGAAGGAAGCAGCAAGGCCTTAAGGTAATGTCATGAAGCTCTGTGCTTTTATCAGCAGTTCTGTGCTATGGACACTCAACACTGCTCTCTGTGCCAAGCACCAGGACTGATCTCAACCCATTTCCCTCAGGGCAGGGTATATTGCACAAGTAGGATCCCAGCTTTGCCTCTGTATCCAAGCAATGTCTGGGTCCAGCCTCCCTTTAGGCTGAAAACTAAACCAGCTCCACCCTTTTGTGCATAAGGGGAGGGATAATCTGCCTCACGCCTTGGAAATAATTCCCCAGTTCAGCTACAACACGGCATCACTATGAATTTACAGCATAACTGACCACCTGCAGTTCAAGGTACAGCACAAGTGCAAACATTTTGTCACGATGAGGTTGCTGAGGGGTGTGACAGAACTGAAGAGTACCCACAGACCTCCTGCCCTCATGGTCCACAGCAAACACCTGATCTGGGCCGTGCCTCCAGCCCAGCGTTGTGCCCTTGCTCACAAGCAGATTCCCACTGCTGTCAGCCCCTAAGCAGTACATACCTCTGTGCTCCCACTGACTGCACCTCTGTGATTTCCACAGTGTTTACAAACGACACAGCCTTCGAGCCTCCGTAAGAGGGTGACCTAGGCATGCCTGTGGGGGATGATGGGACCTGGTGGCCTGGGGACTTGTAGGAGCCATTGCTCACCCTGCCCTGTAGTGCTTGATGGGACTGCACATTATTATTGGCTAAATCAGCTTGCAGAGAGGTTGTGGAAGTCCTTGGTGCTCTTGTCATTGCACTTGAGAGTGAAGACACTGAGGACTGCAGTATAGGGTTCCTTGTGCTAAAGCTGGTGGCAGCCATCAGATTGTCCCTGGATCCGTATCTCATGGCCATGCTGCGCGGGTCTTCCGAGAGTGTGCTCACTTGCTGAAGGCTGTAGGAGCTGGGCGTGTCATAGACACCTGAGTCTGCAAACACCGAATCGGGGTGCGAGTGAAGGAGCTTTTCCCTCTCTTCCATCTCCTTCCTTTCCTGGATGGATGCCATAATTGTCTTGGAAAGGTTATCATAGCGGACTGGGGAGGGGTCTCGCTGATGCGGGGCCGGGCCCCCCAGCACCGGGCTGAAGCTCTGCGGTGGCTGGCGCTGCAGCTCGCTGCCCCGGAGGTGGCACATTTTGGCTGACAAGTATGGGGAGTGGTACCCAACAGAGCTGACTGCAGAATGGGCAATGCACTTCCTCCCCGAGGGAGACATGGGGTTCAGCAAACTGTCATACGAAAGACTCCCATTTCTGTTCGACAGGGAATTGGGAGAAAAGATGCTTTTGTAAGGGGTGGAAGCTGCCCCTTCAGATTTCATTGGATGAAGGGGCACTTTGTCTGTCCCTCTCCTGCCAGCAGATTTCAGGCTCAGGGATCGTGAATTGATGGCAAAGGAATCTATCTGGAGTGGGGAAGACTGATAGGTCTTGTGCAGGGAGCTCTTCCGGTAGCTGGGGATGTCCAAGCTGGGTTCGGACTGGTAATCAAGGCTCCTGCCATCCTCTTCTATCAAAGCCCCTTGACTGTGTCCTTCCTGCAAGGTGATCTGAAACAGAGGTGAAGATGAGAAACAGAAGCCAGTGACACGTAATGACAGGTTTGCTCTCTCAGTGAGTGCATGGGAAGGACAGAGCTGAAGGTCTTCTCTCTGACCATTAGCCCAGGTTCATTACAAGAAAATCTCCTGACTCCTGTTCAACATATGGATTAGCACCTTATTAGCAAGGAGTGGTTATTTATACTGACTGCTAAATAATAGTGACAGTAAAAAGTAAGTTAACTCATGGACACTGAAAACACTGAATGAGAGACCTAAGCTGAGACTCAAGTCTCAGCCAAGGTAAATCAGATTGTAATCTGATGATACTGCCCTTGGAAAAAGCACTGCACTTCACGTTTTCTACAAATAGCTCTTGAGCTGAGGGATGTCTGGTTTTGTGTGCTCAGACAGAAATACTTTGAGCTTCATTTCAACACACTGGGGACCAGCACATCCTTATCCACTCTACTCTGTGCTATGAATATTCAGTAAATCTGAATTTCTGGTCATAGGTCTTCAAAATTAGGCACCTAACCTTAATTACAGCAGAGAGGCTCCTTCCCACTATCTAGACAGCAAAATGAAGTAATTTACTCTTTTTATTGCCTATGTAGGAGAAAGCAGCCACATCCGAGAAAGAAACAAAGGCCATAATTTATTTATGTGCTCTGGAAACAGATATGACTTCACTTGGTTTTAGTCTATGAAAATTGCTCAGAGATCTGTTCACTTAAAATGCCATTCTGTGCAGCAAATAGCTTTTGCTGTTATTTTTAAGGAAGAGTTTGCCATAATGCACAATAAATTGGCTACGCTGGCTCTGCAAACAAAGAATCATTATCAGTCACATATTTAATAAGAAATGCAGTTGACAGAGCTTGTTCTTGGTTTCTTTTAAAGGAAAGCTATCAAAAGAAAAAACTGAATGACAAATCCCTGGTTTATTGTGGATTTTTAAAAAAAAGTTTTTTTCTTTGAGCTAGAAGATAGAGAAATATGCAAAACAGCTCACTCTCTTCTAGAGCATGGTGCTAAATTTGGCATTCTCTGGAAAAAGGACACCAAGTGACAGCCTGTAAAGGAGGATGAGAGCAATGACGTAGCTTTTAAGTATATTTGTGCTACTTATCCTTGTGTCCCAAATGCCTCTTTCCTAGCAGCTTTCACTGCTCAAAAGCAGAATTACATTGACAGGCTGAAGAACTGATGCAGAACAGACACCATGGCATTCCTCACACAGCCCAGGCTCTTTCCCTCTGCACCTCCTGCTTCGGCTTGGCAGACAAATCCATGCCCTCCTATCAGCTCTCCACGTGAATCCCATTTTATGATACTCCCAGCTGACTACTAGAGAGTTGTGACTTCTATAAAACTGAACAACTCCCCAGGGCTTGCACACCAGTCAGCAACAGCAACAGCAACAGCACTGTTTTGAGTTAGAATTGAAACAGCAGCCCTCAGAATGAAGGTGCTGTTCCCTGTTATCATTTCACAGCACTGTCCAGTCCCCTGGCCTAATCAGAACCTCCTCTGTATCTATATTGCATCTCTGGCTGTGCACTGAATGAACACAACAAGCCTGTCTTCCTTGGCTCCCTGACTTTTGGCATTATGACTCAGAGTGCTGTGGCTTCCACAGCTCAAAATTGCTAGATGATGCCTGTAAATAGAGTATTTTGAATTGGATGTCAGGCCATTTTTCACATAATAAAATGAAAATTATAGGATATTAAACTTCTTGGATACAGTGAACACACTGTCGTTCTTGTGTTCCCTTTCATAAGCCACTCATTTCTTCATTAACTGGACAAATCCAGAGAATAAGATTTACCATTACTGCAGTAAGACTAAAACTTAAACTTGGTCATAGCTGGAATTCCATTATCTATCACCATCTTTCTTTTCAAAATGAGAAGGTTTCACAAAAAGCTTTCCTCACCATTTAAGGAACATTCTGTTTTATTACAGTGTTGCTGCAGTCAATTATTTTTATCTACCATATTTTCCTTGCCTTACTTCTTTCATAATAGTACTTCCTATCACCCCTTCTTGTTATTCCATGGGTGACACTGAAGGACCTGATGAAATTAATTTTGAGAAAACTGCACTGTGTGTGGTATGTGTTTTTTAAGGGTGTCTCCACTGGTGTGTGAAGACTTGGATATATATTGCAAATAGACAAATTAGACCAGTGATTTTCAAACTGCTGTTCTCAGGTCCAGGGGGCCAAGGAATGTTTTCAATAAGTCCATGAGAAATAAGTTTTATAACTTCTAAGCAAAAGAGAAAACTGTCAAAATTCCAGAGAAAATTTGTCTAATTGTTTGGACCTCAGTTTTCTTGATAGGTGAAAAAGAAGCCAAGTACTAGGAAGGTGTTTTTTCCATATAACCCAAATGCACTGAATAGATGCTAAAGAAGGTCAAACATGAAGAGTCTTCCATTAATTTTCTCCAAAATATGTCTTGGGATGCTTTAGAAGTTTCTTCTATTTTGCAAGCTGACATCTTAAGGGATCAGTGAGTACACTGGCTGTTGGCTAAAGGGTGTGATCCAGAGAAGCATTTGGCATGCCCAGCTCCCTCTGAAGGGAATGTGAGGTGGCACCTCTGCCAGGAGAAGCCAATGGGAGGTGACACTTGTCAGCATCTCAGGATCAGCCCGAGACACCGGAACAGCGGCAGCGCAGGCCTGGCAGTGGGACGGCTGTGAGATCAGACATGTTTCCATAAGGGGCACAGTGAAAATAATACACTGTCACACAACAGTGCCAAGTGTTGTTATTGTGTATATTTTACACTCTGACATTCACTAGGACAGTGAACCCATCCTCAGCTCCATGCTGCCTGGGTTAGCTGGGAGCAGGAACTCCGGGGCTCGCTCACCTGCTCAGCCGTGGCATGGTAGTGGACTTTGGGATTGTTGCTGAAAGCTGGTCGGTACTTGTACATGGCAGGAGTAGGAGGGCTGATGAGTTTGGGTGAGAGGCCACCCTCTGCAAAAGAAAAAAAAAAAAGTACTTTCTATTAAAATGTGGGTGGAAAGAAAGCTGCCAGCTGTAATTCCTTGCTATCCATCGTCCTCTGCAAACAGATCTGTTCTGGAGAGAATAAAACTTGCAGTACTTTTGTGTAGCATTCCACCAAAATCAACAGGGCTCCTATGGCAGTAACAGCCCATTGCTGCCAGAGCTTTCTGCTACAGAGAAGAAGAAACAAGGCACAATATATTGAATGGGGTGACATGCCTTGGTGAACAGTAATTTTGCCTAATTTGAAATACTAAATATTTGTGTTGAATTCAACTACTAGTTCTGTCTGGAAAAAAAAGGGCATTGGGAGCATGAAGTTCACATTCTCACAAAGGAAATAATTCAGTTTGCAATCCCTAAGAATTTCATGCTAATAGTTCTGATTGCTTAGTTTAAAATGACATTTATCATTTAAAAATTTATCAAAAATTTAAGAAGGAGTTTAAAAGGGTTTATAAACTCTGCAAAACAGACATGAAACATTCAACCTAGGCTTGACTTCAAGCTGGCTTTTTGCTCCCTTTCCTGCTGTTAATTCCCCTACTGTGGAAATCCTATAAACAGAGAAAAAAGCCTTCACTCAGATGTTTTGAAAGAATACAAGAAGCCTTTTAAAGAGGCTAAAATACTTTCTTATTAATAAAAATAAAACATTGATCATGCAACTTTACCTTCACTGGTGCCCAGCTGCCCTTTTAGCTCAGAGTACTTGCTTGGATCTCCTTTGGGTGGAAGAGGTGGTTGCACATCCATATTTTTATCCTCCAGACCTTCCAGGCTGATTTTAGACTGAAAAGGATCAAAAAATCATCAATCATTACATGCAACTTGGTTAAATAACAGCGTGTGTCAGAGTGCTGGATGTACCAGAGAACCAGAACTACCTCCACCTATAATGACAAACAGGATTTAGCATCCACTGCAGACAAGGACTGTCACACATAAAATTAGCACTGTCATAACCAGCCAGGAGAATTTTAAATGCACTATCTTGATCTACTTGGCATGCTAAGTACCATTATCATCATGCTAATTAATATGAGGTACAAGACAACAGTGTCTTCTAGCATTTTCCAGAAACTTTCCAGGTAGCTCTCAGCAAGTAACTATCCAAAGAATGTGGGAAGTAACTATATACAAAAATCTTCCAAGCTGGCTTCCTTTGAATCCACTGCTTTTTATAGGACTAAACAAATCCTTCTCTATTATTCATGCCAGGAGAAGCTGAAAAGAGAAGAGGAGAGAAGAGAACTCAGCTTCTGAGTCAATATTCCTTGACCTGGACCACAAGCCTTCCTGCAGCCTGGAAGCTCAGAACATTCTTTGAAATAGAACAGCTGACCTGGTCTGGTGGTACAAGGGTTCATTAAAATTAATTTGAACACCAAGAGGTGACAACTCTTGGAACAGAAAATAACAACTGCAAAGAACAACCAACTCTTCCAAAAGAAGCCCAGAGGGATTCCATTCTAGAGCTGCCTGTCACTGGATCAAGAGCTGCTGTTACTGAACCTGGGTTACTTTCAGAGGATGAAGTATATGGCAAGGACTCAACCTCTATCATTTTCTGCATTGTCTCAAAGAGATTTCTCAATGACAGACGCTTTCCCAGGCTTGATAATGCCCAATCCACGCCCTTCAAAAGCAGAGCCTGGAGATTTCCTCACCTTGCTCCGGTTGAGGTTGGCTTGGATGCCGTTGTCACTGATCTTCACTGTGATCTGTCGCTCAGACAAATCAGGTCTCAGGAAAGGAGGCTTCACACTCACAGCTTGCTTTTTCTTGGGCTCTACCACATACCTGATTAATTGTACAACAGTCATCATTAAAATAAACAATAACCTAAGAACAAGGCTTAGAGAAAAGAAAATCTTCCCACTTCCAGGTTATGATTTAAGAACGTGTCAGAACCTAGGTAAGAACTTCAATTTATTTCAATGTATGTATTAATTAGGCAGCAATAAAAAATGATTGGGTTTTAGTGAGCAAAAGGAGAGGATGCATTAAAAAAATCAGCAATTTTTGAAGCACTGATGGACAAGAGTATGAAGAGAGCAAGAGAGGCCTGCCACCAACAGAAGTGACTGACTAGATCATCCCCAGCTAACATGAAACAGCTGCCCTGTGGTGGGAGTTAGTGACTGGGGGAACAGGACCCAGCACATGGGGAGTTACCACGGAGATGATGTGCTGCCAGTTCTGACTTACCACATGGTGACTTGTTTCTGTAGCATTTATTGTGTTCAAATAAATTGAGGTAAAAGAGACTGTCAGGTCTACAGGAAGCAACAAATCTAAGAGGAAATGGCTGACTTTAGATACCTAATTTCTCTCCAGTGGAACAGAATTCTGTAAGTGCAGTTGGCCAATGGCTATACAATGCCTGAATATCCATACACACACCAGCTTTTTTTTTTGTTTTAAGTGGTGAACAGGACATTCTAGTAGTGATGACTCAGTGACCTTCAATATACAGGACAATCTGAACAGGTCTTCACAAAACACAAATGTTCTGCTTGCTATAATTCTGTGAATAGCCATGGTGATGGTACTCACACCCCCCTCTTAACAGAAGTGTCTCACAGCATTTAATATCTGGCTCTTCTCATGCATCTTGATCTGATTTTCACAATTTGGTACATTTGAGAAGCAGCTACTCCAGTGTCTTTATTTTAATACATGTAACAGTCCTTTAGGACTTATTTGTTGTATGACAAAGGGGAAAAAAAGGCAGATAATAGTGTCAGGGTCTGGAATCGTTCAACACCCCAAAGAGGCTGAAGTAAGTCCTGTATTAAGATTATGAACATGTTTGCAGGGTGGACAACTCAGCACCAAGAATTATTTATAGTCCATCTGATCTACTGCATTAAGATCCTGATTTCAAAATGTGAAACGATAAATCCATTTCCCCAAAAATAGAAAGCCATAAATAAAATCACAAGTTCCGTGATGTAGACCTCATTGATAATCTGTTTTATGATAATGAAAGTGCCAGTGAGACTGAAAACCACAGCAGCCTTAAATTAGATTTAAGTGTTGAGAAAGGCTGATTTTAGCTTCCTTCCCTTCCTCCAGCAGACTGGACATTGTCTGTGCAGTGTAAGAAGTTGTGTGGGCAATATGATTACATGAGATATCTACCTTGTTACTGAAATCCACTGGATAAACAAGTTGATGAAGACAAGGGTATCAGCTCTTGACATAATTTGACAAACTCATTCCAAAAAAATATTTCTGGGATAAGGGTGGTGAATTACATGAAGAAAGCAACTACTTGGACAGGTTACAGCCATGCAACAGGGAAGCAGCTATCACAGAGCTCTGCCTTCAGGAGTGTTTTGCTTTGCTTTCCTCTTATTCCATCAACAACCTTAAGCTTGTGAGCCCAACCAAGCACATTTTCTTCCTCTGTCCCAAAAGCAACTCTTCCTCCCTCATTCCCAGCTGAGAGCATTTCTCTTACCTGGGAGCCAAGGGGCTGCAGAGCACGTGTTCCACGTTTCCACAGCATCCTCGGGTAAAAGGATTCACTCCCCCACGGAATTTCCCTGTCACCTGGAAACATATTCAGGACAGTGCTCAAACCTCTGGTTATATAAAAGTCATCATCCAACCCTCAGAAAGCCAAGAACAAGTCTGACCCTTCTGTCCTTCCCAAACAGATCATTTTTCTTCGAATGCTGCACTTTTTCTCTCCAGCTCTATCACACCACCTCCATCAGCTAATTCCAGCTAGGAGGCACTCAACTCAAGATCCTTCCCAAAAGGACACTGCTGAATGTGACTGGGTTTCAAAGTGATGTGTTCACCTCTCCATGCTGCTCCTGCACCAGGTTTGTGTCTGCTCCCAGCCAGACATCCTGTTTTGGTCCCTTTCATTCCCGTCACTTCCCCTCCTCTGCCTTGGCAAGTCCCCTCCAAACCAACAGTAATGTGGAATCAGCGCTCCCAAATGCTGGATGAGAACAATGTTTCCTCTCTCTCAGATCCCATCTGAGCAGCAATCAGTACAAACCACTGCCTTATGTGGGAGGGTGCCAGGAACTCCCTGGTGATTACAGTGTTTGCTTGTAAATGAGCAGGTTTAATAAAAGCCAAGCCTCATTAGACCAGCGGGATCCATTCAAGGCTTCATAAGCACTATAAAGAGTTTGTACTCTACAGGCAGATACTTGAAAGTCACCATATGGGGATAAATACCAATAAAGCCAGGGAGATTAATAGTGACTGCCATTAAAAGCATTACTGTTGCTGTTTGCAAGTAAAGCATTTTAATCAGCTCATAGTTCTGATCTAGCAACAAGTTTACAGAGTACCAGAAATACTGTAATAACTTGCATGTAAAATAACAACGATAGAATGATTCTGCAATATATTATGCTGGCCTTGTTGATATAACATAAAGCTCTTTAAGAGGCCAAGAGAGAGAGGCTGGAAGTTCTGAGATTTGGAAGAGCAACCTTTTGATGAAAACATGGGCCTGGGATGTTTGGCACATCTGCATTCAATCCTGGGCTCACGCTGACTTGTGCCAGATGCTGGCAAAGCATTTCATATCTCGGTGCCCGTTTTCTCAAACACAGTATGAAAATAAAATTTCTCCAACTCGTAGATTACAGTACTAATTATATCAATTTAGTTTCTAAAGCAGTTTGAAATCCACTGGTAGAAAGCAGTCTAAGAAGGAAGGATATTTATTTACTCTATTCAGAAACTAAAAATACCAGAATATGAGCACATGTTGGGTTATGGGTTATTTTGATTCCATAAAAGAATTTCAGAGGCATTCAGAAAGCTCAGAAACATCTAAACCCAGACACTATGCACTTTTCAATCACAGTCTGCCTACTATGAATGCTCAGAACTTACAAACTCCAGAATGAATAAATACCAAAATTTACAGTAAAAACCCAAAAATGCCTGTACCACTGGCCTATAAAATGTACTGGGAAAAGGGGACAAGATAAGCTGAGCATATTGCAACTGGAAAGCTGACAGTAGATAACTACCAGTGTGAGAAAAGAGAATCAACAATGAGACTGCAAGAGAAAAGAGAATGTTTTAGAACAGTGGCAAAACCAGGAGCAGATTTCATATGCATCTCTCCTGGTCTGGTGCTCTAATTACTGAGATATGGTTCCTCTGAAAGGGATCTGAAGGCTGGGAACATCCATCCTCCAGTTACAGATAGCTGCTACATATGACTAAGCAGAAATCAAGACCAGATTATATTTAATTTCAAAAATGGCATGGGAAGATGAATTAAATCTCAAGTGGTTTAGTAGCTCAGGAATCCAAACCAAGCTAGGATACATTTTCCAACAGTTATTTCAATCAAATGAAAAATTCTCAACCTTTCTAAATTCTAGTGCAGTCACAAACACATGAAGTTAAATTTTACATTTTTTAATTTTTTTCTTCTTCAGCCTAACATTTTCACTGAGAATTGATATCACTGCACAAAGACAAGCCTAAGGCAAACCACGATTTGGGCTGTGAGACCAAAATGCCCTGTGTTTCATGCTCCTACTGCTAGCACTATCAAACCTAATGCTTGGGCAAAATCAATTTTAAAATGAAGAGCAGATGATTCTGAGCAGGACAGAGAAAAGTATTTGAAGATGACAGCTATGGAAGCTTGCTTTGTTCAAAGGCCATGTTAGGCAACAGTTTAGGATGACTTCAGATTCCTTGCTTATGTAAACCTCCCACACTCTTCTGGATAAGAGTTTTTATTGTCTTCTTGTGGGATGGAGACAATGTCATCTCAGTTTATGAAGGCCTGGCCTCAGACAGATGTTTTCAACGCTCAAAGCCTGCCCAGGAGCCAGACAACTCCACAGCATGGAGCCATCAGCCCCAGCACAGCCCAAACAGCTCAGCAGGAGCAGCAGAGCACCCATGGGTGCAAGGGCAGCAAAAACACAGCTGGAAAAAACCAAATCCACAAAGGAAAAGATGTATAGTGGGGGAAAAAAGTGAAAAAAGCCCAGATGTGAGGGGCACTTTGGGGCTGGGGCTGTGAAAGGGTAAAACACTGGAAGGCACAGAGTTCATGAGCCTTGGGAAGAGGGCTGAGACCAGTGGCACACCTGCAAACTGTCCCTTAGGGGTGGCAGGGATCTGTTATTGATCCCATCCCACTGACCTCTATCACCCACACCCAGCTGTTGATGTGCACAGGAATGTGGGTCTGCATCAACCACAGGGGCTGTGGATCATGGACATTTGAGTAGCTGCAGGGGAACTGAAGTTTACAGGCTTTTTGGCACAAGGTGTCATGTGGGCACATGGTTTGGAGAAGCAAAGCAAGTTGGGTCCAACAACACACTCTGTGTGTGTGTTCATATGCATGAGAACAAGAGAGAGACACAGAGTGAGACAAAGAGCTAACTCAGACCCTATTATGGGCAGTGTGGGCTTGCTGGGGGAGTTCAAAATACCAGGAGAGAGGGCAAGTGATTTCATCTTTTCCTTTCTTTCTTTCACTCAATCTCATGGATTGTTCAATCTGACTCATAAAAGTTTGAACTTCTGGGGTTGATGGTACTCGCCACATAAAACCTATTTCACGGCCATGAGTAGATTTTAAACAATAAATTCGCCTGGGGTGATGCTCTGTGGCTAAAAAAGGGAAATCTTTGACTGCAGTATATTAAAAAAAAAATCTGAAAAAAAAAAAATAGGCAATCTTCCTAGATCTTCACAAAAGCTCCAGTAAGAGCATTACTGGTAAGATTTAGGGCATCTTTTACTTCACCCAAGCTGACTTGCTGGCTTTCCTTCCCAGCTCAACACCACAGCCACAAACATGGAGAAAGGATTGCCTCTTACCTGTTCATTCGTTGTGCGCCCTCGGGCCACTAGAACAATATGGAAGCCAGTGAGACCAATGACTGGAATAAAGAACAACCCAGCCACACACATGACAGCCATTCTGTATCCAAGAGTTAAAGAAACTGGGATGAGTGAAGGGAAAAAGAGTCTAGGAAAGACAAGAGAGAGGAAAAGGAGAAAAAAAAAATAGGGAGAGTGTCACAGTGTCAGAATGGTTTGGGTTGGAAGGGACCTTAAGGATCACCTAATTCCAGCACCCCTGTTGAGGACAGGACACCTTTCACTAGACCAGGTTGCTCCAAGCCCTGTCCAACCTGGCCTTCAGCACTTCCAGGGATGGGGCAGCCACAGTTTCTCTGGGCAACCTGTGCCAGGGCCTCATAATGAAGAATTTCATATCTCATCTAAACCTGCCTTCTTTCAGTTGGAAGCTGTTCCCCTTATCCTTTCACTCCAGACCCTCATCCAAAGTCCCTCTTTAGGTCTTTTGGAGCCCCTTTAGGCACTGGAAGGGGCTCTAAGGTCTCCCTAGAGCCTTCTCTTCTCCAGGCTGAACAACACCAACTCTCCCAGCCTGGCTCCAGAGCAGAGGGGCTCGAGCTCTCTGACATCTCCATGGCCTCCTCTAGACTTGCTCCAGCAGTTCTACATCCTTCTGATGTTGGTGCAGCACTCCAGGTGGGGTCAAAGTAGAGTACAGTGTCCCTCACCTTCAGCAAGGTGTAACTAAATTTCATCTCAAAGTTAAGTCCATCTTCTCCTAGTCTGGGTCCTCACCCTTGAGATGGTTAAAAAGTAATGTGAACTCAGTGACTCTGGCTCTGCCTACCTTGTAAAGAATGTTCTGCACTACTCTACCAAGAGCAGTGACACCCCTCAGAGCCAGCTGTTCGTGTGTTACACCAGCATGGAGGAGGCTGCTTCCAGAGCAAACTCTGCTCCAAAATACAGCAACAGAGTTTTGAATACAGCAAACAGCAGTTGAGAGCTACACCTGGTTCTAAGTAAAATCCAGGGAGGCAGCTCATCCTTCTGCTGGGTTGTCATGACAAAGACTGAGAAGGGCAAAGGGTCAGCTATAGTTTCTGGAGCAATCTGTGTTCACACAGGCACGACAGGAACAGAGGAAAACCTGCACTGAGCATTTACAGGAGGAGAGCAGTGGGGGATCAGGAGAGGCTCCACCAGCTTCTGGAGGACAAATATTCAGATTCATACTTTCACATTTTCCTCAGACACCTTGAGTCTCAAAAGACCAAAAGGAAGGATACGTAATGGTAGTGTGAGCTGCTCCCAGCTTTTCCATATGGTTTAGTACGAAGATGAGCCCAAAGGTGAACACTCCAACCATGTGCGTACTTAAGGACAGCAAGAAGAGAAAAAAATAGCGGTAGTTCCTCCGTCCTATGCAATTGTTGACCCATGGGCAGTGATGGTCAAAATCCTTGTAAAGAAAGGGAGAGATAGGGAAAAATATCCAAACAGTGAAAGAAAATACATTGCCTTAGAGCTGAATCCAAACCACTGTCATGTAAAATTACATCAGACTAGTTCTGCAGCTTTACAAAATGCTAGACTGTCTTTATAAGGCTCTTTTTAGGACCAAGCTGTTTCTCTGTCCATGGATAGAGAGGTACTTGAGTGTTTATAGCATTTGAAGAGAGGATATATTAAAAATAAAGGACAGGCTATTTATCTGCTAGCAGCAGAAGCCCTAATTTTTTTCATCCTTAGCAGGAGTCAATTACAATGAAGTTATTATAACCTAGAATGGTTTGAAGAGGCAATACTGCTGCAGAATTCCCTGTCCCACATTTCAGTACTTATACATTACAGAATGAATCCACTTTGAACAATGGACATCACAAAAGTACCTTTTTACCAAGCAGGTCCACAAAGAAAAGCAACAGCTGAATCAGACACAGGCAAAGTTCTGCACAGGCTCATTAACAGTTATGAATCCAAACCTAACTATTTGTCTCAGTCAAAAGTCCAAAGTACCTCAAAAAGTCAGATCCCTTTTAGCAGGAGCTTTAATAAGGAGGGCAAGCCACAGACACCCTCCAAGTCCCTTTACACAGTTTTGTAAGCATGTAAATCCACTGTCTCCAGTGGGATTATTCTTGATGCGAAGACAAGATCAGGAGCAAGAAATAAACCCTTCTTACCTCTGTGTTCTTCAGAACAAATATTACACATTTATTGCATCAACAAATGAACTGTTTATTTTTTGCTTTGTGCCAATGCTGTTTTTAAACACTGCTCAATGATGACACAGGGGGTTTTATATTCCTAAGTTTTGCACAACGCATTTACCAAAAATTTACAACATACAAAAAAATGGATTAGAGCTTTCTCAAAGCACATTAGAAAATGACAGGGGCAACTTAAGATAATTTCAGGCTATATCTGAAATGCTGACATAACATCTGTCTGTTATGCAAATCTGGCTGTATCAACCCAAAATACCTATGGATTATGAAACGATGGAAGTACTCACTGCAAACATTTCAATTAAGAAAACAAAAATCTGACTAACTTTTGTCACAGATTCATTTTTGGGTCCCTCTGGTAACAGCATGCTTTAAGTTTTAATTGGTTTTATTTCTGCAAATGTTGTCTGCTTTTGTTGTTTATTCATTTTCATTGAATTAGTGCAGAAGTTTTATGTTTGGGAAAATAATTTTTATTGTACATTCTAGATTGAAAGTGAAAACGTGAACTACAGCCCTGAGTGGATCCTACATGGAAAGCCAGCAGTCACTCCTGTTGCTGTCTCAAAGCTCTTCTAGGATAGACAGGTGAATGGGAAATAAGCATCACGAGAATCAATAAAACATGTTTTAGGTCATGATTTATTGATTCAGAAGTCATTAATGCTTTTTGCCTACATTCCTCCACAGTACTAATAACTTAATTACAAGCAGAGCTTTGGCACCAGAATAGCAGAGAAGATTCAACTGACCTGAGTATCAATAGAACTTGTAGAGAGCTAGCCAGAGTTGCCTTGCCTTCTGCTATTTTATGCAGGTTCCTTTTGGATTCTCTCCCATTTTCACTTCTGCTGCAGAAGTGACTCCCATGGAGGCCTTACATCAGCATGAAACTTCAAGTGTTTATACCAGTGAGCTCTAAGCAATCTTTTTCTGAGAAAACTTCATTTGTTGAAAATGAATTTTTATGCTGAGCCACCAGGGAAGGTGGAAGAAAGAAACTCCATGGGACAAGTGAGAATTTACCATCATCTAAACAATCCTCAGGATCTAGAATTAGTGCAAACATTTATGTTTTAAAACTAGGAATGTACGATTCAGGTTTTCTACAAAAAAATCCAGCTCCATCCAACAATTTTCAGCAGTCCAAACAAATTGTGTGTCACAGCTTATGAATAGCTGTGGCTATTCCACTCTACCCAGGGACCTTGGCAGCTCCTCACTCTCAGGCTTCTAAAATCCCACATCCTTCTAAAGCCTTCCAAAACAGGACAGCCTTGTCCTATTTATCGATGGTTACCAGGCACAGCACTGCTTCCAGATAATTATAACTTAGATATATATTGCCCTGAAGGAGAAAATGACTGACACAAGATAAATCCAGGCAGCCTTTCTCTCACTTGTAACTGTGCTGCTTTCTTTGGGACTATTCCCTTGCTTATGGCAAAGAGGATTAGGACAAAGGTAGTGTATATAGCATTCCAGCTGACTATGGTATTTTTTCCTCTTCTGATTAGTAATTCCTTTCATTTTAATGGCACAGCTGAATATATTTTAGACATATTAAAGATTTCATCTTTCTATTGAAAAAAAAATAGACCTTGCAGCAGAAATGATCCTTTAGAAGTAGAATTTTTAGCTCAGCAATAAAAAGTGTCCTCTGGCAATACATTGCTGCAAATACAGTGCTCTGTAGCTACATGTTTGGGAGATGCTTATAGCCCAAAAGCACATCTTAGTGTTTAGGGGTTATTTTTAAAAATCCTGTGTGACTCACCAAGACCCTAAGGGTATCAAGAATCATGAAATCCCCCTAACTCAGAGCAATCAACATTGGAAACATGAATGAGCTCATGCACTGAGCTGAGGTGTTGAAAGAAACATATTCTCCTTCCATTGACTGGAGAACCACGTACTGAATTCTGAGTTTGGTTTTCCTGAACTCACACACCATTCTGGCTTCTCTGCTTGTCCACTAATGTAGGCACCAGTTTGCTCCAAATTAAATGATGAGCCTTAAGCTCACACACGACAAGTTAAAATGGTTCACCCTGCATTTCTTGCTCTCCTGAACTCTGCATCAACTCTCGCATTCACCCCGTTTAACATTCAGAATCCCAATAGCTACTTCAAGGAAGACAGAGTCAGCATTATAAAATTTAATTCTAATTATCACTGGCAACAAGGCTGACATCAAGCATTACCACATCTGTAACACACGTAACTGAGGGCTGTTCAAATGGTACTGCTCTAGTACCATTTGAACAGCCCTCAGTTCCTGGTTCCCCTAACCATGGGCTTTAGCAGTGAATTTCTTCAGCTGTCTAGCATTTGGTGAGAACTCTGTCTTTCCCATGCAAGCTAACCAAAACAAAGTTAGCAGTTTCTATCAATACCCACACCTGCACTTGTTTTTCCCAGATTTTTGTGGCTTCAACTAGAAAAACACTTGGGAACGGACATGTTAGAGTTGGGCCAATCCCCTCAAGGGGTTGGATGGCCAGAGAACCAATTACTTTATGCCATTTAATTCACTTTTTGTGAACTAACACATAAAAACCTCGGGGAAAAGCCATTAAACTGGCTCATGCCACCATTTCTACCTGACCCTGGACTTCGTGTGGTTTTTCTACGCGTCCGCGTTGCAACAGCGACACAGCAAGGCTCCAGCTGTGAACTTCCAGCAGCTGGAATACTGGGGCAAGCCCACTGCCTGTTTCCAACAGCAGGGGCAAGCCCAGCCCTGGGGCAGAGCCCCGAGTGAGGCGGCCCAGAGCAGCGTTACCTCCACGCAGTTGTCGCAGACGCTGCAGTGGGAGCAGCGGGGCGGGCGGTAGAAGTGGCAGGTGGCGCACCACTTCATCCGTACTTGGATTCCTTTGATCTCCACGTTCTTGTACAGCGGCGCGCGGAAGTCGTCGTCTTTATCCTCGTCTTCGTCTGCTGCTCAATGCAAAACTGGAAGTTAGTGGAGATTATGGATACTGAAAAAGCTTCAGCAGGGAATTTCTTCAGCTCTCTGCAGCATTTTGTGAGAGCTCTGGCTTTCCCATGCAAGCTATCCAAAACAAAATTACCATTTTTGGAAACATTTGCACCTGCAGGTTGCTCTGCCAGATTGTTAGGGTTCTAATTAGCAAAATATCTGGGCATGGATGTCTTAGAATTTGGCTAATCCCCTCAAGAGGTGGATGGACAGAGGACCAATTACCCTACGCCATTTAACACACTTTTGCCAACTAACATATAAAAGCATCAGGAAAAACCATTAAATTGCTTGCTGCCATTGATACCTGACCCTGGGCTTCGTGTGGTCTCTCTACCCATCTGTGCTGCAACAGCAACAGGAGACAGCAGAGGGCAAAGAGAAAAGAGCTAATCCTGTCAGTACCTGGGACACTGCACCGTCCCCTTACTGGGGACAATGCAGAGGGCAGATGGTTTATCACCTCTGCCCCATTAAAGAAAAGAGTCCATTTAAAAATAAATGCAGAAAATAAAAACCGGTCTGTAACAGACAAAGATATATTGGGAAGAAAAAATATTATTCTAGATTCCTGTGATCTTTGTTTGTTTCCTTCTGGCAGAAAATCTAAGAAGTTCACATCTATTTAACACCTGGTTAAACATTATAGTGCAGATGGCATTGGTTGACTGGCTCCAAATTAGGTGGAATTTGATAATGTTGTCCCAGTGGAGCATCAATTACTGTCATGCAGTTCTATATTAAATCTTCTCTAGATGTGTTATCATGATCCAATTTCCATTGACTTCAGAGGGAAATTCTCCCTTCACTTAGATGAGCTTGGGATCTGGCTCAGCTACAGTATTTATCTTGCAAGAGTATTCTCTGGATTAACGTTTGTGTGTGGAAGCAGAGTGCTGTACTGGCACCATTCCCTATAATTTTCCTTCATAACTACTCACTGGGACTCTTAGAGTCAGACTCTAAATCCCTTAGGCACTTCTATAAATACAGTCTGTAGGTTCTCCAATACCATTATAAACCTGCCCATGCTGGGTTATACATGTGGGCAGATGAAAACAAGACACCAGAACAGTCAAACCATTTAAGCTCTTATAAAAATCTGATTATGCTGACATAAAGTACATACATTATATATACCTACATGCATTTAAACATGTTGCTTTTGCAGAATTCAAACACAGAGTTGGTAAAGAACAGATTCACATCAAAAATGCTGAAAGCCAGTTTGTAGTTGGTATAATTAACCAGCAACAAACATTTGCCAGTCTCAGCCTAGACTGTAAATCAGATTTTTCAAGACAGCCCCAGTTTCAGTTACTTCCTTTCCTACTCATTCATTGTGGTGTATTACCAGAAATTCACTCACACAGAGCCAGTCCTGATTCATACCACAAATATTCAGAGAGCCAACAAATTTTTAAAAATATTCAGAAATGAGTAATGGATCTGGGAGTTTGGTCAAGCTCCTCTTCAACAAGCTGGGTTTCTGCAGCCCAAGTTCTATCATTTCCCCCATAGGGCAAGTTCCATCTGCCAGAGAACCTGTAAGCTCATATGATACAGCTGGAAATGTGCTTACTTCCAGTTTCCAGTGACCTGAGCAGAAGAACACATTGACAAAGGAATGTACCTTACTACACAATTCTCATACTGTGATCTACTGACACAGAGTAGCCAGGTCTCATATTTTTCTAACATATTTTTGCTGGCTTCCTTACAGGAGTTGTGTGACTTCATTAGAGTCTCAGCTTCTGTACTGCTTATTTGTTGTTCTGGTTTTGAAGTAAATTCCTAGCTATCAGAAATGTGCTAAGAAGCTTGAAAACCAAAAAGACTAAACCTAATTTCAACAGCAGAAAGCAAATAGAGTGATTGTGTATTCATTTTAAGTCCCTCCTACAACTCCTGAACTCCTTGCGCTGGCAGCTCTGCGGGTGGCGTGGGGTGGTGAAATGCTTTTTTTCACATGCACACTTGTGATCTGAAATAACATCTGCTCCTCTTTCCTCCCAGCACTGGTATTTATAGTTTTTTCCATCTTTTTCCTTATCAGTTTGCTTCCTTCACACATCTAAACTCCTGCTCCATTACTTTCTCCCAAGACAAATTCCATGCCTTTTCTTGTCCTTTCCCCACTCCCCTTGCTCCCAGCATCTCCCTGACAAAGCACAGGCACAGAGATGCAAGGCCAAAGCCAGACGTGAAGTGAGAGACAGAAGAGCAGTGAACTGTAAGAACTCCTCCTCCTCTTCCTGCTTTGCTCCTGACTCCCTTCTGTAAAGGGAGATGGGACAGGAGGGAAGGTGATGAGAAAGTTTCTATCTGATCTCCCTGTGTGTTTCTTTCTTAAATGCAAAGTCCAAATTTAAGAAATTGTTTGTAAAAGGAAGTTAGAGGAACCCAATGAAGGTATGAACTGACAACAAACACAGCACTGAGCACTCCTGGGGCCTGGTGACGTCCAGCCCTGCTCTGAGGGAACTGCCCTGCACAAACACACTGGATTCTCAGACTGAGAATGTTTAATATTTAATTAACCCCTGCGATCTCTGCTGAGACAAAGAAACTAACAAGTCCAGGAAACTCCTTAAAACTCCACCTGCATAAGTTCTTTGGAAAGTCACTAGCATTTGTAGCTTTAAGCACCTTTACACTGTATCAGTTATCTTACACAAGTGACTGAATCTTGCCTCTGCCTTAGTTTGCCTTTATACACAATTATTTTGTTAATTGGAGTGCTGCAACACTTAATCACGGGTTCAAAAGCTTCAGCTGAGAGGAATGGCAGAGAGATGCTCATCGTTAGACCCTGCTGCCTGGAGAAATCTGGCCTTGCTATTGAGGGAAGCCAGCAGGACTGGTACTTTGTTCTTGTCAGGTAGCAATTCAAAATAGATATGGAATTTGGTGAATAGAGGTGAAGAAGCACAGCTTGCAGACAGCACAGATCCATTGGTTTAGACAGACTGCCTAGAGCAGTCACTGCTGCAAACTGCATGTGAATAATTATTGGAAGACAGATAAAATGAGGTGATAATTCTCTCATTAGGATGTGTTAAAAGAGATAGCTGCACTGTGGTTCCCATTACAAAAGCTGAGTGATCTCTATCCTATTTAATCAGCTGTGAATCAGTGCTAATTTAAGCAGGAATATCTTTCTAAATGTATACATTTTTAGACACTCTAAGGCAAGCCTTAATCAGTATCTGTTCTAGCCTTCGATGCTTCTGCATTTTTTAAGGAATTCTGGAAGGACTGCTTTGATGAAACTATTTCAGAAAGTTTAGCCTCTCCCCTCTGCCGTGCTCTGCTACCTATTGGGAAGACAGTGACTTAAATCCAATGTGCCAGCATGACATAGGGGATAGCAATCAAAATCACACTCTCAGGAGAGCTGTTCAAGGAGAACTGTTCCACACAACCCTGTGCCCTCGAGTGCCAGTCTGAGCAAGTGCAAGGACAGCTGACAGCCAGGAGCTCAGAAGGGAGCAGGAGGGTACCCAGCATTTCACTGCCATCCCACCTCTACTGACAGTCGAGTATAGTAAATAAATAAACAAAGTCTACAAGATTACTCAGCAACTTGTGTGTTTGGGTACCTGGCACCTCCTTTGGCTTGGATTTTCAATGTCCCCCCCAACCCCTGCAACAGTCCCATTTCTGTTACCTCGTGGGAAAACTCCAGGGTCCATGAAAGTTGCCATGCTGAAGTTTGCCAGTACAAACAAGAAAACGAGTCCATTGTACACTGGGATGGCTGGGGAGATGGCTTTTGTCAGCCAGGGGCACCTGTGGAGAAGAAAGGTTTTGGGTAAGGGCTCTTTCAGCTGTAACATGTAGTTTTATCCCACTCACCACCATCACACAGAGAAATACTCTGCCCCCCACCCCCCCAGCCACGCAGCAAGGCTTAATTTGCAATGTAACAGAAATTTCCACAGAGCCACTTTCAGTGATCACTGCAACCCCCTCTGTAAAGCTGCTTTGTTCCAGAGCACAGAAAGCACCGATTGTTCACAGGGCTCACAGGGCTTTGCCACGCTATTGCCTTATCTGCAACCTGGCGTTTTACTGCTCTGTGTAAAAGCTTCACCCCATTGTTGCATTTCTGTTACCTTCTCTACAGCCTTGTTGCAGCTGGGGTTACTTTCAGTTTTCACTGGTGTAAAGCAGAATAGGATTCAAACCATTGATCCACAAAGCAGGGGCAAAGAGAATCACACTTGCTTCTCACTAAGCTTCCACACTCAGAACCAACACTACAAAATCTCTCCTTGGGGGAAAGTTTTGTCAGACCAAGGCTTTGCAGGTGTCAGCAGAACATGAAAATGCAGTATCAGAAATAAAGTGGATGGCATATGCCACAATGTTCACAGGCACCAGAAAGATTTGTTGCTTACCCAGTGAGATAAGAAGATAAAGGGTAAAGGAGAACAAGTAGGAGACTTTGGAAAGAGGATGGGGAGATGGCTGTTAATTAGAGGAAAACTGTTGAAACTGCAAAGAACACTTCCCACCAGCAGAGAAGGGCAGGATGAGGCAGCAAAGAGCCTGCTTTACAGGCAGCTTCACCAAATAAAAAGCAGTGTGCATTCACTCAGCCATTCACAACCTCTGAACACCACACCAAACACTTCTGTCTGCAGGAGGAGGTTTGGTGTTACAGGGGCACCGAGGAGAAAAATCTGATCAATCTCATGATACTTGCAAATATAAATAAGGAAGAATGTGGGTCCAAGTATGTAATTGAAGAAAAGACCCCTCACTGAGTTGCTTCTTAGATTTCCACAAGTCTTGACAGCCAAGGACTCTTCCAAGGCTGCTGCACAGGCAGGCATTCAGCAGTGCCTGCTGCTGTTAGCATAAACCATACACTGGCCCATGTATTCTGGTATTTTGCCTGCGTTACATCCACAGCTGGATCTCACTGTCTGCCAGCCTGACGGAGAAAACAACCAGCAAGCAGCCTCCTTCCATGAATTTGAACCAACAGGCTGTTTTGAACAGCTGAGAATGGTGTTACTGACCTTGAAGGGACACTGTCAAACGTGCTCTTATGGCCACTGTTAGAAGGGCACCACGTTTTCTTCTCCCATTTCTTTGTGGGCAGGCAAAAAGAGATTGTTTTGCACTCCCCCACCTCTTCACAGCTGGGCTTTTAGCACTGCACTGCTGCAAACTGCTTTTAAAAGGACCTTCCCCCGTGTGTGCTTCACTCAGCTTGGCCTGGATTGAGGAAAAGATGGATAAGTGGTACCGAGGGTGAGTGAACTCTAAAGCCATGAGCAAGACACATCTGTGGCCAGGGCCAAACCTCCAGGCTGACTAAGGGAGAAGTTAAAAACAATCAGCCAAAGACAGCTTGACTCCATGAGGTACCTTAAGAACCTTATGCTTCACAAAAGGCATTTCAACAAGTAGCAAGGTCATACTGATTTGCTGCCTTGCTCAGTGTGCCTCAGAGCAGCTGCTGCTGACTGAAAACCAAAGCAAGGCACAAGCTTCTCACTTGCCAGGAAAGGTGCTGCAGTGACCTTGCAAAACAGGCTGCAGGCCTGTCACTAACAACAGTTTCTGCCACATCCTTCGGAGGATAGCAAAATAAATCCTGAAGTAAGCAGTTATAAATCAATTCTACTCAGGGGAGAGTTCTTCCCTCTAAATTATAGTAAAATTAGATTCAGTAATGGGCATGACTGACTTAATTTCTTCCCATGAAGAAACTGCCTACACAGAAAGATTATGAAGTTACCCATTGCTTGTCAAGCATGGAGGAGAGATGTCCTTGGCAGTAAAGTCACGTAGGCTGGCAAATCAAGGGACAGGAAACCCTTTCTTACAGAAAACTAGTTACTCTGAACAAGATTATAATGAGAGAGACTGTCTCAGATGATAAATGTAAGCATTTTTTAACATTCTCATTTGTGATTTACTTTGTCATGTTCCAAACAAATATATCAAAATATTAGGAAGAATTTTAGCCATAAGATAAACTGCACAACTCATTTAATGGGTAAACATTATATCTGAAAAGACTTCACGGAAGTTGAAATAAAGGATAGAGTGAGTCACTCTACATACTAGCCACAAGGTCAGTTCACAATCCTTCCATTTCTTCTTCCCAGAATTGTTATGCAGCATCACAGATTACATAAAATTAGATGGGACAAAAGGGGCCTCATTTGTAAACTAGACCAGCCAATAAAAACAGATGTGGAGATCAAGTCCTGGCTCGTAACAGTAAAAAGGTCTGAAAAAGAAAATAAAATTTCCAAGAGGATTCACCAAAATTATGCAGCCCCCCTGCCCCTCTCCACTAATGCACACATAATTTTTGGCAAAATAACAGAATTCTAATCTGGGCCTAGCAGGTTGTTTTATCACTAATCCATCATGTAAAAGCCTGGCTTCTGCCCCTCTGCCTCAAGAAGAAAGCTGCAGAAATGTTGAAGCGGGACCTGTAGTAAGTTTCTTTTTACTTTGTGCATATTGTCTCCCCAGGAGATCTGGTTCCAGCAGCAATTACTCCTATTATTGGGACAAATGTAGCTGAACTTCTCCTTTGCTTTTTCCTATCAGAAGTTGTTATGAATCCAGACAAACAGCACATAGGATTTAAAGCTTTCCTTGGCTGATGAACCCAAAATTTCAAAAGGCTGCAGTTTTGTGTCTTCAACTCATCTCACAGTGGAATTATATAGCAGGAGTGGCACCACAACTTTTACAGGGCTATATGAATCAAGTAGAGCCAGGAGCAGTGTATAATCCCCTAATGGAGCACCACCAGATTTTTTTTTTGTGATAGAAAGTAATTGTGTGTCCTATTCCAAGTTAATTTGGATCCCTCACTTGAACCAGAAGACCTGAAGGGTAATGTTGCTATTGCTGCAGGTACCAGCCATACTGCATCAAGAACTGCTCCAAAGAGAAACTTTCCTTGGCTTTGTTTACTGTGGAGGTTCAGATCCAGCACATACCACCACAGCACATTGGAGATAATTATGGATCTCAAATTCTTCAGAACGAAGCACACAAATACACAGGCAGCATTTCCCTCATAATTATACTTCTCTGACATAGAGTGATTCTGTTCATAACTCAGTGGAGAGTAATTCAGGGCGACAGATTTAATCTCATTTATGCTATTTGCTCTTGAAACCCTATCCTAATAAAATGGAAAGTTAAAAAGATTAACAAATAGGATCACACAACTTGCTAGGTGTCAGATAGACTTAGCATGATCAGCTGCCTATCTCTGCTAAATTAAACAACAAATAATCCTTTCTGCTTTTTTTGCCTGGTGCTTTGTAACAAGACATGTTTGTGTCCTATAATTATAGTTCACCTATAATTAAGTAATTGAATAGGACATTTTTCTTGAATCTTGTTCTAAATTAAGATTTGGTGTTTTTCATTAAAATATGCTTGGAGAGGCAGAACGCCATAGAGAGTGGACCCTTGGATTTCAAGAACCAGGTTTTAGTCTTGGCTATGACATGGGCTCAACAGAGCCACCAAAAGCCACCTGCTCTCCAGTTACATATTTTGCAACTGAGACCAAACTCCTGTCAGAACACCTTTCCCACAGCAGGGCAGAGTTCAAAAGTCCTAAAGCATCTCTGTTAGGGTCAGGCTGTTGCCCTGGTGTTCACATCTGGGAGGCAGCTCTGGGCACCCACCAGCCTCCCCTGAATGGGGCAGGGGTGAGGCTCCTGCTGCTGGGCTGTGCTGTGAGGATGGGTCTGTGATTTACCCAGCAAACAAGGCCAGTGGTTCATTTTACAGCCCACCTGGAGCACCACAAGCACATGTGAGCACATGTCTGGAGGCCAGAGACAAGGAGCAGAACAAGGGCCAGGAGGCTGCAACCCTTCCCTTTCTTGAAGCTGCTCATGCAGTGCACAGAGATGTGGGAAACTCAAGAGATGGGCATACAAGCTTTGGACACTTATCCACACCTAATAAGAAGACTCTCAAGGATTGTCTAGCTGGTTGCTCAGCTACACCTAATATTCGATCTGAGATTACCACACATTCTTCCCCTCAGCCTCAAACAGATGGCTGATGCACAACAGAACAATTTATTTCTTCAAAATCACAAGGTATGGGGTTATAACATGGAAAAGAAAGCATCTCAGCTCAAATGTACTTCTGCCACCATTACAGTGGTAAAAGACTAATGTGAAATAGCTTATTCAGTGCATGCAAGTAGAAGCAGCTCAGTGAAGTAGGAACTAATTAGAGAAGAGGGGTCAACAAGCAAACATAATTTGACTAAGCACAAGTACTAATTTCACTGGAAACTTTCAAACGATGTCCATACTGAAGAAGCCTGACCCTGATTCCTCTCCAAGACTTTCTAGCCAAACCCTGACTGTTAGGAACATGTTTGCACTGTAAAATCCATATAAACAATTTCTAATCATCTGACCAAAGATTTAACATTTCTAATGTCAACCCCGGGAGCTGGACCCAACATCCTGGGCTGCCCAAAAGCTGCTCCACCCTGTAAGGCACAACAGTCAGGATGGCTGAGAGGACACACCAGAGGAGGGACAGGTCCACAGGGGTAAAAATCCTCCTCAACCAGCACTGCACCAGCTGGAACATAGATGAAAGAGCTGTCAACTGACTGATTCTGAACACCCACGCTGTAGAAGGATTTGGAATGGGATGCAGACACTGTACATTAAAGCCCATTCCACCAGTTTGTATGTGGGACAGAGAAGGTGCAAGACAGCATTCTGAACGCTGTGCATGGCCCAGTATGCACCACAGAGCAGAGAAGGGCAGAGCTCTCTTGTCTTTAGCAGTGTTAATCTAACACATTTCTCACATTTCCCAGTCTGGGCAAGATTTTCCTATTTATATGCTTTTTCCTACCCTGAAATTACAGAAAAGTACCTTTCTGGAATAGTAACAGAAGAAAAAAAGATTGCTCATTTTCCATTTTTTGTCACTATCAAAGACAGGATGAAGATTATTGTACATCTAAAAATATTTTCCAAGGTGCTGAGACATCTGTAGGTTTAACAAGGCATCACTGGAAACAGTTAGGAGAGAATTTATGTGTCAGAACCAATGTGAAACAGAACAGCAGGTCTTGTGAAAAGAGCAGGAGGTTCTGGACTGTCAGGTTCTTTGCTCAGCTCTGCACATCATATTTTGATAAGTGAACTAATTTCTGCACGATATCTTACTCATTGGCAAGACTGCAGATAATACATCGTTGCCATAGCACTACACTCTCACTGTGAGTATGGCAGTTGTACTGACAGAAAGTGATATCAAAGTAAAGGATAACAAATCCAAATGTTACAAAAAAATAGGAAAAGGACAAGTAAATACTGGAAAATATATTACTGAAAAGCAGTAAATTATGAGAATTGAGTGCTACACAGAACAGCTCGAGCTCATAGGAGCTACCAAAACATCTACCCTGAGTTTTCAGGTGCAGTTATCCATCAGAAAAGACAAAAAATCACCCCAAATCCCACCACCAAAGCCCTCATGAATTTCATGAGTCCTTTTCTCATTGAAATACAGACAAACACTAGAGACAGAGGTTCAAATCCATCACCTGCTTAACTGTGTTTAATTATTCACAAGAAATGTGCTGGGCTGGAATTCACTCAGGTTTAACAAGGGCTGATGGGGTTTCAGTGAACTTTCCATTACATTCTGGACTCCATCCAAAGGCTGTGGTTCATGTCTGGCAACGTACAGATCAGAGGAGCTAAATCAATTAAAAAGTCAACTTGAGATGTAATGGTCCTTGGTGAAAAATCTTACCCGGGCTATACATCACCCCCAAAGTAAAATACAATCTACCTTTTTCACAAAGCTGCCTGAAAGCTCTGGATCATGTTCCCTTCCTGCCTCTTCAAACAGTCTGCAAGTATCTGAGAAAAGACAGTATTGTCATGTGAACGGATGGCAGAGAAACACACAGAAGGAACAAGAATACCATTAACCCAGTGTGAGTGAGACCACCACAGGACTAAACTCACCCATCACCCTCAGGTTCAGAAGCTGTCCAGCCATCCCAGACCTATTGCCCAGGCCCAGGCTGACCCTGCAGCCAGCAGGCAGGACGTGCTGTGTGAGCTCTGACGCTGCGTGAGTTTACATGGTGTGCAGAGAGCAAGCAGGCCTGGGCTGAACTCAGTGCTCACGCCTTGCAGAGATGCTCTCTGCACACTCAGTGGCTGCTGTGAGCCCAGGAACCTGGAAAGCACCCCCAGCTGTGGCCAAGCCATGGGCTGCTGCCAGGAGCTGCACTTGCACACTGCTCAGAGCAGGGCTTGGGCAGGCAGGGCTGGGCTCCCCTGCAAATACACTGCAACCCAGCAAAATCCTGCTTTGAAATCTGCACTGTCCTGCAGGGAGCTAAGGACCTACTCAGCGTCAGTTTGCACTTACTGACATACATGAAGACCCAGGACAGAGGTTTTGATGTATTTGCAAAGGAATATGCTGTAATAGTGCAGCAGCACTTGCACACTGATCTGGGGTAGAGACAGGCTGGGTTTCAGAGGGCACAATAACATTTTGTATGAGGAGAAGGATAATGCTCACAGCAAAGTGAGGCAGTAGGTCTTCACAGCACTTCAAATGTCTAATGGGCTGTGAGCAGTGTCACTCCAAGCAGCAGTGGATGCTCTGGTGCCTCAGGAAAGGAGCCAACTGCCAGTGCTTGGGCAAATCAGAGCAGATTCAGGTGCGGGTACACAGGGTGAGCACACAGATCCAGAGACAAACACCTTTTGTTTGCTGTCTCAGTCCTGGACTTTGCAGAGCCTAAAATGCCACACAAGCTGGAAGAAGCAAGGACAAGTGTAATCCAGGGCTTATCAGAGGTGCATCAACCTTTTATCAGTACCATGCTGGGCAGCTGGAAATGAATCCTGCTTTTTCCAGCAGCCAGTAAGAGGACTGAGTGTATGGCTGGTGTTTGGGTCATGACAGAAGAGAACAGCAGTAAGGAGTCACTGCAAAATAACCACAGCAGGAGAGACACTATTGCCCTGTCACAATGAAAGTTTTAAACCCACTTGGTAAGAAAAAGAAGGAACTGCTACCCAGCAACATTCCTTTGCAGCTCTGCCTGCATATGGCTGGCCACCAGCATCGCTGCACTGCAACAGCTGAGTGACTTTCAGCCCATTCCAAAGGTCACATAAGGGAACCATCAAGCCATGGAAACCTTGCTAAATGGGCAATCAGAGAATTATCTCCAAAACGTGCTGTATGAACCAATAATTCATAACACAGCAGAGTTCTCAGTGCACGTGGCTGCACTGCCCTGTCTGTGCTCCCGTGGGCACCACTTCCAGCAACAATCACAGTCCAGCTACCCAGGCCAGTGTCCAGGGAGGTCAGAAGATACTTCACAGGATCTGAAGGGGATACACACCCTAAACAAGCCAAGTTTTTCTGAGCATTTTTGAAGACACCATGTGGAATGAAAACTTGTGCTTCTGATTTGTAAACATCACAACTATGAAATGAATGTGACACTGACTACAGCAGTGCTAAAAAGAGACAGCCCCTCATCCTGAGTCCACCAGAGCCCCATTTCCCTGAGAAATAAAGAACATGGTTTATTTGGTTCCCAGCAGTGACTCTCGTGACCTTCCACACCTCTCTGCAATCAGTAACACAAGTGTTTGTTGAACTGCATTTGCCAGATCCCAAAATGGAAAAAAAACAAACAAACAAAAAAACCACAGGATAGCTCCTCCCTGGCTGAAGGCTGTTCTGTTTCTCTATTGTCTGTTCACCCCTGTCAATACACGCATGAATCCAGCAATGTGAAAAACTGAGGTGGGCTGCTCCGACACAGTTGCTTCATAAAACAAGTTTAAATTATCAGCAGCCTAATTCAGACACACTGGAGGTGATCCCAGTTACTGGCACACAAGGATTTGTACACTTGCTCACTCTATTACCCAACCACGTACTGGCAGAACTTCTAGTACACATTCAGTGTTTGAATTCGTAAGAGAGTGGTGCAGCAGAAACAAGGCAGCTCATTTTAAGTATGTGGTGATAAGAGAAAGGGAGAGAAACAGGTAAAGAAATATTATGATATAAGGCAGGAGGTGGTGACATCAGTGAAAAGACAGACTATATTACCCTTGTTGAAAAGTTAATTTGATTTTTTAGATATTCCTTTGCCACATGAGCTCAGTAGAAAGAAATTAAACTTCACAAGATAGCATCCCTTTACAGCTACTGAAGCAATTACCTAACTAAAAGACAGCATCTATTACATTAAAGTATGTGCCACTTAAATTAACAATGAGCCAATATGCATAAGAAACGTTCAGTGTGAGCTCTGAACTCTGTGATCATGTCCTCTGTGGATTAGCAGAGAACAGGGTAACACGATGTGCTTTCAAAGAGGCAGGGGAAAAGAAGAAAAGCAGGGAACACCAGCAGAGACAGCCCAGGTGTCCGAGGCTGATCGTGGGCAGACTGGGTGTCCCGGTGTAGCCACAGGGCTGCATCAGGGAGTGAGCTGCCCTGCTAAATCCCTGCACTGAGAAGAGCTGGAAGGGCTGCCTGGGGAGTGGACACTACCAGGGAATATCTCACTGGAGGATCTCCTGTACCACACGTGCCATTCCTCCCTGAACCGGCAGTGAGATGCCAGCCGGCCCTGGCAGGGACGTGTGACCAGAGTGGGAAGGGCAGCACGGACCCACTGCAGGGGAGATCTGACACTGCCTCCACGACCCAGCTGTTTGGCAGGGCAAATACACCAAGGTACCAAACACACCAAGGTACCAAACACACCAAGGTACCAAACACACCAAGGAACCAAATACACCAAGGTACCCAATGCCCAGGTGGCTCTGACAGATCTGCCAGCTGCTCTTTGCACTGCTGGGGAGCTAGAGAGACTTGGACAAAGGAAGGGCAGGAAAATCCTGTGAGGTTGGTGATAACAGTTAAATTTCTTCCACGACTGGAAAATGCTGTTCAGGAAATTTACAACTAATTAAGACCAGAGGTTCTTGCAGACTTGTCTGGATCTTGTATTGCCTTTGAAATCTGGAACCAATACCTGTCCATGGCCTGAATAACATGCTTCAGAGCTGCTCCACAAGGTCTTTCATCTCTGCAATCGCTGGCTTGTGCAGGGGAAGGAAGCCAGTTCCAATCTGAACTCTCTTGTTCCAAGATTTCTAGACACATGGTGCAGCAAAATTACTGCAGCTATTGCAAGGTTCCCCTGAGTGAACCAAGATGATTAGGGACTTCATATTTTATAGAAGAGATGAACAAAACAAAGAAGCACCTCTGTTGCAAATAGATAATAATAAAACAGAAGCCTCTCTTAGAATCCCATCTTTAATTTCCCTCTGGAATATCCTCCTGAAAAGGTTTTATGGAAACCTGAACTGGGAGCATGACATTTATATACCTCATTCTCACTACACTGAAAAAGAACATTTGCATAGCAGGTATAAAGGGTCCCTAATCTATTAAGATTTTACACAGGGAATAAAAAAATCAAAATTATTTTAGCTGATTTAACAAAATAAAAATATAAGAGACCTCCATGTTTCAACATATAAAAATTTGCATTTGGAAAGAACACGTCCCTGTGGCCACCTGCTTTGGGGTGTTTCACCCCTTCTCAAGCCACCAGCTGGTACCAGTCGCCTTTTGAAACTGGACAGCAGAGGAGAATCATCAGTGATCCAGTCTATTTTGGGAACACCTTTAATCATAAAATGGAACAGACCTAATAACTGGCCAAGGTAACAGAACAGACCAGGACACACCATCCCACTCAGCCCCCTGCTACCACAGACACCATGTCCTCCACCTCTCCTGGCCGTGCACTGTTCTGAAACCCAGCAACACTTTTTCATATCCCACATCTCTTCCATGCAGAGTGCATGCCAGCAACAGCAGGGCAGAACTGGGGTCCTCCCAAACTGCTTGCCAGCCCATTTCTGCTGGAGGACTGGCACTGTTTTGGGGCATGGACAGAGCTGAAAAATCCTCATTTCTTCCAGCAGAGGGTAGTGGGACACACAAGCCTGCAAGCGAATGTGTAAGATTATATTGCAAGTGAAAGATACACGCAGTTCAAACAAAATCAAGGGTACAAAACCAGAACTCCACTGCCTAACCCAGTGGAAATGTTACAAAACTAAACACATTCCTCCATTTGCATTCATCAAATGAAGAAACACATCAAACTCAGCTTGTTCTCATTATCTCCACCCTTCCCCAGTAACATCATCTTCATTCCCTTTTCTAATTTTGGGAAGGACACCCCCAGGCAGCAGCAGAGTCAAAAGAGCCTTTTTCTAAACATCTCTACTAGAAATCTGCCTTCTCTTTCCCTCTGTGGGACTATTCTCCTTTCCTTGGATCTCCTCGACTTTCAGGCTGTGTTTCATCTTCTCTCCCTCCCATCATCCTGTTCTAAATCAAATGCCTGAGCAGTCCCACATATCCTCCTGCAGCAGAGGAACACAGTGCAGTTGCTGCTTTAATCTGGGTGTGTGGCCACTCCAAGGCATTGCCAGCTGTCTCCCCGGGCCTGGAAGCCCACGGGCAGAGCTGCACACAGATGTCCCAGGCTCAGAGCAAAGGTGACACCTGCAGAGGACTCGGGGCTGTTCCCATGCATTCTCTCAAAAGATACCAAGGAGAGTAAGGGAGAAGAACAGTCACAGTCTTTTCAAACTATTAAACCTCTGTCCCAAGACTCCCCTGCCTGCACATCAGTGACTGAAACATCTCCACTTACCATCTAACAGGATTAGGGCAGGCTTCTGGAGACAGCTTCTCCTGCAGGGAAAATCTTATTACAGAACCCATCAAAAACCAAAATGCTTTTGGGGAGCAATAAAAACCTAAAGCAGACCATAGTGACTGTCACATTAACAGTAATTTTTTAAATTTAAATGATGAAACCTAGCAGCATCACCACCTGAGATCTAAGTGTTTCTGTCAGCTTGGACAAAATATAAAGCGAGTCTTCCAATATTTGTGCTGGTGCACAGGTATTCAATTCAGGTTGACAGAAAACAAAACTACTTT
This sequence comes from Rhipidura dahli, assembly GCA_013399225.1. Lineage (NCBI taxonomy): Eukaryota > Metazoa > Chordata > Aves > Passeriformes > Rhipiduridae > Rhipidura > Rhipidura dahli. Next base: position 440,625 of record VXAC01001156.1, read on the forward strand.
CTTAGAAAACATCCTGTGAGGTGATAGCATCTTAATTACAGAGACAGGGAAATGGGATTAAGCATGGTATATAGATTTGTTTCTTGCCAATTCCACTCCAAGGTGCACAAGTTGGGTGTGGGTGCTGAGGATTCTCTCAGCAGCCACAAAGGTGGGGGGAAGTTTTGTATTATTGACTATACCCCCAAACCTAGAACTTTTAAAGATAGAAGAGTAGCTTGCTCACACAATGCAGTGGACACAGGGTAGCTGTTTTCCCTACTAACACCTCACTGCTCACTAAAAGCTCATGGGTTTGTCATTTTGGGGTGTGTTTCTTTGGAAGAATCACAAAGTAACCAAAAAAGGTACAATTATGCACTGGATGTGATGAACTAAAACTCCTCCAACTCAGTGGCCATAATTCAAGAACATAAGCCAATTACAATTACCTGAGATGCATTTACAAAGCTTAATATTCCCAAGTCAAAATGGGACAATTAGCAGCTCCTGTACCAAAATAGAAGACTATGAAAATGACATAATGTGCCACCATCTGCTAACAATATACAATAGGCAAACCAATCCAGGGAAGGAAAAGAAAAGAAAAATAAAGTTTCTTGATGAAACTTGTTCCCATTTCCAAGAATCAAAGTGAATATTCAGCTGAAACATTCCACTTTCCAGATTCCCAGCTGGGACCAGAATGAGGAGTGTCAGGCACCTTATAATTTAACTGTTGAGAAATTTCTAGGCCGAAGTTTCAAGCAAGAAGTCTGGAGACAGCTCTGAACTGTGGGATGTTTTGTCTGTGGAGTTCTGTCCTCGCTTCCAGTGACAATAGCTTGCATTAGTATCTGTACTTTTTCAATACCCAGCTGCTCCTGAACTTTGTTAAGTTCTTAATTCATATTTTTTCCCCTTGATTTAATTTAAAGTCTAGGTACCATCATTCTGCTTTTCAGGAAAAAAAAGGAACATTTACTTCTTGCTGAACAGCTGTCACAGTGTAATGAAAATAATTTACTGTTCAGTTTTTCTGAATGAATCCCTTATCCCTCCTGTCCTTTCTTCCTTGAATATTTCTTTAAAATCATAAACCACTAGCAAACTAGTTTTGGCTTGTACTAGAAAAGTTCCTTTAACTCTGGGATACCTTACTGCCCTTTGCATTTTTCTTCAACAGCAGATGAGTCTGCCATAATGGATAGGGGAAATGTGGAGCTGCACATCACAGGAGAACAGCCGCAGAGACATAAGCAAAGCTTGCAAAGATAAAACTGCCATCATCTCCTTTGACTGTGGGGAGAAAGTTAAAAAAAAGTGAGAGTAATCAGAAAATCCAAGCACAGAGCTGCAATTCATATTCTGAGGAAAATTTTGAAGAAAACTTGTAATTGTCAAATTGTACAACAGAGCACCTGATTTTATAGGGCAAGAAAAAGGTAGAAATGAACCATGTTCTGGGAAGTTAAATTCCTGAAGTCCCTTTGGTGAATATGAAAAGCAATTTCTTTTCAAGAGCTAGAAGAGTGGCTTTTTTATGTTTTAATTCCAGGATGCATATTTGAGTCCTCCAAATAATATTTTTTCACTCATCCACTGGACTAAAAGCAGGCTCTTGTTTATTTACCGGAAGAAGCATAGTCAGGTAGTTTGAGTGACCTGGTAGGGGGTTATTTTTTTCACCAGTTTGTTTATATATTCCACAATTCAGCATATTTTTTTCTTCTCTGGAAACACCTCACCTTTAGCATTAATTCAGCAATTTTGGGAAGTTTTCCATTTAAAACAATACAGAGCTATGTCAATGTCAATAAAAAATAACTGAAAAGTGTTATAACCCATCTCAAGAGGTTCACCAAGTAGGGACACAGATTTACTACAAGAATGGCTGAAATTAGTGACTCTCAGCAACAGACTAGCACATCCTTAAACATGAGATTTACACTGCTGCAGGTTGGGCATGGAGATGCAGTTGAGAAGTGGGGCCCATCCCCTTTCTCATCTTCTATCACAACAGCCCTCCCAAAGCTTCTCATTTGTGGTATTAATTCTCTGTTATGCTTCCAGGCCTGTTTCCACTCTCTACAGAGAGGGAAAGAGACTTTTACATTGCTTATTCCTTGGGCATGAGTGACACACTCATTTTATCAGCTCTTCAACATCTGCTGTTCAACGTTAAACAGAGATATCAGCAGGTTTTATTTTTTTTACAATACCAGATTCATCAAGTCATTGACAAGTTAACAAATCTGCTTGCTTTTCATGGTGCTTTGCTTTGACTTTTTGTAATTAAACAAAAGATTGTTTGGATCCCGCCTTTTCCCTCAGAATGGAACACTGCCATACAGCAGTTTAACTCTGCATTTACCTTCTAAAGCATCATATTCTCTCTTCTCCCTCCCCATGACAGCTGAAGGCAAACCACAGTCCCTGGGACATCTGGAGGTTGTGCTTTAACTGCATCCCTTCCTGCCACGAACAAAAGCAATCAGCTTTGCTGAATTAATAATTATTTAGGAATTGTTAGTATTTCTGAATTACAAAATTCCATGCTTGCAAAGGCTGTAGAGAACACAGCCCCCCTTCAAAAGGTTAATAAAAAGAAGATAAAAGCTTCATGTTAGTTGTCTTAACTGTGCAAGATGAGAAAATGCATCTGCCTTGTTTCTTCAGTAACTGCTGTGCAGAAGCTCCTTTTGGTATTCCTTCTCTCAAATTCACATAACCATGGCTTAGTTTCCCAGGGACGCTTTGTGGATGTTGGAAAAAAATAAAGGCTAGAGAGAGAATGATATGGTTATGCTAAAGATACAGTAAACACAGCCAGCAAGAAAATGCAAGTATCCTCATTCTGAATAGGAACAGATGCCAAGACAGCAGAACCTGGCCTTGAACTGGACATGTTTTCAATTATTCACAATTTGTGCCAACAAAAGGAAAAAGGGGCTAAAGTGAATTCAGAACATCCTAATGGATGCAGAAAAAGAGCCTGTGCAGAGGGTGTACTCCCACGGGAGCCACTGGGCCAGTGCTCTGGATGCTGGGGGGCTGCTCGGCATCCGTGCAGTTAAACCATCCCAGCAAAGCTGCGCCCTTCGGAAAAGTCAGCCTGGGTGTGCACTTCTGGCAGAAGGGTTGCCTGGGCAGAGGGGAGCAGCAGGCAAGGAGAACAGATGCCCTTTCTACCAGGATTTTGTTTCCTATGTGTTTGATTAGACTCCGAGCCCTCGCCTGCACAAACACACGGGCGATGAATTGTTCAAATTACACACAGCCTTGTGTTGCTCATTTACAGCAGCACAGCCAGTGACAAAGAAGAGAACTTAAAGTGCTCAGCGCCCTTCAAACAAGAAGAAAGCCCGTGGTGACAGGCTAGAGAGCGTGTGACTTGTTTTTCCACCACCCCATGATGCACACACACCACATGGAGTTTGGGAAGCTTCAGAAAACTCTGCACACAGGCTCACAGCTGTCTGTAAGAGAGTTAAACCTCCAGCTCCCCTGCCCTGAGTTAGGAGTACAAAGCACAAAAAGCAGAACCTCTCTGGAACATCTCTCTTGCAAATTGTTGTAATTTCCCATCTGTCTTCATCTTGGATGACTCTGCCAGATCCACAGGGGACCATTTACAGCATTCATTTTGGATTAAGGGTTCCTACACTGTGACTCAGGAGCCAGAGTAAATGACCTGCAGCTGCCTCACAGAGCCATGTCAAATGGTGAAAGTGCCAGTCCCAAGGGGCTCTGCTTGTGGGTCCTAAGTGAGTTAAAATCCAGCAGTTACCACCTGATCTCAAATATCAGGAACCAATGACTGTGTCAAGTTGATTTGCAGACTGATAAAAATGTGAAAGATTTGTTGGATAACCTCCATCGGACAGGAAGGGTTTTGTTCAGCCTTTTTTTTTAACTAGCAGAGTTGTTGGCTGAACCAATCCAACTCATTTTTTTCTACTAGTGAAATCTATTGTTTGTCATTTGCTTTTGTGTTGAAAACCACTTCTACCACCACACCTTGCTTTGTGTGCAAACCATATTATGAACAGTTGTGTTTGGCTTGTCACCTAGTCTAACTGCAGCATGATTTCACAGAAGTTCACAAAGACAAACAGGCATAATAACAACAGCATCTCCTGGAACAAAGTATGTTTTCAGAAACAACTAATTCATTTGCTCATTATTTCTCTGGAAACTTCTGAGTTTTGGAAATGTCTGGATTTTTCGGTAGGCACAAAGTCCTTTCTCTAGTGAATAGGAAAAACATGTTTTACATTTGTCTACATTCTCAGTGAAAGCCAACACTACAACACTGTATTACTGGACCTTCCCCTCAACTTTCAGTTTCCATACAGTCACATTTTAGCCAATCAGAGTTGTTATCTCCAGTGCTATATGGACTTTCCTGCACTGTAAAACTCACAAGTGGAGGCCAGGCTGTGAGAGTCACCTTGAAATGTTTTGCTCCTTAAGCATCCCACCTCTGCAGAGTGGATACACCCTCACAAGTGGATGCTGCCAGCCGGTATTGGGTAATTAACTGCAGTCTGGTAGAAAAATTGTATTAGAACAGCCAAGCCTAACATCAATCTACCGGGTCAGTGCAAATCTGCAATGCAGATGCAGAAGCCTATTTAGACAGTTTGCTTAAGTATTTTAATTTCAATAACTGAAGCAACTCTACCAGTTCATCACCAGTTCACCGCTCAGCATCTTCCACACCGTGGCAAATTCTGCAAAACTGACATAAAGTGTTGTTCACTGAGTGCTCGGTGTTGGAACACCCATGTTTGAAACAGCAACAGTGGTCGTGCCTGCAGTGTGTGCAGACTGCTCAGAGACTGACACACAGCAACTAAATAAGCATAAAGAAACACACTGCTGTGGGTGTTAAAACCATTTAGTGCTCCCTCATCTCCCGCACTACAGCTGTGTGAGAGGAAAATGGGTCAAGGAAAGATACATCCTCAACTTTCAGATACTTCCAGTTATTCCCTATCTTAATGTGGCTGCAAACTCTGGCCCCTCAAAGCTTTGGCAACCACTCGTTGCAACTCCTCTGTGTCAGGCTCCAGGTCCACTCCATATTCACATATAAGCAAATTACAGTGTGGACTTTGCAATTCATTGATCATATAAAACAGACTAAGAGACTAACACGTCTACCTAAGCATGCAGGAAGACAATTTCCCCTGGGTGTAAGTGCATGCCTTCCTTCTGATCAAAGATCTGACAGGAACAGGACTGTAGTAAAAGTACAGGAATCAAAAAACTACCTGCCAGCACAGCTGGAACTGAGCACCAGCTGGAATCAGCCTTGACCCTGGTCTAAAGGACAGACAGAAGCCTCAAATCTTTCCCTTCTAGAGAAGAAGGGCAGCAGCATTGTCATCAACATCTTGCTGCACCAGCTGCCTCTGTCTACAGAGCAGCACACAGGAAGGAAGGCAGGACTTCTACAGCTTTTCCTAAAACATGCATTTGCATCAAGGAGTGAACTAGTTAAACCACTGTTCCATGCCAGCTGATAAATTCTGCTCAGAAACCAAGTAAGCATTTTGAAAAAGGTTTGATTACAGCTGCCTGAGGGCCTGGCAAGATGCAGGAAACTTATGTGACCCACTTCTATTGCTCATCAGAAGCCTCTTCCTAGCAGACGGTGAGATGGTGCATGAGGACAGCCAGAGAAACTTCAGGGGAAAGCTCTGCACAGAAATATTCTGCAGTTAGCTGTCTCCAACTTCCATTACCATCATCACGTAGCATCACAACTGTTTTGGGCTTTTGACTACCCAGGATACTAAAGCTTCCTCTAACTTTTGATTTGAACTTGTTTCTTTCAGTAGAGCTTTTTCTTAACTCTGAAAAACTCTGCATACTAATAACATGCTAGGAATACTCCCTGTGCATAAAGAATTTACAGGATTTACATACTATGCAGCAAGACACTTTTACAATTGTTTACTTCTGACCAGAAAGAAGGCTCAGAAAGAAGTCCCTGATGGCTCATAAGTGGCAGCAATGGTAAAGTAGGAGTAATGTGCTGCAGCCATGAAAGAGAAAAATAATCTAGTTGAATCATGAAATAGATGCTTGGAACATATGTCAAGGCCAGATCAAAACAGCCAATTGTTGCTATTATCTACTTAATCTTCTGTTGTGTGGAAAAGGGAGTTAGGAAATTCTTTTCAGCCAACGCGTCTGTCTAAGCCAATGCCCAAGGCAAATAATGCTCTAAACAATAAGGCATTTTGTTTAACTCTGCAATAAATATTAAATTTGCAAAGACAGCTGTTTGGTTGCAGTCTCCTCCTGCAATTTCCAGTCAATGCTTCATATTTACATAATGGATAACCATACATAATCCCCCCACCCTCAAGTCTCAGCTCCTTGAGAGAGCAGGCAAAAGGGGGGAAATTTGGGCTTAGAAGTTTAATCCTTGAAACAAAATATTAGGCTGCTTCCTTGAGAGCTGCCACATGGTGTCTGTTTGAAAAAGTGACATTAGTGGATTTTTACTTAAAGTTACTGAAATCTTTTCACAAGATTATCAATCACAGAACAGTTTGGTTACAGAAGGATCTCTGGCAGAAAGAGGAATTGACAGGAGCAGCTCCTGTAGTATGGGAACTCAGAAAAACCACAGGTCAGGGCAGCAATCTTTAACCTTTGTTTTCAGGGGTGCCTGACCTTGACAAATTACCAGCAGCATCTGACTGTACAGTGAAGTGGTCCCTAATGTTTTAGCAGCTGTATTATTCACACAGTAGATTACATTATTGTTTGCTCTACTTATTGATTGTGAAAAGCTAATAAATCAACTTTGACTGAAAAAAGTACATGTGAATCCGTGCTATTATGCTGAAGAAATTGGTAAAACAAGTCAAATCTGAACCCAGAAATCTTAATTGAAAGGGATGCTACCCTGAAAGTACACTTACCTTCCTCTAAACTCAGTAAAGTTCTGGCATCTAGACGGGAGTACAGAAGTTTTAAAGTATTTAATAACCCTCAAAATACAGGGTTCTGGAAGCTCACAACTCTTTGCCAAGCAGTTATCCTTTCTTTCACTCACACCAAACTCTACAAAACTTTCCATTTCAAGACCACTGCAGTCCCTGGAATGAAGATGACTGAACATGGTTGTTTGCAGATACAGAAGCAGACAGACAGAGCCTCTCCACCATAACCATTCCCACCATGACCAGATTTCTGCTTCATGGCTCAGAATATCAGGGATGCTCACTGCTGAAAGCTCTGAGAATAAAGAAGTTTTGAATTTAACACCATCCTTCTGGAAAAAAAAAAAGGGTTTTTTTTTTTCTGTATGACTCAATGCAAGGCACAAGTCCTTGTGTTCAGTGGGATGAGTAAAAATCTTTAACTTGATTTGGATCCTCTACCATTTCCTTTTAGAAGCTAACTTGCATATGGCCACACTAAGGCTAAAATAAATACATTCTGATGTAACCACAGATCATCCATGGACTGGATCTACAGCACCAAAACTCAGGTGTCTGACGTGCTGCTGAAACTGCAGATGCTTGAAATGTTAATGGAGGAAAAGCACGTGAGCCCCAGTACAGCTCTTACACCCAGGTGCATCTTGCTTCCCCTTCCCTCCTTCTTCACCAGGCACATGGCCCATGAATTGACAAGAGGATTTTCCCAGTTTGGTTTCCTGGGAGTCTCTACTGGCTGCACATCAAGCCAAATGTTCACTTTGCTATCAACATAGCCAGGGGGCTTAGAGATGCTCGCCAACCCTTGTTCAATCAGTGTTTCTGTTTTACAGCATGTCATGCTTGGTGATACTGAAAGGAAAAGCCAATAAAAGGAAAAATTAATCTTGTGATTAAACAAAACACTTTGGATTGCTGGCTGCTGACACTGGCACCAGCCACCTTCTTCGAGGACAGAATGGAACCTGTCTGCTGTCTTCACCAACAAAAGGATTTTTACAAAATAAGGGTGTCTTGCTATGAATGATCAAAAGGAACAGCTTGGCAAAGAGACCTGGCCAATCCTCAATTACAGCTTTGTTCTACCCACACTTAAAGATGGTAGTGCCCTGTCCCACAATGAGATGATCCCGTTCTTGCAGAATTTCTGCATGGCATGTAAGTTACATCTAAATTCACAAAATACAGAATTTATAGCAAATTTGTAAGAGAATAAGAGTTTGGAAATTTGTTTTTAAGGTATTTGCATGTGTCAATACAGTGTACGGTTTGGAAATCTGAATCCTCAGGGCTTGCTAAGCACCTGCTCTCTCAAAAGCAGGCTTATGAGCCATTGAAAGATTTGTGCTGGCCCTTTGGAAAGGGATTAATTCCTTTTCAACTATGAATATTTGCATAGGGTACTGTGTTAGTTATGCATAAACTGTAGTTTTTGTCATCAGTTACACAATGTTCATTTTTATTCTCACAAATGCTAAAGTTTCATTTAAACACTGCTTAGTAGGTCTATCAGGGAAATTCAGATATGGAAATATACTTACCTAATGAAATAAAAAGATTTCATAAGCACAGTCAAATCAGAACACACTTCTGAGTGGCTTCTCACCATTGCTGTGCTAGAGGAACAGGACAGAAACTTCATACTATGAACAGCAGGGGCTGGGTCTGTTACCTGTACATGGAACCCGCTCCCCTTCCAGTCCTGCTCTCCCTATTTCCACACATTCTTCAGTTAACCATAAAATCTCATCACTTTATCCATTATTATTCTCTTAAAGTGGAACAGCACAAGTACTGGACAGTCCTTCCTGGTCCAAAAGCAGGGCCAATCCAAAGCAGGGCAATGAAGCTGGTGAAGGGTCTAGAGCACAAGTTCTATGAGGAGTGGCTGAGGGAATTTGAGTTGTTTAGCCTGGAGAAAGGGAGGCTGAGGGGAGATCCTCAAGAAGAGGAAATGCCCTCATGTTGCACCGGGGGAGGTTTAGGTTGGGTATTAGAAAACATTTCTTCACTGCAAGGGTTGTCAAGCTTTGGAACAGGCTGCCCAGGCCAGTGGCTGAGTCAGCATCCCTGGAGGCATTTAAAAGTGTAGATGTGGCACTCAGGGTAGTGGTGACTTAGCAGTGCTGGGTTAACAGTTGGACTCAATGAGCTGAAAGATCTTCACAGATTCTATGATGTATGTTTCTATCTACGTCAAATCACGTGAGTGACCAATTAACACCACCACCAAAACCATCAACACCACCTTCACACAAAAACATTTAAAGTGTGATTAAATCCAACCCCCAAACACTCTATGACCTCTCATTTTTTATTTCAATACGGTTGCTGATGCTACAGTGTACCCATTAGTCTTGGCAGCACCAAGGCCCTTCAGTGGATCAGTGATGAATGTCACTTCTTATAAGCCAGCTTTCTAAAAACCAGTTCCATCCAGCAGCTGTACACAGCTGTCTCCCAGCAAATGTGATGACAGAGTTGCTTCCCAGTAATAAATGGTAAAGATACCACTGCTTCCCCAAACAAAGGCTATCTCTATGAAAACCTCTCCATTTGGTTTTTTTTTTATGATCTTCAGCCATTCCTTAACTCATCACAGGGGACACTGGAAAGTCTTACTGAGAGGCAAGTTTATGAAGACATAAATAATTCCATCAGAAGAAACCTTTGACCAAATCTTTGATGATGAATAGCAAAATATCAGTTTCTGGAATCAATGTCTCAAACTTCAAATGGTCGTGGCAGACAAAAATGGTTCTGAGACATAAATCCCATAATCTGACATGGAGTACAACCTGCCTGTGTGCTTCCCCTACCGAAGGAACTGTAAGAAGCTTTTATTCAGCTCACCAGGCAGAAAAAAATAGTGTGCTGATAGAAAAGTTGTGCTACCTAATGCTATGAATCTATAAAGGTGATAAATAGCCCAAATGTTGATGCAGCTGGTGAGAAGATGCTGTCAGATCATTAAGCACAGCCAGGTGATTTGTCAGTGTTCAAAGACGCAGAATTTCCTATCTTCCACTTCCTCCCTCAGGCTCCTTGCACATGCACACGTCCTCCAAAGCCATCTTTCATTACAGCCTGAAAATCATATTTTATCTCCTCTTCGCCCTACTCACAAATCTGCCAGGTTTCCAGGGATGATTTTCAGCTCAGTCTCTCCTTTCTCAGACAGGCTGGGTCTGAGCACAAACCTTTATTAGCAAGTTTAGGCTAACACACTGCACCATGATTATCATGTCTACTGTTCTAAGGAAATACTTTGCTGCTGCAGTAGCTGAATGCATGTGGCCTTTTTTTTCCCTCTCTTGTGACTACAGACAATAAGTACTGCTGATGTGTGCTTTTTACAGAGCAGCAGATTGATGTTAGATTAATTCTAAAACCTATTTTATCAGATTAGTTTGATTAGCTTGGATTTCACATCTGTTCTGTAAGACATACTAAAAATCTCTCTCCAGTTTAAGTTCTGGGAGAAAAAGCAGTGAATTCACAAATGTACCCTAACAGAGACATAAAACTCCTCCTAAAGAAAAACCCAGAAGTGAGAGGCACCAAGGCAATGACAAATGGAAGGAGTAAAAGTACAGATAAGCATGAGGAAAGCTCCTCTATTAACACTCTACCATGACCAGTGTGCCTATGACTTTGTTAACAGCATTGCAAGACCACATTGAATTTTTTTACTTATGTAAGCAGTCCTGCTTGGGCTAGAATGACTGAGCAGCCTGGCAGGGAAGTTCATGGTTTAGCCTCACAGACACGGGTAGCTGGAGCATTCTTCATGTTGCTCGCAGGGTGGATGCTCTTCTGACTTAACCATAATGCTTTAACTGAGACATCTCACTGGAGACAAGAGGAGCAGACACAAATACAATGTGAGAAAAGAATCTTCAAAAACACCATACAGAGCAAGTATTTTTCACACTTGTGCAACTAAGATAATTTCTACTGGAAAAATCCACACCTCCTGCAGGCTGATATTCTGCATAGAAGTGAATATAACCCTGAACATGGATGTTTCAACTATGACACACAGAAAAACAGACACCTTTACACTCTCAAAGCAAGCAAACTTTTGACTGGCTAGGGGAGAGTTGGAAACACAGGAACCTCAGGTTTGGTCTCAACTGGCTGCCTTCCTGTAACTCAGCAGCAGCTCTGCACTGCATTAATCCTGCTTTGCAAATGCTCCACAACATGGACTGGCTGGCATTCAGGACAGTCAAAAAAAAAACTCAAGTGGAAACTGCATGTGTTTGCTCAACACTTCATTTTCAGGCCACTTGTCATCTTGGTATTAACAATGCCATGGCAATTCTACTGTAGAACAAATTCCTTATAAATATGTATTTCCAAAACTGAAATGCGTAGGTCATAAAAACAGCAGAGAGACACAAACCCACAAGTAGGATCACGTTTAAGACTGGTTGCAAAATGTGGCTTGACTGGCAGCTCTTTTTAATGTCTTTATAAATTTCATCTATAAGAAATATGCATTTAAACAAAACAGTGAATGACGAAAGTAGCATTTGAAGACTCGAATGCAAGTCGCAGAAATGTAAACAGAGTATTTTATTATTGCACTACATTTTCAGGCTGCATAAATAAGTGTACATATACTGATGGCTGTACTAAGCCACTGTGACAACTATGACTTTATTGTGGCAACAAAATGCCAAGAAATCCCTGGAGATTTAGCATTATTTTCTGACACCACAATCCTGCAGCTATCTCCACAAGCAATTAAATGAAAATGCTGCACTGCCTCCTGCTACATTGCAGAGAGCTGTATCAGGCAATTCAACCGGCCCAAGAAAAGCACGGACAATGTAAAGCCAGTGACTGACAGCTGCCAATCAGCTCTCACCCACCACGACCTCCTGAAATGGCTCAGATAGGCTGGCAAGAGAAATACTACACTGCATTACCCCTCAGATGTCAAGAATATCTTCCAAACAGGTTAGTCTTCCTGAAAAGGTAACCTATATTCTTCGAGGGGTAAAAAAACACAGTTGTGGAAGATGCCACGTTGCATTGCACTTTCTATGCCAACCCTCCCTGCCACCCCCACCACAGAGAGAGAACTGGGCCATGCTGTCGGGAGCATGGCAGCAGCCACCAAGACTGTCCAAAGGGGAGATGGGAGATGCTCAGCTGGGTCTAGTCAGGCACCCAGTCTGTTGCTATCAACTTCTTGCTCAGCTGGAGGAGAGGGAAGCTTGCAGCTGGCTGAGACGCACCAGTGCTGGCATAAAAAAAGCCCTCAGAAGGGAACAGAAAGAATACAGATGTTTCCCAGGGAATAAGGCAAAAACTCCCAGTTAGAACTGACTGCCTTGGATTAAGTGTGTAAAGGAACAGTAAGTGAAAGCAGAGGGAGATACTGGATGTAGAGGAGAGAGCAGCAAGGCAAAAGTACAGAAGACAGAAAGGAAAGCAAGAGTAAAGGAGATAACAGGCAGAAAGTGCTGCAAGAAAACAAGAAGCCTGTTTTCCACAGCAGTGACATACTGGAGCCAGTGTGGGTAACTTCTGTTCCAGCAATGGCTTTGGGGAAGCCAATTCTTCCACCTTCATTCCCTCCAGTGTGGTGCTGCACAATCAGGCACAGTAAAAATCTCTGCCCCAGAAGGACTCCTGGCAACCAACTAAGCTTGTCCTTAGAATGAAGCAGGGAGCTGAACATGGAAAGGCTCAGCATCACACAAGACAGGTCACTGAATGCTGCTAAGAAATCTTGCACATCCTCAAGCTCAAAGCTACCAAGGGTACTTCTGCAGTAAATTTACAGCATTTCAGTGGTCAAGTCAGAACCATGCAGCCTTTAGCTCTTACAGGTTATTCACACAAAAGATAATGATTAGTTGCAAATTTTGGCTTCTCTTTTTTGTGAAGAGTTTTCTTGCCTAGTTTTGGCTTTGTGTCCACTATGAGCTGGGTTAAGCTTTAATAGGTCTGCTTTACCATTCCAGAGCTGGAATACACAGAGGTGCAGCCTGTATGTGTGTGACGGCCTCTTCCTCAGCTCATTCAGATGATTCCTGTGTGCACCAAAGGACATGCTATGCAGGAATCTGACACACAGGAATCGATTTTAACACATTATTCAGGATTATGTCTGTTTTCATCATGCTTTTCTATTACAAGCAAAATCACTTTCTGAAACTATTAAAGGACCTGGCATCAAATAAAGCAGAGCCTCAATTCCTGCCTGGAGGGTCCATGCTGCAGCATTTGTAGACTCAATCTAAAGGCAAAGTTTGCTGACAGACAGCCAGACTTTTAAACTTCATATGCTCAGGCTGTACCAGAAGCATCCACTGTTAATACAATTCCAGCAAACATAGCAATCATTTGTTCTGCTTGACAAAGGTCACCAGACATCAGCTTGAATCTCCCACTGAAGTCCCTTTACCAAACTCTGCTTTCAGTGGCAGACCTAAAGCTGGTTCACAATGAGCTGGGCCCCATTTTTTATAATAAGCAGTCAGGAACATTATGCATTTTTTTATACTCTGCAATTTTAAATTTACAGGGTATAATCCTGAAAACTAGGATTAAGTTTAATTTGCTTTGAATTCACATGATCTCATTACAGGATGAGATGATTCTAGACAGACTCTGCACAACTGCATGGTGAATGTACTCAGGGGCCCAGCATGTGACAACTACGCACGTAACTCAGCAATTCTGCCTGGAAAAGGAGGGTTTGTATAATTTTACTCAAAGAACCTTTTGATTTCAGTTTTAGTCTTTTGGCTAACTGGCAAATTCTGAGCACTAAAGTAGCCTGCCATTTAGCAACAACTCCCCTTAAAGCTGTTAGATTTTATTCTGGGGCACAAAAAAGGTACACAGTTTTAAAGAATTTTAAGCTGGTCTCTTTTCCTCTATCAAGGTATCAACTCACTCTTACCTTGCAGTGGGATCTGCAAGGTAACAGCAGGTTGATACCTTGTCTAATTCACAAGTGAGAGTTATGTGGCTTTTGTGTCTAATTTATTCATGGACATTTCCAACTTTCAAAGGGGAAAATGTGATTTAAGTACAAGACTGTCTGCCAAATTCCTCAAACAATCACAGATGTTTCATACATGTCTGACTTAAGAGGGCTGACTGCTGAAACCTAGACTTATCCAAACCACTACAAATTCCTCTACAAGCCATTTGTCTGGAAGCAAAGGACAAGATCTAGATTTATGGATCGTGACACAAACTTATAAATCTTTACTCTTAGTTTATGATTTAAAAAACATTTAAATATGGAGTTTGTCAGTCTAAGTAGCTTTTGGTCCTTTAATCCTGAGTTCCAGTTTAATGGAGCAGAAGCAGCATTTGTGTTTCCCTGCCTTAATGTGCACTTAGTGGTTTTGTACAGCGCCAGTATCTGCAGCATGAATGCAAGTAACCAAACCTGCAGGATTCTGGAAATGCAGCTGACACCTGCACAGTGGGGAATAGCAAAGATAAGGAACCTTCTCCCTCCAGCCTCCCCAGTGGGAAGAAGAACTAGCAGGGTTCCCTGCAGAAGGCACTGCTGCTGGCACACCAACTAGTGCTTCTCCAGCCTCCTGAGGAGGTTGCCTGGCACGGCAGGAACAGAGAGGCTCCTGAAGATGCACCAGCCCAAAACATAGAGTCTGTGGTGTGTGTCAGTGTCACCCAGCTGAGGATGCAGTTTGGTTTCTCAAACAGCTTGTCTTGATAACTGTGGAGCAACCCCAGCACTGCCCAACGTTCAGTTTCTATTCTAGATCAAGCTGCCCTCAAATTGCTGTTGCCTGAGAATTCCAAAAAAAAAAAAAACCCCTGTCTTCAGTTTTATCTAATTTACCAAACTTCAACAATTTTGGATGACTGAATATTTAATTTTTCAGCTAATTTTTTTAACAAGCGAAAGAAAACCACTTCTTGCCCAGTTAAAATCCAGTAACTTAATCTTTATGATACTAATGGTGATGATGTTTGAGGCCTAAAATTTGGCAGGGTGTTGCCACTGATTTCTTCAAACCAAAAGTTTTAATCATATATTATCCCAATCTTTTAAATAGCTTTAGCTGGTTCAAAACACCATTTTTTCAGTGAATGAGCTATTCAAAAATCCTAATCAGGGACCCATTTTACTAGAAGCTGTATAAACACAGCTGCTAGAAAGGCTCTGGTAGATATTGCAACATAATGGTTTGAATTCTGTTTGGAGAAGAACAGTGACAACTTAAACATGTCAAACATGCTTCTGTGGCCCTTAAAAGTAATGTGGTAGGGTTTGGTTAAAAATAAACCACAACAAGTGAAATGTAATACTCAAATGCAAAGAGGAGAAGGTGGAGCCAGAGCAACCATAATGTAAATTTATGAGAATTTGCTCTTGAAGAGCAACACCCATGAGTAAAAGAGGAAGAGGAGCTGAGGAGGAAAGACAGCTCTGAGGAAAGAGAAGTGAAAACAACCTGAGGCAAAACCAGAGCCAAGGAGGCCACCTGAGAGCTGTTCTGCCTGCGAGAGCAATGCCAGCCCTGGCCATTGGAGCATCTGAGGAACCACTAATCCTGAAGGGAGGCTTCCAGGATTTAGCACTAACATGTGGAAGACTCTTCAAATTGTATTCTGCTTCAGTCAGGTCATTTTCTTTAAAAACAATTCACTGCTTTCAGGGTTCAGGAAAAATCCATTGCAGAGCCAAAACCAGATGGGAAAATGTTTAACAACATGCAGAGTGCTCAGGGCCAGGAGAAAGCCCAGACGCAGCTATTTGGAGACAAGGCTCATGAGGCTGCAGGTGGAAAACTGTGAGAGGGCTGGTCCAGGTAGCTGCTTCATTGAGCTCTTCTGGATGCTGCAAAAAAAGATCAAATACAGGTTGTACACACTGTGCAGTGGTTTTAGTGAGTGGGGTGGGGAATGGGAAGGTTGTTTGGTTTATTTGCTCGGTGCTGAAATAGCTCTCAGCTGCATCTACAGAGAGCTGTAATCCCTGCAATCATTTCATTGTGTCACAGAAACATATATTTGAGATAGTCTGGCTGGGATTTATTCAGTACATATAACAGCAGCAAAGAGTTTTCAAAAAAGGGTTTGTGGTTGGATTGATGGACATGTAATCACTTTGGAAGGCAAGATGAATCACTCAAACTAGTAGGGTAAAGCAAAAATACACACTGAATTCCCTTCAGCCAAGGAAACAAAAGAATAAATTATCATATTCTACATGAACTGGGGGAAAAAAAAGGACCAGAAAATATTCCAAGACAACTGACTTCAAAGAGTATTTGAATTTGATATTCAAAGGATTTCTAGGAAGAATCTTTTTGGAATGGATGTGAAATTTGTAGTAATTCACTACACAGCTCACCTTCTTGCTGGTACTTGAATTCTCATTCCTAGGAGAAAAGAGGAACATATCAGTGTTGCATCACCAGGCTGAAGCTGGGGATGTTCTTAAGAGAATTTTCAAAAAGATCTACTTACCAAACGCTGTGCCTCTCAGATGAGGAAGCTCCCTGTAATTTGGATTCTTTTGCTCATCTTCAATTAAAAAAAAAAAAGGCAGGGGGGTGGGGTGGGTGCCTGCATTCTCAGATTGCAAGTGCTGGAGTTACCCAACCTGAACAATCCGTGTTGGCTGCTGGAGATAAAATTTGCTATGGCAAAGTAAATCATGTTGCATAGCAGATGACTTAAATCTCTTCTCAGGCCCACCTGTCCTACACAAAAAGAGGGCTGCATTCAATTCAATAACCAGGCTAGGTTGCCTGAGCCTTTCCTTGGGTATTTTTGGTTGTTCCTTAAACTCACCAGTTCTTTTGACTGGACAGTTTTGTACAGAATAAATAGTTCCTTCCAAAAATCCCATTATAGACTATGGATTTTTCCCTCCAGATTCTACTTCCACTGAAGTCCAAGTCTTCTCTTGGACCTTCCCTGCTGGCAAGGCAACAGATCATTGCTACCCTTTGGATTGTTCTTGCTTGCTTGTTTATGGGAAGCGGTCTGGACTTCCTAATAGACTGCACCTGTGAGAGATTTGCCCAAGCAGCAAAATCACTCCCAGGAAAACAGTTTTTAACCACACTACTTAATAATGATCTCTGGGATGTACTGCCCGAGCTGTGGATTTTAGCATGTTGACTCACAAAATGTTTCCACGAAATGAAGCTTTTGGTCTCATTATGAGGATACTTCTAGCTGGGAACAATCTTGATGCTCATTTTCTTTATGTGGAGATTGCTGATTTGGGGAGGGAGATGTGGATAGCCAAGGAGAACACCAGGGGTCAAATCCAGGACAGGAGACAGACCACTTGGTAGGGTAACTAGAGATACCGATGTTTTGCTGCAGGATATGATTTGTACATCAGGCATTGCATTAAGAAATACGACACAAAAGCCACAAACTGTGTATCGTGTTTAATTCTGGCAGCCTAAGTGAGCCACGAAGTCCAGGCCCAGTAGGAGGAAACCTATACAATATGTTTGACATATGTTTGTTCTTATACAGCCCCTCCCTGTAATTTCAGCCACAGACTCCAGTGTTTGAGTGCACAGCTCACTGTTTGAGTTCAGTTTTGGAAGGTATTTACAATCCTGACAGAGGATCTTATTTCTACCACAACAGTTACCCAGATTCTCTGACATGACATCAGACAAGTTGATTTCAAATATAAATTGAGTACAGGAGAGTTCAGTGTGTTTATTTTGCACCTTTATGAAAAAAACACTGATGGATTTTCGATGCCTTATCACATCTCTTCCACAGCCATGTGGCTGACATTACTTTGGACCTTTAAGCAAAGAAAACTTTCAACTGCATTAATAGATATGAACCAAGAAATGGTTTTTGGTGACCTCATAGGACTGCTTACCTGTCAACTAAACATCTGTAATTACTGATAAATTCTTATCTGAGGTTGAATGTAATTAAGATTTCTGTTGATTATCCAAAGCCTTGGAGACTTCTTAACTTTGCAGAGTGTGTTTACTCCAACTACTGACATAAATCAGTTTTCTTGAACCTGTAAGGAAATCCTTTGGGGATAAGTGTTAAGTTGGTCAGAAATGTTTGATTCACAGTTGTCAAAGCTGAGGGCTTCTGCCTTCCCCAGTGCAGTCTAAATTCAAGTTTCTATACTTGCTGTGACATTTTGTCCTTTCTATACATTTTTTCTCACTAGCAGAGTCTTTGCAAGGCTTCTCAATCTCTGCTGAGATTAAGCTGCTATACTTTAACAGACAATACAAGCAATATTCAAGCCAGCAGCTTAGATATGATGGGACTGCTTTGCTAACAGGATTTTTCAGGAGGATAATGGAGATATTTGTTCCAGTCTCTAACTCTAAAGTTAAAACCTACTAGTTAAAACTTTCTCTTAAGTTCTCTTGACTCTCAGCCACCGACAGCAAACCCAGAAGTGTTAGAGGTGTACAGTATGATCCTACAAGTGGAGAAGATAAAACTACTTTGACTGTGTGGCCAAAGTGCCTTTCCATTTTCATAAAATGAACAGAATTTTGTATGATTGATTTTTTAAATATTGACCTAATGAATTAGCTAAAATATTAAGTTATACTAATTCTGAAGTACAAGAATGAAATTACAGGTGTGACATAGACTGTGTCGAGTTTTGATTTTTCCTTTATTTAAATTCTCTTGCCAAATATAATTAAAACAGGTTGCACTTATCTTTTTTTCACAGTAGCAGAATACAAACACAAATGTAAATCATCTCACAGTTCTCAGTATTATCTTAAGCTGGAGCTTAAAACCTTCTTTCTAATGTACACCTTTGATTATCTTAGGTTTTGATTATTAACAGCAGTTATTTTTGGAGAAGTAAATGTTTATGCCCAAATTAAAAAGACAAAAAAGGTTGCGACTGAACATATTACTTTTCTCAGTAATCAAATTCTCCCCATCAAAACTAGACTGGCTCTCAAATTAATGACCCCTTACACTGAGACTCCAGCAATAACCAGAGATAAAATGATCATTGTCATAGCACAGAAAGTGCCAAGTTTCAAGACTTATTTACCACCTGGTTCCACAAACAGAGAAGGGATGCACTGAGGATATTAAAATACTTATTGAGTATGAAGGTAATAGGAATAAATCTTCTTAAAATGTTGTAGGCCAGCTCCCACAGCTGGGATTTAGCTTTTATGTTGAAAGACCTTGGTTCAAACCCACAAACTCTTTTGGGGTCACAGCACAAATGCTTGAAGTTTCCAAAGATAAGTAAAACTTTTAAAAAGTTAAAAATAAGTAAGGTTCCTGGTCTGTTCTCTTTAATAAATAACAGTAATAATATGAATCATTCTCCCTTTTCTGAGTCAAAGCTTCCCAGAATCATTCCAAACTTCCTCCCTCCAGCCTTATTTTCTAATAGAAATCCCTGGTAAAGTAAAATGAGGAAATTCAGTGCTTGTTTGCAAGAAGTATTCCCTCCCACAGAGCAAGCATTTTTCCACCCTTGGAAAAACAGTTTCCCAAAATGGGGCACTGCATTAAATCAATATCCCTGTACATGAACAGGCAGAGACATGAACTCCCCATGTTTCTGGAGGGCAGGGCAGCCCCCAGTGTGAGATAAAAGCCTGAGCCAGCAGGTGTCTGTTCACAGCTCAGGATCACCCCAGGTATCGGTGACAGAAGTGCCGGAGCTGTGCTGCTCTCTGCCAGGAATTGTGCAGGCCAATTCCCTGCCACGTCTGCTCCACACAGGCACACACAGTCAGTCTCCTGGGAAACCTCCTTCTCCTTCAGTTCTGATAGCATTTGAAACTCTTAATGGAGTATTTGACTCAGCCTTAACATAGTCAGGTCAATCAGATGAAGATGCAGAAAATGGTTACCAAAAATTATTAATTTCAGTGTTTCCTCTGGCAGAAACAAAAATAAGTTCTGGTAGGGCTGAAGATGTCAGGGAAAAACATCCCCAAAGGATGAGAGACAAACTGAAGTCACAAAGGCAAACACATGGTAGAGAACCAGAAAATCCTCCACTGGGTTCCAACTCCTAAATTAACAGTATATTCTGACGCACGCTGGGGAGAGACAGCAGTGAGACAATCTGGTTGTTCCCTTTATGAGATGAAAACAATCTTTTCTCCTTGCTCAACCTTTTACAATAATCCCACGAGGAATTGCTCCAGCCAGGCACACACAGAGCCAGCACACCCACCCAACCAGGCTTCACAGGACAGGTTTTCCCCACCACCGATCTCCTGTGTCCAAAGGGTCAGTCCACAACCTCCCAGCTCTTTCAGGGACTGGATCATGTGTGGAAGGCACAACTGTCAGACCTCCAAACCCACCTGCAGGACTCCAGGGCTTGTGGGAAGGGAAAGAAGGTTATCTTTTGACGGTAGAAAAGAAATGCAAACTTGAATTGCTATATAGCCAGTGCCTAGCACATGTGAGCAGGGATGATAAGGAAAATACCTATAGCAGTTCAAATTGGGTTTTAAAGAGAAAGGGCTTAATCCATTTCTAATTAAGTCACACGAAGTAGTGAATTGACAGTCTAAGTGTATTTATGCAAAAACAGCTGAGAAGAGAAGCTGGGTAACTCCTCTCAGCACAAGTTAGCTCACTTCTGCAATCTATAACTCATCTACGGACAGCACTCACCGTGCCAAAACTCCACGTGGCCACTTTGAACTGGAAAAGAGGCCAAAAGCAGAGGACAGGCGTCCAAAGGGAACACAAAAACAGATTCCAGCAGCTTTGCTTACGGGCTCTATTCACGCTGCTTAACCCCACACAATGCAGTCTGGCAGCCCTTGGCTGACCAAATTAGCAGTGTGTCCCTAATGAGCCTGACAGCTCAGGATGCTGCCATTAACCAAGCAGTCGATGAGACTTGCCTGCTGCCTGCCCCGGTGACAGCCGTCCCTCTCACACACGGCCACTTCCTTACAGGGAGGCTGGTGAGCTGTTACAGGGCTGGGATTTCAGTTTTTTACAGTGGTATTTTCAGTATTCACATAACTACAGCCTTAAGCCAAAGGGGAGAGAAAGAACCCAGATCTTCCTAGATTTGCTGATAGGACTTCTGCCCATAGAACTGTGCTCAATGAAAAGGTACAGAAAGGAAATACCCCTGCACTGATCTCCACTCAGACATTGCTCAGCCAGCAGCTGTCCAGGACTCTGGCAGCCAAGCACCATTGTGTCCTTCCTCAGGAAAGCAGCACTGTCACTTGGTCTGATGGTTTTTGCAAGGACCTCCATCCCTCCACCCACTCCAGTTCTAATCTCCAATGTCAGAAACTAAAAATAAGACCCCTCTTACAAGCATTCCCAACCAAAAAGCAACTGATTGGTAGACCTGAGCTTCTTGACCTTGAATTTTTTGATGGACACATGATTCAAAGTGGGCTAGCACCACACTACTGAACTTCAAATCTGAGCTTTGAAGAGGCTTGGATAGAGTTTTTCATATATTTAATTACAAAGTTTAGTCTCCTGGTATATGATACAATTTAGATTCAGAATTCTGTGGTCTACTTCTATTTAGCTCTTTCCTCACTAGTGTGTATTCAAGGGCTCTCACAAGCAAAATTTTCATAAAAACAGAACAATCAGCCTAAAGGACACTTCAAGATCAACTCTTACAAACCTCCCTAAGTGTGTACAATGCAAATGTAGCATGGGAAGCTTTCTTCTCTAAATTAGATTTCAGCTGGGTTGATCTCTAAAGCAGTTCAGAGAGAGAGTGTAACCCCGAGGTTTTTACTGGGCTTCATCCTACAGCTGGCTCTTTCACTGAAAGATGGAGTGTTATGATACTGCACTGCAAATTCAAAAGCAGGATACAGGGCATGAGATATGCATTCAAAGTGCCTGAAAGAATCAAACAGAAAAGATACGGAGCACATTGCTGCTTTCAGAGATATGAAAGATGATGATGATATTTGTTCTATGTTAGATTAAAATCTTCCAATATCAGGTTAGCAGCTGCAGGACTTGTGAATGCTGTAATGATACTTTACTCACACTCCACACTTGGGTAGGCAATTGCCACAATAAGGAGACCTCAGCTATCCCAAACTGCAGCCTCTTTAACCTGGATTAGTTAAGCTGCTTTCCAGCCTGTGGTTCTCTCCTCATTATTCAAGCACAGACAGGAGGAAGGTGCAAAATTTCAAGCAGGATGGAAGTTGAAATAGCTCACTGAAATCCACAGTGACCCTTGGTCATCAGAACAGGGCTGCACATCTGTGTGAGACATGGACTCCAGTATGCCAAAGCCAAAGTTTCCAGCTCTCAGGGCTTCGTTTTCCAAGAAACAAAGTTCACTGATAACAATTGCTTCTCCAGACCACAACTGCCTTTCATTCTCAAATCCTTGTTTCATCTCACTAACAAAGCAAACAGCACTTAAGCAGCCTAGAGATGTCAGGCACAGACAGTTAAGCAGTCTCATGGAGCCATTTTACATTTTAAAAAGCACTTATATTTTTCATGTCTAAATATTATGACTTACATTGAAAAAATAAAGTCAATCAACATTTCTATCTGTTAACATTACCAAAAGTTTTTAAAATTTCACATAGGATATTTTTTCTTAAATTCCTTTGAGCAGCAAGTTCCAAAACTAATCTGCAGGGGAATTCTGGGTGGAAAAAATTTTGAACAGAAGACATTTTGCAATTTACCCCAGCATTGACAAAACTGTGACAACAGCAAAGCACACTACTTGCTCTGTCCAAATGATACTTCTGTTCAGCTTTTTTGCACACTTATTTAAGATGATGTGAGAAATGTATAAAAAAACCATATCTCCTGCTACATAAATCCTAAGTAGTACCAAAAATAAGGAAATATTCCTTCAAGGTAGAGCTCTTAATAAAACTCAAGCAAACCCTTCAGTTTCACTTATACAGGAGCTTTCTAAAAAGGAAATATTTCTGAAGAATCTTATCTCTTATAAACTGATCTGCAAAATAATAAAAAACCCCTCAAACACCAGCAAAAAAGCCCTCTAAACCACTTTTGTGGCCCTCTTGCAGTGCTGGCTCTTCAGAGGGAGGACTGCAAACTAAACAAATCCATGAAGGCAGCAGCACACATTGGTTACAACTGTTTCTTAAGTCTCACCTGCTTTTCTACCAAATAAAAAAGTACCCTTTATTGCTTAAGCCAACCGAACAATAGTTTGTTTTCACACAAGCTCAGATACTTTACAACAATTACAATAATAATTTGAGTCTTAATTTTAGGAGTTAATTTCTCAGTCCTATTGCTTGGGGGAGGAAAAATGGGCAAAAGAAATCTCCAAAGCATAGATAAAATTAGTAACAAAGATATTTGGATTCCGATTTCTCTGAGATTGGCAAAAGTGTATGTGAGGCACTAACCTAATCTTACTCTTGCTGGTTCAATGCCATTGCTCAGCACTGTTTTCTTCATCTTGCAGAGCAAGACGGTACTGGAGGAGATGCAGATTTTTGTCTTAAATCTGCCACTGTGGACTTTAGCCCAGAAAGAAGTTCTAGAGGGGAGACACAGAAGATACATCCCACATGACATAACCCAACAGCACACAAAATAAAACCTTACTTAAGGTTGAAAAATGCAGATAGGAAGATGATTTGTTTAGCTAACCTGGTTTGTTTTCAGAGCAAAGCTTGCTTTAATTCCTGTCTATTTTACTAATTATTCCAAAGTGTATGTCTGTGCTCAGCGTTGTTAATCAGAGTGTGCAGAAACAATACCCTCTCTGCATTTAGAGCCAAATTTAGAGGTCTGCTGTCCAGTTCATAAAGTTTAGGGTTTCTATGAATAACCTTAATTAAGCCTTGGAGAACATCCAGGTTTCAGGACATAATTCCCAAACAGAGCCTTTGAAGCAAGATTTCAGCATCATTCCTCCAGGAGACAAATGGATTCCAGTGATATGGCATGATATTGTTTTCCCCTTTAACCTGAGACTGCTTAAAATGGAACATTGTTATTGAGCAGGAACCAGCTCTTCCTCTCTGTATTTTGTGTATTGAACTGACGCCTTGAAGTGGCTACCTGAAAACAGAGGCTAGACAAGGTTAAGAGAATAAAGGCAGGTATTTATCTGGGAGCCTTCAAAGTCACACCTAGGGAGTCAAAAGTCTCTGAACAGCTTCGCCGAAGACGGACGCTGGGTCACACACAGTGGCTCTTCACACTCCTATAAATTTGGTCCATTTGCATATCAGGGTTAATTCTCCAATTATAATTCCAGTTAATTATGTAATTACCTCACGTTTGCCCCTCCTCTCAAAGGCTTTAGTTTACACATTTTGGGGCCTGGGACAACAAAGTGCCCTTGAAGTGCAAACCCAAAGAGTTGGTTGTTTCTGAAGAAAGAGTTTGTTAACCCTATGTCTAACCAGCATGAGAGAACAGTAGTTAACAGGCCACAGAAAATTTCAGAGTTACACACTAGGCAGTACAGGATTTGAAAAATATAAAAGTTAAAACCTAAGGCATCAACGTCCTAGAATTTATCCAGATCCAACTAAGGAAGTATCCAGCAATAAAACTAGGAAAAGAGTATATGAGCAGCCCCAGGCTAAAATGAATAGCACCTTACCCTTGTTTTTTAAAAATTCATCCCATGTACCACCAAACTGCTGGAGAAACTCTTTCTTCCCGAGCCCTCACTTCTCCCTATCTCATCACAGGTTCCCATTCAAGGCCAGTGACTCAACACCTCAACAGGGAAAACAGTCCAGGCTGTGAAATTTATACCCAACAGGATGGGAGAATGTTAAGCTCATTTCAAGGAGGAAGGAAGGAAAAGCCATTAGCAGTGAGAAAGGAAGCACATTTCAATAAGGCTCTTTTGTCTTTAGAAAAGAGAAAGCAAGCTGAGAAAAGTTCTCCCCGCTACACAGTTGTGCTTACATGGGCTTCTTGCTTGGAAAAATCTTTGATTTTGGCAAAAATTACACAAAAGAAGAAAAAACCTTAAACTTCTTAAGAAAACAAACCTTCTACATAACAATAACACAGATCTTTTCTGGAAAAGATTTAAATATTTGCACCTTCCAAGTAAACAGGAGGAGTCAAGGCCTGTAGGTGCCAGATAAATAACATGCACTGAGTGATTTTTCACAGGAGCAGTGACTGACTGTCAGACTGGCTCTGGGTGAGTGACTGGGCACACACCAGGGACACGCTGCTGGACATTCTCTTCTCCTCTTCTCTTCTCTTCTCTTCTCTTCTCTTCTCTCCTCTCTTCTCTTCTCTTCTCTCTTCTCTTCTCTTCTCTCTCACGAAGAACATAAGAAACACCACTCCAGCGTATCCCAGAGGTTTCTCTGGTTGCCTCTGCGAGCCCACCAGGGTACAAGAACTCTGTATCATGAAACTGTCCACTCTGAAATGGAGAATTCAGCAGGGACACAGAGCAAGGAGGTGCTGCTGGAAAGGAGGTAAGGGTGAGCTCCCCAGGACAGGGCCTGCAGCACACTCCAGAGATGTAAGACTTGGAAACATAGAAGTCTTTGATGAACTTCTTCTACTACCGTGAGCAAATCCTGGACACAGGCGAGCATACAGCGCTGGGAGAAACGCCAGGCAGGTTCCTCCCAGAAATGGCATCTCCCTGAGCTGCAGGAGCTGTGGGACCATCCATCCACTGGCACAGAGCAGAGCCCTGTGCAGAACAGCAGCACTGTCCTGACGTCCCTGCTTGCAGCACGTCTGGGTAGTTTTTCCAGAGAAGTTGCAGCTCCTCCTGCAGCTGTGCCCATCCATCTGTTTCCTGCTTTTGATGAAAACTCTGCAGCTTGGCTAGACTGGATTTGAGCCTTAACAGGGACTGTTTCACTTTCCTCCAACCCTCTCCAGTGGAATTTAGATGCGTAAGCACAGCTATCTCTCAAGATCACAGAAGACAAAGTATTATGGGCTATCATATTAGCTCCCTTCCATCTGACAACTCCAAGAATAGGAACATTGTGTACCTGTCACTGCTTGTCCCCACTGAACAAAGCCACAGTACTTTATGCTTTCATTGATAAGTTTAGGCCAAGAAGAACAAGTCCAAAGCACCCCCAACCCAGGCAGTCCCATACCACCCAAAGGTGGGTGGCACCAGCTCCAGCCCAGAGCACCTTTGAGGGCACTGCAGACATGGCTTGGCCACTGTTCGTGCCACCACACATAATGTGCTCTTCAGAAAAGGGCCATACAATGGAAGATTTGTGAGATAATGTACTGGAGCAAAGCTGAGTACTTAACATTCTGAAAAATACAAGGGCCTGACAGGGCCGAGCAGAGGCACACACTGAACAAAACCTTTCAGAGGCAGACTGGAGCTGCCCACATGTTAGCAGCTACCGGCCTCTGACAAGCACGAACTGAGGCTCAATTGTGTAACGCAGATCAGAGGCTTTCACCAGAAGTCTGGCAAACTGAAAAGCTCTCTCAAGTTTTCAACAGTGGGGCTGTTAGCAGGAAGCACAGCTCATATGACCCTCACAGCTTTCCCAGGAAGAAAAGCAACAGCCTAGAAATGCAACGGAGAGTTGGGATCACCACTGCTGTGATGGCAAGACAGATCCTAATAACATCTGCTGCCCTTTGCTTTACTGGGAGAGGCTTCTCCTCTGCATATTTCAACTCTCCGCTTTAGCTGAATAGTTTTTGACTACGGACAGTGTTCTTAACTTATTTAGCTTTATTACAACAATTATTTAGACTAAGAGTCCATTATTCTTCAGTTATGCCCAAAACAGAATATTGCTTGAGTTCAGGAAGGCCAATTCCCTTCCCACTCCTGTCTTGAGTAGCAGTGGTGTGGGACTGCTGCCCAGGACCTGCTGGTGACAAAGGAACCACATGCTCACCTGTGCAGACTGTTCCTCCCAGCTTGGGGACCAGCACAGCTTCTCCATGGAGACACCTGGGGTTGGGTCTCCTGACTCCTCCACACGAGGAGCCAAATGCTGGCAGACCCAGTCCTGGCACGAGCTGTGCTGCTGGGGCACTCTCTGCACCATGCTCCGTGATCCTTGCCTGACACTGTGCAAACAAGACACCACTGCTGATTTAAGAGCACTCTGGACTGCAGTTGTAGGAATCAGGGTATTTTGGCCAAGCATCTCATCTGGCTTGTTCCAACACTCCTGTTCAGGCAACTGCTACTGGCTACAATCACAGATGGGATATAGGGCTAGGTGGACCCAGCACAGCTGAAGTCATAGTTGCAGAAGAGCACTATAAGAGGAAGTACACATCAACACAGATTAAGTTTTTTAGGTATCATACTGGGAATAATTTGGCCTGCAGAACTTTGGCAACAAGGGCAGAGTCGCATGCTGTGACTTCCAGATCTGAATGCCTGACAGAGCTCCTCAGCTGAACAGCAATTCTCATCAAGAGCCTCTCTGGTCATACACTGTGAAATATTCTGTTCAGAGGAAAAACTATTTTCAAGTTACAGCAGGGGGTTTTAATTTTAAATTGTTTTTAAACCTAATGCTTTTTGGCCTGAAGCCAGTAGAAAAAATTCCATTTATATTTACAGATCATATTACTCCCTCATCATTCACACATCCATCTGTTTAAAAGGTGCACTTTTCATTTATACCTTTCTAGGAAAAAAAAACCAAAACAAACCCCAAGCCTTTTAATTTCTTCAAAGCCTTTCAATAATATAACTGAAATTAACAGCACCCACTAGTGCATAACTTCATTTCATTGCTATTTGTCACATAAGCCTCCATTCCGTAACTACAATAACTTAGATGACAGTAGGAAGTAAGGAACTGGACAGAAACCAGTAGAAATATGAACAAGCCTGTAGAAATATGAATAAACCTGGGGTGGGTTTGGGCCATCGGATTCTGAATGGATGGGAGATGGAGCTCCTGCCTGCAGCTGCTTTGTGCCAACACCCTGCACGCTTCCCACGCCGCCCCAGCTCCCCTTCTGCCACGGCTTAACGCCACACCACAGGCTGGAAAACCCAAACCATGAGAAAAGGAACAGACCAACACACTCCTGCACAACTAACAAGCATTTTTAACAAATGCTACCTTGGATGGATGCTACAATCGGTGAGTTTTAAGATTTGGGTTTGTTTTTAGGGTTTTTTTTAGTAAAAGTTTGTCATCTGCCTCAGAGACAGGTATGTAATGCAAGTTCGTGTCACAGATCACAAAAAATGTTTGGATAGTTCTCTATTCAGGGGTACTCACAAACAAGAGCAGTATATCAGTATCTCTTCACATAATCCTTCCCCCTTGAAGTTATCTCAAGAAACTCAAGTTATCTCAAGTTATCTGCAGAAATTCAAACCTTATTATGTGCTGCTACAGTAAGCAAGAGGGAACCATGTCTGAAATGGAAATGTTGATTTCCAAAGCCATTCATTCTTTGGCACAGATTCTGGCAGCGGCAGTTTAAATGCTGGCCCAAATGTCCCCCTGCTTCAGCCCTGGCACAGCCCCACAGAGCAGAACAGCCCTGAGCCAAATACCTGAGAGTCAGTTTCCCACTACAGCTCTTCCCAGAGCTACTGTCATTCCCCTTTACCCACTCAGATTAAAAAATAATAACACTGATATAAAGGAAAATATTTACTTAATGCTGCAATCTTCTCAACAATGATTGTTCTGGAAGGAGCAGTGATAACAGTGCCTCAATCACTGCGAGCAAATGCCTGTTTTGCAGAGCCTTGGAAGCCACACCTGCAGCTCTGAGCGCACCTGCCAGCAGCTGCAGATGCTTAGTCACCTCCTCAGCACAGCAAACAACCCAGCAGCCTCCTCTGTGCCTGCCACTGATTTCATTTGCAAAGTTATAGATGTGCCTATTCAAAAGCACCCTTTACAGGCAGCTCCTCACAACATTAAAGCCCCTTTACACCTTCTGAATAATTCTAGCTGCCTGTACAGCAGGGATGTTATTTGTTATCCTATCCTTAGGGATTACAGTTGCATTACTTTGCTGTATATTATCCTCTACCCAAATATTCAAAAATCACGCTGACTGCTTGTCTGTGCAGGAAGTAAGAGTTTCAGCTGTATCAAAGGGGAGGAAAAATCCAAGCTGTGTCTACAGTGAACCTCCTCTAACATCCCTCCCCCCACCTCGTACTGTGCAATTTCAATGTCAGCACTACTGTAGTTCAGCCAGACTGCCAAAGCCTACTTAAAAGCTGAGCAACAGAGATTAGAGATGGAATGGCTCAAAAATGAAGTTAAGCAAAAACCTTTATGCATTTATCATAAAATGATAGGCTTCATAGTCCATGAGGATATTACTTGAAAAACAATCTGCAACTGTGATGAATTTCCTTAAGCTTCTGCAAGCACAGGTCTGTACAAAATGGGATTAATTCAAAACCTTATCAGCAAAAATTCATATGGCCCAGTTCATGGATCCTGCTTTACAGGGTTAAAATTTAAGCTATCTGGTATACTATGGAGGAAAAAATTGTTTTTATAACCATACTTTTGATTCTCAGAGCAAAATACTGCCCTTGAGCAGGTTTGCTATTTCATTGTTAATAATGAAACCCTAAAGGAAAAGCTCAAAGGAACTAAAAGGAAAACAAAGAAATCTCAAACTATTTTTTGCATTTAAGTCTTCTACTGACATTCCCATTTCCCCAAAATAAATATTTATTACACTCCTTAAGCAAAATAAGATTTAATCCGTGGTTCAGTTTTGAGATAATACTGAGCATACTATGGGTTTTAGTTCCAGCCTCGTTTCCTAGAGGTATAAGCCGTAGGTGAAAACACCCCGAACAAGTGTTTCTTTTGCTGCTGATGTAAAAAATAAAAGCTTGGGCATCCTGGGGGACGTCTTTCAAGTG
The DNA here is from genome assembly GCA_013399225.1 of Rhipidura dahli. Classification (NCBI taxonomy): domain Eukaryota; kingdom Metazoa; phylum Chordata; class Aves; order Passeriformes; family Rhipiduridae; genus Rhipidura; species Rhipidura dahli. The sequence continues at coordinate 470,388 of VXAC01001156.1, forward strand.
CAGTGAGCCACATGCCTGTCTCTACAGCGATATGACAGCAACGGCCTCACCCATCACTCCGAGAGGCAGATCCATGAAGCAGCAGCATGTGCTCACGGGCCATCAATTGGATTAATCCTGCTGTGAGCAGATGGCTCTCCCTCACCTTACAGCACGGAGGCTGTGATAAAGACATCACTCATGGATAATTCAAGTTATCAGAAGCTCCATCAGAAGCACATAAAGGGTGGTGACTGCACACCAGCTGGCTTCAGGAAGTGGGTTTTGACTTGAGTTTGCACTCTTTTGATTTCAAACCAGCCTTTTCCAATTCTGCAGAAGGCTAGCAAGATTAGTAAAGGCAGATTAAGATTAGTAAGAATGGATTTATGCAAAACTAAAATAGATTTGATTTTAAACTCCATTATGTTCTTCCCACAGTGTAACAGATTCTTCTTTTGAAATTACAGTACAGTGACATAAATTTGCAAAGAGGGAAGGCCTCGAATATTCTGAAGCTTCCTCAATATTATCTTTCAAGCAGAAAAGTTATTTCATCAAATGAATTCTACTTCTCCTTCCAAACCCTCAGGGTGTGATGTTAACAGTGAGATCCTCTTCCCAAAGACACTGGGTCCTGCTGCAACAGCCACCACACTTGAGAATCTAAAGCAAGAGATCAAGCTGAAATCTGTGGTAGCCCCAGTTTAATTTTTCAGTACAAGCCAGGCCAGTTTCTCCACTCAAAAAGTCCAAAGATTTAAGAAATGCATATTAAGTTTAGCTAAACTGTGATGAGCATTCCTATCTGGGAACATTTATTAACAACATCTCTTTCCACTGAAGAAAACACAAGAAGAAACTAGACTTGTAAATCAAAGTATAAACAATGACATCAAGTACAAACACTGTGGTTCCCAGAGATGCTGACCTCTGACAGGCACTTGCAACACAGAAGCACAATTACAAGAGTCACCAATGTCTTGATGGAAGCCAGCAGCCTGTGATCTATTTGAAACACTTTCCTCACCCAGCACTTAATATATCAGCTCCAAATTTTCCAGTCTGTGTGCAGTTTTTAACAGCTTTAACTGATACTCAGCCTGTAATGAGTTCATTTTTCAATGTACATCTCACTGGATGCAATTCTCCATGGTTCCCAGAAGAAATGACTGCTAACTTCATGCCTTGGCCACTGAGGCCTTGTTTGTCCAAAACCAGTGCTGGAGTGGTTGAAAAATTTGAAACTGAAAAATTTGCATAGGTTTCTATTAAAGGACAGGAATGCAACTAATGGCAGTCTCAAGGGGTTTATGATACCAGTATTCAAACAAACCCAATTTCAGAATTTGAAATCACAGGTTTAGCTGGTAGAGTTGATTGAGTAATTAGGAATTTCAAGGCACGTGATTTATACCACATGATATTCTGACTATAAATTTGGCTCATGTGTCAATAAAGCACATGCTAAATGGATTAAGGGTTGGCTAACTGACAGATCTCAAAGTAGTTGACAGCATAAAGTCACTGGGGAATGAAATTGCTTTAGTTTGGTTTTGCATTAATCAGAGTTAGTCAGATGCTCATCCAGACACATAAAAATGCTGAAGTCTAGATATAACCAGTTCCTTGGAAGAAATGTTCTGCTAACACACAGATTGGCAGAATGAAATAAAAAATAAAAGTATAAAGAGGAAAGAAAAACGTGCACACATTCAGTTAAAACAGGCAAAGTCAGAGCTACACCTCTGGCAACACAAAGGACAGGCAACTGCTCCAGGCAAGAGGATGTCTTGAAGAACTTCAGCATCCTGGCAGGTGAGTGGCTCAGGAATAACTTGCCACTGCCACAGCACAACAAATAAATGACTCACAGAGCCTTCAGCTTTCTGAAATGGGAACAGAAAGTCAGGATGTGATTCTGTGGCACCACTGATGTTCTACATTCAAATCTGAGTATCCAAATTTTTAAATTTTTATTGAAAAATTGAAGGTGGCAGAAAAGAAACCAACAAAAGGTTTCGATAGGAGATTCTAAACACTCTCTCTGTTGGGAAGTAACAACTATACGCAGCGAGAAGTAATCTTGAGGAGATGCTAAAGGACTCTTTACCCAGGAGGGAGGGCACAGTGGGGCTCAGTCCCAGAAGCTGCTGCACAGTTCAAGCAAGACAAATTAGAAATATTATACCAATTTATGGGTGAGGCCAACTAGGTACTGGAAGAAAACTGGAAAAGTGAAACAGCAGATCCTTCACTTGGTGTCATCAGACTAAAACTATCAGCTTTTCAAAAAATGTACTTTAATCAACAAGGATACGGTAATGCCCGTGGGTTAGAGATGGTGAAACAGGATCATTATTTGTTCCTTTTAGCTGTATGTTTTTTACATCTGTGCCAGATCCTACAGAGACTTTCAGGTATGCTTGTGGGCATGCAGACCTGTATCATTCTAGTAAGGGTTGGAGAGACGTAACCATTGAGTTACTTCAATATTAAATTTGAGAGTGGAGAAAGAAAAGGAAGTCAGTCAGAACTGTGATGATGAGATGGACAGACACGCTAAGTAATTAAATTAATATTGACATTTTCAAGCCAAAATTAGCACTTGGGAATAGTGGATCAATATTACAATCTCCCCTGAACATTATAGGGGTAAAAAAGGTTTTAAAGCTAGTTTGGCATTATATAAACTTTTACATAATCTTGCAGTCATTCTCTTACACCCTTATCACACTGTACCTTTAAACATGAAGGTAAAGAGCTATATTTTCCAAATTTCACATGCATTTAGAAAGCTTCCTGTACCACAGCCTCTCAATTATGTATTGTATGCCTACAATTAGGTATTAAAACAAGTAAGAATGAAACAGGAAGGGAAGCAAAAGCCATGCAGAAAAAAAAACCCAACAAAACTACCTGCACTCATTCAAAAACAACACTGCAAGGCAACTTTTATGTTTAGACTACTGGGCCTCAAATTACCATTATGTGAAGTTTCAATTCATAATTCAGGAGCCAGTAGTCAGGTTTTGTTTGCAATTGAGCTAATTCCTAGCCTTTTTTTGGATTAGATCCAAATGCTAAAAAGGGCAAGAAGGCCATCTCTGAGAAGGCAAAAAGACATTTAATCTATTCAGGAGCTTTCAAGACCTGTCAATATTAAAGAGCATCACATGCTCCTTGTCCGAGCCTCATCCAGCATGATCCCCTAAGGAGGAATGGAAAAGTTTAAGACCCAAACCTGCTAAACTGGAATATTTACAAAGAAAAAAATTAGAAGTTTAATTGAGAGATTATTTCACTCATATCTGCCCTGGATATTCAGATACAAAACACTGCTTCCCTTTATTTCCTTATTAAATCAGGAGTGGACTCATCATCCAGTTAGAAACAGATGCACTAAGATTATGTCAATGTTTTTACTGCTCACAGAGCTCTAATGTCAAAAGATAAAGTGACCCCATATGTGTGTCTGTGCAAGTGTTTGTAAGATCAGGTTTTTTAAATTCATAGATGTTAAAGTCAGGAAATTTTAGAAATTCAGATTAATCAAGGAGGGAGGAAGGGCAGTGAAGCAACAAACCAGAAAACTCAGAAACTATTTATGGTAAAAACATTATTATTCACAGCACCAAGCTTAACTCATTTATTTGCAGTGTCAGATGTTCAAACTGGTCACATTTGCACAAGTGAAATCTAGAGATCCCCTAGAAACTCAGATATTAGATAGATGGTAGATTCAATCATTTACACTCTTAAACCTTGTATACACAAGTCCCAATTTAGTCTTTTTCACATTCAGTCATGCCTTTCAAATAAAAACCCAGAATCTCTGGCTAAGAAAAACAGAATCTCTGGCTAAGACAGACTACTTTGCAAAGTTAAAGATAAAACCAAACATTTTGTTTCCAAGGTGGTGTGTTATGAACCTCTGATCATCTCTCTGCACAGCTTCCAGGTCTCCTCCAAAATATGAGTGTGATCGAGCAGCCTCCCGTTTCCACAGATATTCTCCAACACATGAGCACAATGTAGGAAGAAAACATCTGCCAAAGCTGCTTCCCTGAGAAAGTCCAAGGGATAGTGGAGCAGACAGGAACGATGTGCAGCCGTCAGTCCTTGGGTGAAGGGAGGTAACATGAGGCAAAATGAATGCTTTGTTTGGAAATCACAGCCCTCCTCTTCCTTGGCCCAAGCATGACGCATTACAGCAGTCCAATCATGCAGGACCCCCCGCCTTCCTCTCCTCTGCTTCACAGGGAGAGAGTATTTTCAAAATTCTTAAGAAAATAACTCTTGTTTGATACCAGAGTTCAGCAGGCTCAGCCTCCTGTCTCTGACAGTGGCCAACAGCAGATGCTTAGGAAAAAACCCCTAAGAACTACTCATTCATCACTTCTTATCTGTTCCAGCATTCTTGTGCCACTGACAGTAAAGCTCAGGGCAGACAGAGCCAGCAAGCTCATCATTTAGCACCAACAGTAAAATGTTCTATTCCCATTCAAAGCAAGACATCTGAGCTATCGGAAATCTGAAGCAGCTCAAGACACAAGATGAAGGGCGGGTACATCTATCAACTGTGCTTTTGGTTGAATGCATGTTTCTCATAGCACTGGATTTGATGACCCATGAAGTTCTTCTCTGCAATTATATCAAATCACTCAGTGCTTCGTTTTCTTTGACTTCAAGCAGTGAGATGAGCCCCAAAGAAAAACAACCCAAGGATCACAATTATATTTCAGAGGAAATTTGTTTCAGGTTTGAGGTAGTCTCCTCTCTTTGTCATTTGGTTTCATTTGACATGCTCTGGTATTTCTTACAGCTCTTCCCATTGTTTTAGAGATATATTTGTATATAGTTCGTATATAAAGAGAAAAATTTAAGTAAAGATGACCTGTCCACACTGGCCAATTCACTGGTCAGCTCCTGTCAAATGATGTGCAACAGCTAAATGCTGCTGCTTCCTTCTGAGCAGAAATGTTCATTTGTGTCACCCTTCCATTTCAGGCTTCCAGCTCTCTTCCCAAATGTGAAAATTGACCAATGAATTCAGAAATTATTCAGTTGACAGGGCAATCACAAAAGCCTGGCTTTTCCTTAGGAAGCAGTCTAAATGGAGTAAACAGCCTTATACAGTATTCAGATTCAAGCTGGGCATCTTTGGTTGGAATACTGAAAATAGTAATGAGAGATAAGAAGTTGATCAATAGAAATGTCTTTTTAAAAGCAGAAACTAGGAATGCAACATTTGCAGATATCTGTGAAGCTGGGAAATACCAATATCTGAATTCTCCAAGCAGCATGCAAGCTCTAACTTAGCATTCATTGGTTTCCAGCCCTAGACCTCTGGCAGGTTAGTTCTTATCATCAGAGAGCCTGGACACAGCCTGCCCTACCTCAGTCAGCCATTTCAAACCCAGCCTAACAGTACAACAACAGTTTCTATTGCCTTTTAAGGTCAGTTTTGGTTTAATCTCTTCTGCAGAGTCAGATTATTAGAACTTGCTCAAGAAACATTTTTCACAGAAAAACAGAAACCATAACTAGGCTTTTTACAATAACACCACATAGCATCTGTGAATACAGGTATTCACATCTGTAGTTTTCACTTCTTATGCAATTATGTAGTCTGATTTGTATTTTACTAATTAGGCAGTTTTACCATTCTATTGCATTTTATATAAGGGCCATATATATGAGGTCTGACCTAACTGTTAGAACTAAAAGCTCATTGTTCTCAGGCAGGAAGGCAATAAAATGATCCCAGCAGACAAGGCAAAGGCCTACAGGGTCAATTGCCGGGGGCCACTAACCAGGCTATCCACACACCTGAAACAAGGGGTGCTCTGGAAATAGGTCTCCTTATGAAGGAAACTGTGCAAGGAGGTCACAAAGCAATGGCTGCCTCAGGACCTCAGGTTATCACTTCAGCAGATGCTATTTCTGTTCTTTTCTTCTATTCTTTTCACTGAGATGAAAGCTGTTGATGGAGACACTGATTAAGCCTCCAGACATTTTGTACCAGTTACTATCACAGATCGTTGTTCTAAGATTTATGGCATGTGAGCAGTAATATGGAGACACTGACACACTATATCAAAGAAACAAAAATCATTTTTAGTGAAGCCCCTGATGAAGCAGCACCAGCCATTTTTATAGGCATGCAAATTAAGAAAAAAAATTTCCTTCTTTCTGATGTGAAGTAGGATAATATTTAACAATTTTTTAAACCAAATATTTTCCGGCTCAGGAGTGAAGTCTTGTAGGAATCAGGCACTCAGATTCCACTTCAGCTTACAGCTCAGCAAGTCAAGTGTAGGTGTGGAGGGAAGTTTGAACCCAGATGTCCATTTGTTTAGATACCTCACCGTAACCTACATTTTGGCATTCGTAAAGGTCTCAAATACCCACAGACACTGAGCACTCAATCTTGCCCTTCACTGCCTGCCTGCCAACACACAAGGCACACCAGATATGATCTCCAGAGCTGCTGCTTATTGTGTCAGTCTTGCACAGTGGAAGTGAGAAGCAATTATATAGTCCAGTATGTTAACTCCCATAATCAAAAGTGGAGGCACGCCCTCCATTCCCTTCAAGCATCCCTACTGACAAAAAAATGGCCTTGGAGGCCAATGTCATTTTCTAGAGTCAACTAGGAAATAAAATAATCCCCATGTGATGAAACTTGGCATTAAAAATCCTTCCCACCTCCAAATCTACATCTCAAGCACCAACACCAAACATATTTCAGAACACACATCAGCTGTTGTACAGAGAATTCAGGCTCAGTCTCCTAGCAGCACCACTATTAATAGAATCTGTTTAGATTAATCTTCAGTTTCAACCTTACCGAACTCTGTGGACTGAATTCCAAAACCCAAGATTATTTAGGTATCCATAACAAATTTTTCCTCCTCAGTTTTCTGCAATTGATGTACGTAATGTCAGAATAAGTTCAAACAACAACATTCTCATTAAGTGGCTGATCAGTCCAAAAGACCACAATAAGAATATTTCACCTTCATTACAGATTAAGTGGCCCACAGGGGCTTGTGTTTTTGCCAAGGTGCCTGTGCTGTGGTAGAGATGTTTAGGAATTGTATAGTTCTACAGAGTTGCTTCTAGAATTAAAGCAACTCTAACGCTAGCATGATGCCTTTGAAATTAAAAATATACACATGCTGACATGTTTTCAAACTTGTCAGTTCCCATCTGGAGCTGCATTCACTCATCTCTGCCTTCAGCTTTAACAAGAGTGCTGTTCCTGGAACCACAAATGGAAAAGCACTGTGTGCACAACCCTGGGCCACACAGCCCAGGGATGGGATCCATTTGAAAAGTGCAGCAGAGACAGCAATTGCAGCTGTATCACGCTCACAGGGACTAACAGAAGTCTGACCTCCTTCTGCCCAGGCTCCCAGACAAAACTCTCTTCCAACTGCTCTCTAATGCTCCCAACTCTCAGAAGGACATGTGCTCCAAGCTCCAATGGCTTTTAGGTCTTTGGGAAGCAGAGTTCAGTTGAGAGGTCGTACTAACTACAAACAGCCAGTTTCTACTTAATAAACACCTACAACACATACACACAGCTGCTTCTTTCCCTCCATGGTTTTAAAGCACTCAAGCCACTACAAAGCCTTCGTTGCTTAGAGCCTCTCCAAGCGTCTATACCTCGGCCTCAACCATTTACGTATTGCTCAAAACTGTCTGTAACATCTCTTTGTTTTGGCTGTTTCCCCTTCAGTTCTACCACACCTGAACACCATTTATGACAGCTAAAAATATACAAAGATCTTATTGTTCTCTGAAGGAATCTCAGAACTGCCTTTTACCCGCAGTCAAGCATGCAGGAGACGATCACGGATCTTGTCTTGGCAGCTGTGTTGCTTATTAAGCTACTTTTACTCCTCCTACAAAGAAAGCTCCTCTTGTATCCTGAACCTTGAAATGTTAGTACCCTCTGCGTCAGTGTCACCATGTATCTGGAGCCTCTAAACCAGCACATTCTGACCAGTGGTATCTGCTGGCACAAATTACTTTTACTGCATTGCTTCTTATTCAGATGGATTTCTCATTTAATCTGCAGTGCTTTGTACATTTTCAAATCCCACCTACTGCACCTACTATATCTGTAATGACATCCTCAAGGCTCTCTTTGGGGCTTTACATCCACTGAGCATAGGACAATTCTTTAGGGCAAGGATTATGTACTGCTTAGCATATTCTACCTCTTATTAGGCACAGGATAAACGATGATTATATTTAAAAACAGACATCATCAAATTCATGCTCTTAAAATTTTAGGCCATTTTTAAATGTTCATGAGCTAGTGGTATTTCTTTTGGATTCTTTCACTGTTTTACCTTCTCAATATCCAACAGTACCAAGCACAGACTCGCATATTAAAGAACCCACCCCTGGGATCTCTAGTTCCTGTGATGCAGCACATTAAGCTCTGTGAAAATCTTATGTTCTTTTAGCTGGCCACAATTCTACAAAATGGTTTATTGGTTATTTTATGCTCACCCTTTAATGTAAATGATAAGCCTTTCTGTAAGTCAATATTTATGTGAGACATTAAATGAGTTCCCTAAGGGCTTTGGATGGGTCCTTTTAGGTATTTTCATTGACTTATATGTAGCCCATATATCATAGATGGAAGTAATTAATTCAAATATAAGTCAATGTGAATAGCACCTGTGTTTTAGGGGTGAAAAAACCTAGTTCTGTAAGACTGACACTGTGACTTGACACAAAAACAAAGGTGTTTTTGATCAACCTGCAGCTAAAAGGCTTGACACTGAGAATTCCAGTTTAAGTGGAGACACAAATCACTGGGTAGGTTTAAGTACTGTCTGCTTGGCTGCCCTGTGCCCCATGGAATCTAGGAACTTACATGTTCTGAACCACCTCACCTGCAAGCCTGGCTGGATTGCACAGGCACAGAGGAGAGAGCAGAAAAACACCCCATTACAATCAATTCACCATGCACTGCCTATTCACTTGAATTTGCAGGGTGGCACTTTGCTCTGAAGAGGAGGAAAGATAAATCACTAGCCACCTATACAAAATCATCCTGCTTCTGAGTTCATTTTGAAGCCCAGGAAATCCAGAGAACACCAGTATTTAAGCTGAAGAGTGAATCTCACCATAGATAAAACTAATCCACCCCAGCAGGTCTGACTTTTATCCATAGTTGAAAAGATACTTTGAAGAGAAAATGCTTTGTATTTCAAATGCATCTGTTTTGTATTTCAAATGCATCTCAATTCTTATGAAAGATCATGCAAGGCAGGAGGTCTCCTAAACCTCTCCACAAGAGACTGCTTTTCTTTACAAATCAAAATGAGGAGTAAACTGAATCCTGGGATCTGGCTAAATCTGCAGTTCAGACAGTTTGGGGTTTTACTGCTCATGATTAAATCAACTCCTGGGAAGCTGGGGGTAATAATGCTTCCTATTTGATATACTTCCATCAACAAGGGGTTGGGTTTTTCCTGTAGTGGAGGGAGGAAGGAAGAAAAAAACCCAAAGAAACAGGTGGCAAGTAGAAAGAACTGGGTTTACTATTTATCTGTCCTCAGTAAGACAATTTTTTAACACCTACTGGACCCACATAAATCATCTGAAAATCTCTCAGGTGTTTACCTCTCATGTTTGGTTCAGTTTTCAGTATCTATCCTGTAAATTCTGTCCACCTAAGTAAATGCTGCCTCCCTTTCCAGACCTTTCTCTCCTGTGCTTTAACAGGGGTAACAAGCAGAGCAATGTTTCAGAAGAGTAACAGTCAATTACCACAAGCATTTCCTTCAAAAGTGGCACCGTGGCACACTTGGTTAACAGCTAAGTTTATGTTGAGCACAACCTACTTTATTAACAGAAAAACAAACTTCAGCTTCCAGCTAGTAAGATTCACTAAATTCTCAATTTCTACCTTTACATTTAGACATTGCTGGCAAGAGGCTTGGTACAGATCATCTAATGCAGGAAGTTTTGTATTTTGCAGGCACACTTCTTGGGAAGGAGAAATTAGGTCCACCAGTGTCCTGTCCCTGAAAGGCAACAGCTGAGGTAAGTAAGCAAAAGCTAGGCAGACTGCATCTGGTCACAGCTTACATCACATGTGCTTCAAAAACCCAAATTACTGCATTATTTTTTGGGAAATAATAGGGAAATAAGGCCTGCTGTTTCAAAATGTAGGCCAAGTTTTCAATGCTTGAATGCTAAACTAAGGCAGTCTGTTCTGTATTGTTTCAGGTATAAATTCCAAAAATAGAATATTCAATTATGAGTATGATCGATATTTGGTGTCAAGGAAAGCCCACTGGGTATTTTGTGGAGTTTAGAAACAGATTTACAGTCTTATAGGAATGACGTACAGCAATACAGATCCTGTCTGGAGAAACTGATGCAAGCTGTGGGTACTCCACAAGACTGAAGCACAGAATTTGGGACTAAGTTTCAAAACATCTGAGATGTTAATGAGGATTTACTAAGCTCTTTTCAAGTCCAGTGAGTAGGGAGAGGGGGGAGAAAGTATGAAAACATAAGATTTTAATCTGTCATCATCCAAATGTACATACAATGTTCTGTAGAATCTTGCCAACCCATCTTGATAAGTATCACTGAGAAATAGCCTAAATGTTCATTCTAATCAGCTTTAAAAGTTTAAATCTCTTTATTTATACATACAGCTACCCAAGTAAGCAATAATTTTGGAGTTATGAGTTCAATGTATCACTGATTCAGCTCTGCACACTTGGGATTCCCCATGCTCCAGGTCTCTGTAGGCAAAGGAGCCTTTGGTCTGAACACACTGGCTGTGACTGACAGCAATTTACTGTTGAATCAGCTTTTTCAGATCTAAACTGATACTTTCAATTCCGGAAGTAGGTTTAAAATTGTACTGTTTGAGAAGGTTTACAGAAAGACAAAACAGAAGCTGAGCTCTGAAGGAAGCAGAATTACTACAGAGACTCAGAAGCCTATGTATGATCTTATTTTGTTCAACTGCATTGTAAATCCACCCACCATCCCACAAAAATAACAGATTGCACTATTCTGTTTCTTGGACAAGATTTTCAAATACTTTCTAGTTGGCCAAAACATGCTCCAAGACTTTTACTAGCAACTTTAACAACAGAAAAACTGACATGCCTCTGGTAGCACTGAGAGCAGTCCCAGTATGAGATGTGTAATAAAGCACTTGGCCTTTCAGCCATCCGGGCAGTTAAAAGGAAACACTGCCAAATATCCATCTTGAACGTGTTAGCTAAAACACCCTCGGCCAGCCAGTGATCTACAGAGTGTAACTGGGTGTTTGCATGAAGCCTGCAGATTTAAAAAGTATCCACAGCTTTGTTTCAATGTACTAAAATTGACTAAAAGCCCTTCTTTTAAGTATAGCACTCCCTATAGATAAAACCTTTCATTCCTTTATTACATGGTGTATTATAAAATTATATCCAGCTTCAATTGTGCTAAATCATAAAGCATACATTTGATTTCCTGAACACTAAGATCTGAAACAGTGGGAAGCTGGTCAGCAGTCCTAAATCAAGCCCTTCCCACTAATACACCTTCCTGAGCTTTTCTGAAGAACTTTGCCACCACAATAAAGACATATTTTTAAAAGAGTTCCTTTTTAAACATCTCTGGAGTGGCAGCTCCCAGGCTGTGAAAATGCAGGAGTCCTGCAGAGTCTCTCCCTAGAGCAATACTATGCAGTGAACTGAAAACTTCTACAGAAATCCAATGAAGAAATAACATTACTTGGTACCTAATGACAGCATCCTGCTATTGAGTCAATTAAGTCCTATATTTCTCCAGATCAAAAGGCAGCAAGTTGGTTATGCTCATCTATTGACTGAGGTTTGGTTCAAGCTTTGCACAGGGCAGCCTTCACAGCCTACCACCTTTCTGCTGCATTCCACAGCCAGGAGATTAATACAGCAGCAGGATCTCTGCTAGGTTAGGAAGCCAGAGTAATTACCAGTCATTTACTGCTAATGTCTATTCAAACTCTTGAGGTACTGTCAGAAAAGATATTAATTCAACTCCTGCTTTTTGCTAACCAAAGGCCAGCGAGTCTGCCCTGTGTTACAGTGAAGAGTCTATTTAAATCCCACTGGAAATAATGGGGCTAAAGCACAGCAAAGAGACAAACGGAACCCAGGCTTTCAAAGAAGCTCAAGTATTGCTGATGCCTTCCTTTAATGCAAGTTTTTTTCTCAGGATGTCATCAGCCTTGCACAGCAGTCTGAGAAAAACTCACTACAGAAAAAGACCTCTAGAAGAACTCCTACCTCTAGAAATCAAGACTTCAGCTCAAAGCCCTGACTGTATCAGGGATCTACGGGAAAGAACACATGTTGGCTTTGAGCCATTTCCCACTCTATCTACCTTTTCTTCCGATTAATCCTGAGAAGTTCAAATTTGTTCAACACTATTTCAGTTATTGCTTGAATAAAAACACTCTTGCCAAAGCAGGAAAATCAATCTTGCAGAGTTTTCTCTAACAATAACTTTGTCTAGTATAACTACTTTCATTGCAGTCCCACCTGAAATCACTCCTTGTGAAACAATACCCATTTGAGAAAGCCACTCTAGAAGCATATAGAGGCTTGATGTGTTTTAGGACAGAGTGCAAACAATTTGAATCATAGTCAAGAGTGGTTCTTTAAAGAATTCCATTGCTAGATTGTCCCGTAGCAACTCACATTCATGGACTCTCCTTATAACCATCAAGGGAATTTTATCACCGATAGAATACTGAATGTTATCACAAAGATAACTACAGCCTGTGAAATAATCTGGAAGCAACTGCAAACTATCCACTGGAAAGTGTTAAGGCCAGTCAGCCAGGGAAGGGGATGAAAAAACTGGAGCTTTTTTGTACTGCATACAAAATGCAGTTCATCTGGGTCTACTTTGCTGCCAAGATTTTATCGTGGCTGAGTCTGGGTTTTGTTTTTCTCTTCAAAAGATTAGTGTCCAAGCATATGAATACATGGTATTTGTTTTGCTGTCAAAACATAAATACCATGTGTTTTATCCAGCAACACAGTTCACTTGAAAGATTCATCAGAAATGGAAGACATACCATAGGCTAAGCCATTCCTCAAGCAGGCAGCAGTCTGGGGCAAAGTTTCTGACTTCCAGCTCACCCTCTAAAGGCTGGTTATTTTATACTCCACAAGAAAGTCCTGATCCATTCTTTGCTCTTTTCTTGTTTGAGATCCACTCAAAGCCTCCCAGTGCATGTGTTTTCTTTAAAATTTCATCCCCATCCCTAATTACTTTCTCAAAGGGAACAGTCAGTGTGAAGAGGCCCATATATTTGCTCGATTTATAGCCTTTTATTAGCTCCCCCTGCATGTGATGCCAAAGGCTGTTTTTTTGCCAAGTCTCTTCAATTCCTACTTAAAGCAGAAGCAGATGCCGTGCATTGTCAGCACAGAAATACATGTTCTGATTTAAGCCACCCTATCCCATTATTTATAGGTAATCTCAATTCTTGCAGAAGCTTGAATATCACTTTCTCATGAATAGGACAAGAATGGCTTAGGAGTTTAAACTAACTTGTTCACAGACCCCCTCTTACTATGAATTATTCCCTCTATACCTACAAGCAGCCTGTTTCAGAGTAGAACTGAGCAGGAGAGGATTTCCCCCAGCAGCACAGCCCAGACTTCTCACTATGCTTCTGCTGAGTGTCTGGCCAAAGCCCTGCCTTTTCCCCAAGTACAGCATAATTAAACCCCAAGGCCATTGCTCCTGCTGACAGATTAGAGAGCCCTAAATTACCTGACCAAGAACATCACCACGCTGTGTTCCAGGTGCACACTGTCCTCTAACCTTTTTTTTACATAGATGGAGTGCTACACTTACACTGCATGTTCAAGTCTGCTCAAATTTCTTTCTCCTCCTTCAGAACTGATTTCTCAGTCTTGGTGCAGAATAGCCACGATAAACAGCAATCCTCAAGAACATAAGAAGAGTCGAGTCCCATTCTTTTCCAAATGCTTCAAAATCCGTTTGCCAGGCAAAGCCTGCAGCTTCAGAGCCAGCAGCATGCAGCTCCTGGGTTAGCAGTTAACCAGCTCCCAGCCACTGGTAGACAGCTTTGTGCACATGCATCCCTTGATCCTTTCCTCAACCAGACAGCAAGTCCACAGCACATGCCAACTTGCATATTGTTATGCAATATGCAAGTTCTCTCTGTATCCTTCTCACTCTGTGATCCAATTAGCTCAGGTCATAAAAAACAAGTAATTTGTAGCAAAATCCAAAATAAAAATATTAAAAACAATTACTGGCTATGTCCAGTAACATCACGATCCTGTTAGAGCTTTTTCAGTTGAGTTTTCTATCCAGCATATTGTTCAGACACCCTCATCTCCTTGCACCCCTCTGGACCAAAGTCAAACTGTACAGTAAAAAGGATGAGCCCGTGAACACACCTGTAACACTCTGGCACAGCCTCACTTTAAAATTTTCCATAGGATCAATCACAGTAGTTCCAGTTGCCTTGGCATAAATCTCAGTTACGCAGCACACTGGATGCTTAAACTCAGAAAAACAGACCTCAGCCATCAAAATTCACCCTGGAGATTTTATTACTAAGAGCAAAAACCCCCACAGTTTCCTTTTCCAAACCAAACAAAATCCTGGAGTAGTTTCAATATGCTAGTCCAACACCTGAAAAGTTCAAAACATTATCTCCTGTTTGGACATGGCTTTCACTCACACATCCCTCATACGCAAATTATTTTAAAAACTATTTAGGTGCAGCAGAAGAAGGGAACAACAAACTGTGCGGGATCAAACACAGTGGTTGGAGAAGCAAAGTAGAGAGAAATGCAGGTCCTGCTTGATCGGTTTGGAAAAATTGAACTGCTGAATCTTCTGAACAAAGTATGATTGTCTTACTTCTATAATGGATGTTTTTATTTACATATACATGTATGGATGTATATATATATATATATATGTATGTATGTTAATGCTGCATAAACCATTGAAAACACTATAGAGAGAAGTTCATTTTCCTGGCTCCCTACCACAAGGCACCCAAACTGACATTTTCTTAAGTGTTTTAATTCCAGAAACATCACCACAAGAAATGGGGTCCTATTCACAGCCCATTTAAACCTCAACCAATGGATCTAGCTAACTTTAAGTCACAGAGACACATGAGAGACAGGATGACTCCTCATTCCTTAGCAATATTGAGGCTGCCTGAAACTGAGCTCTGCAGCAATGCATTTCTACTGATGTTTTTTATTGGCCCAGCAAGCTATTTAAAGGTTTTGAGAGTTTTTGACAGTCATGAATTTGCATTAATTTCTCCCTGCAGCTATTTTCTGATCTTTTCTGCATTCTGTCCCCTTCCTTCCCACCGGACTCCTCCAAACATCCCAGCAGCTGAACAGCAAGTGTACAAAGCCACATCTTAATCCTGCCTAACAGACTCTTGTGCAGGGTAGTAAGAACAAGTGGCTCCAAAGCAGTAACCTTCAGTGAGGTAATGCAGAGGTGTTTATGCAACAGCGTCCCCTCTCTAAGAGAATTACATAAGCACAGAGTTCACAAGGGCTGCCAGAAGAGTGAGGCATCAACAGCTCTTGACTCCCCAGTCCAACACATCTGCAAGCTAATTTTATACCCAAGACTGTTAAAATAAAGAGTTATGACATGTGTACAAATATACACCAGTGTTCCAGCATCACCTCTGATACAACTCAAACCTTATGAAATTGTGATTTTCACATGTACATTGAAGACATGCACTAAATCATACCTAAACCTATTTGACTGCAAAGAAACTCTCAAGAGTATGAAACTGGCCTGGTCAGTCAGGCCTACACAGATAAGAATACAGTTTCATAAAACATACGTCCTAAACACATCCTCCAACTTACAATATACTTGCAAAATAATCTGATATGAAAGAAAAGGAAAAATCATTCCCTTAACATCCTATCTGGGCAGACCATTTCACAGCTTTTTTCCCAGCATGGGAATATATTGCCAGTTTTGTAGCTATATCTGTGGTATTCTTTGTTAGAAACTCTCCTCCAGTATCTCAGAAAAACAGCAAATATGTGAGAGACACAGGAGGGAGATGCTGGCAAAAACAAACTTAAGAAAAACACACAAAGAAATCCAAAACAGGCAAAGTCTGGAAGATCTTATGGTTTTTGCACCAGTGCTTTGTCCTGCTTACTTCACGATGGATGTTCGAGAAGAGGGGAAGGATGGGAGTATAAAAAACAACAGAAATTTGGGCTCCTGGCCCACAGAACTAAAATCAAAGATAAAGCAGAAGCAAACTACAAAAGAACCCAGATGTGGCCCTGCTAGAAAGAACTGACAGATGCGTAGGTACCACCCTTCACCATCTCTTTGCTAAAAATATGGGCCAGACTCTTTCAAAATTACTGGAATCACTCCACTTAAATTCAGTAGGTTTTGGATCAGATGTTAAATTGGGCCAAAAGCAAACTCACCATTTGCTGATCAAAACCAAAGCTTAACAAGAGCTTTCAAAATACGTATTTTCCTTGGTAAGGGCAGACAACTTCTAAATCTCAAAGTTCCTACTCGAAAAGCAACAACCAAGGCAATTGTTGGCTGATTCATTGGCATCCCCTCACTATAGCTTGGAAACACACAAAAAAATCTTTGTGTATCTGTTATTTAAGACTATTACATTGACCGTATTGTTGCCATTAAATTGAAGCAATAAGTAAGAACTTATTAATACAAATAAAATTTTTGAAAATACAGAATTGTAAAACTCCTTTAAAATTAGTATCCCAATGAAACATTTCTCCAAGCTGTAACTTGGACAAAAGGCTCCACTTGTATAAAGTAGCTTTCTTTTTATTTGTTTAGAAAGCTTTACAACTATGGTCTGTTAGAAATCTTGAAAAAGCAGCCTCCCCATAACACACCTTTTCACTTAATTTACAGTCCTACTAAAGCAGGGCCTTTTCCTGCAAACACATTCTTTGTGCTCCATACCTAAATAATAGGATATTACTGTAAATCACGCGTGCCCTAGGAAGGAACTGTTATGTTTCCAATACAAAGTGAAGTGCCAAAGACTAGACAGAATATCCTCCCAGAAGAAGAAAACACTGTTTAGCTTCCATAAGAACCCACAATGAACTTTGCCCAGTGGACTGGCTGGCACAGAGGTGTATGACCTCAGTGATACTAACGCAACATCATTAGTATGAGAGTGAAGCCATTTCTTCCACTGGATATTAAACAGCAAAGTATTTCACTGCCTCTAGTCCTTCCCCTAGAGGAAGATAAATCACTGCTGATGTGAAGTTTCCCTCCAGAAAATGTTTCATAAAGCATACTTTTTTAAAAAAAAATGTGCCGCTAAGCTGTCTCATTTCTACAGCTCTGCCAGAGAAACTGCTCTTGCTATAAAGCTCTTGTTCCCTTGGACAAAATATTCAGTCTTAGCCTCAAAAAGAGGGAGTTTCTTACCTGCACAATTTGTGCAGGTATTAAAACCAGTTTAAAGCTCTCCTATTGAAAGATGCAAGGTGAAACAGCCTGGCACGGGATCTGTAAGTTACATGAAGCATGTTCAAGTGAAGAAAGTGTCTTCTAGAGGATCTGCAAGTCCAAATGAGAGATGGTGCCAGCCTGCTTTTGCCAACTTTTGAGGGGGATCATTTCACTAAAAGCAGAATCAGCTCCTTTCCACAAGTAGGCTGTGTAATAGCAATGCAAAATGCTTTAATCAAGCCCTTTACTGGGGACACACTGGAAGGATTCATTGTTTAATTGTTTCTATAGACAAAAGTGTTACAAAAATGAGTCCAAAGTTAGTCACACACTTACACAAAATTGTCTGACTACCTCCTAATAAGGCAAATTCATAAGTGAAGAGGAAAGATGATCTCTCTGGCCCACACCACTTTCAGTTAAATTTGAGGGGAAAAAAGCTTCAGCAGTTAACCCACAGAGGAGAAACAAGCCAGAGAAGGGGCAGGGGACTGTAGGGTGTGTAAAGCACAGCCCTGCCCAGTTTAGCTTTTTCTTTATTCCAAACCACTCCAGTACTCCAGAGTTTTCACCAGAATAACTCAATTCCAATGAACAACAGCATTCCAGCATTTTTATGGTCACACCTGCACACACATTTAGGAGGTCCATTTCCTGCCTTACTGTATACAAGCACAGTGAGGCTCCTAATTTGTTTATTGCTCTCCAGACAATATTTTTACACTAATGGAGAAATAAGATGTACAGGGTAATTTAAAAAAAAAAGAAAATAAAATAAAAAGAGAAGTGAAAGTTATGAATTATCCTAAATGCTGGTAGCTCAGGAAATGTCTGTGATTTCCAAGTAGGAAGCCCAAACACTTGATGTGGAGACAGCCACCTTTGCCAAGAGTCCATTTTTTAATCAAACCGCCCGAAACTCAGGCATTACAGGACCTCCAGCATTGAAAAAGTGGCAATCTTCCAAAATACTACACAGCACCCAAGAGATCTTATCTTACAGGTTTATGCAAACATCTTTCGCTTAATTCCTCCAGCCTCAAGATTCCTGAAAAGAAAACTGGCCAGGGGAATGCCTCTCGGGATCCTCTGCTGTGCTTCTCCCCAGACTCTGCCTGGCAGACTCACACGGAGGAAGAGACTTCCTCCTTCTGATGGAAGAAATGCAGCAGAGGAGCTGGACATCGCCTCATGGCTGGAAGAAAGGGGAGGAGATCTTGGCTTCTTTCATATTCCCTTCACAGGAAAAGGGATTTCCCATTGATAGGGACACATGAAATAGCTTGGCAGCTGGTAAAAACTAACTGCAAGGAAAAGGGAGGCTTTAGAATGGTGGAGACCACTATCACAACACAGATAAATGCAGAGAAATCAACAGCACATAGATGCTACTACTGAGCCACAAAGCAATTCCAGTGTTGCTGCCTCTCTACATTTTCCATCACGATTTCTTAATACTCCTCCACTCAGAACAAAAATAGCCTCTTCAATATGCCAAATGTGCATGGCAAACATATTTGGCTTCTACATCTAATTTTTGTAAGCAAAAAATGAGGAAATGGGACTGACTGTGACAAACAGCAAGACAGTCCAGTTTAGCATGTTCTCTCTCCTGTGTAAATATTTTTTGGGAAAGGAGACTATAGATGTTAAGGACTTGGGAAACAATGTTCAGCATAGTATCAACAGAAGATTTTTGACAACAGCAATAAGTGAAAGATCTCCCTGCCATCAAAGCTGTCAGTCCCTTTTGAAAATTATTACAAAGACACAGAATTTCCCAGGAAGGCCATCATCCCAGCTCAGCTTTGTGAGACAGTATCTTTCCCTTCTCATTCCTTTTCTACAAACACAGGACTATCAAGTTCACTGGATTTTATTAGTTGTGCCTCTATCCCCAACTACCTGACTATCATGCTTTAAACTCAGTTCAGGTGGAGACCAGCAAGTTTCCTTTAGGGAGACTGAGGCTCTTGCTGCCCAGCTACCCTGCACCCTTCTGGAATCTAAGCACTGGCTTACAACAAGACAGGATAAAGTGCAGAGCAAAAGATAGAGGAAAAGATCTCCTGTGGGTGGCCGCATGCTTGGCACGAGCAGCTCTTCACTTCCTGAAATTCTATCATCTGTCTCATCTTGTTTTCCTCAAGGTCACAAATCAGCTTTAAACTGAATTTTATGTCCTTTCCTACTTTTACAGGAAATCACACCTCCAGCTGGTTAGTATTAAGCAACTCCCTGAGTTATAACACAGGGAAATCATTTCAGTAGCATAGCTGCATTCACAGTAAGAAACCAGCACGTCTTAATATGGTTCATCCCTCTCACTATTTTTAAAGAAGTCTTTCCTTCTAATTTAATTACTTGGAAGTGACTCCAAGTACAGTTCCCTCCAGCAAGCTTGAATTTAAAAATACCTCAGACTGGTCATTCATCAGTGGCATTTCTGTTGCTCTGCAAGGCACAATAGCTTCTCTTTTTATTATTTCTGATTAAGTTAGAGGCTTCTTTTAACAGCAAGCAAAAGAGTGTTGTAAACTGAACTGATGCTCAAAACCCAATTAATATAGATATTCACCAGAAATACACATGAGCTCTATTGGTTCTTACCCTCCAATGTTGCTCTGTGTCATGAATAACCTACCAGCCAAAAAGTAAAATATTTCCACTTCTAAAGCTATGCAGTTTCCCTTCTGGATTGCCCACAAAGAAGTTCACACAATAAAATGAGCCTTTCTGCATGCCAGAAGAAGAAGAGAAATGTGAGCCCTCCCTTCAGCCATTCTACACAAAATCTGATGAAAATTTGGAACCATACAAACCAAGATAATTATTTTAAAATACTGCAGTATGCTGTTACTCAATGGAAAAAGCCATGCAGTTCTTTGTATATTTGGTACAAGTTCAATGATTATTCCAGGCTGTGAAATTTTTTACACTACACATTCCTGGAATGAGTTCTTTTAGAAGCAGAAAGTTGCCATTTTTTTTCTGCTAGAAAAAGGGATGTTTCCTTTAGCTGAAGCACTTTATGCTTGCAATAAAACACTCCAGGGTGCGGTGACAAACTGTCTAATAATCACCACACCTACCAGTGAATGAAGTCAGTGTGTCCCAGCACAGATTAGGTGTGGCCAGACGGGACAACATCATCGTATCCTGTTGTGAATAATTACTTAATGAAAAAAAGCCTAACTGGGGGCAGGGAGGGTTAAACAGTGCTGAACTTTAGAACAATCTACACACACAGTACCCAGCATGGAAAGACAAGGAAACAAACAGAAGAATCCATCTGCATCATTTCCATTTGCAAAGTTTGTCCAAAAAATCCTTTCCTAAGTGTAGAATATGCAGTCTTTTTCTTCCCTTTTCCTCCTCTTCCCCTGTCAAAAGAGGTTAGAATAGCTTTTTTGTCTGGTGAGATGATTCAACACTTGCTGGGCTTTTACATTTCAACAAATAAATTACATGAGACGGAGGAGGACAAGCAATAAACATGAGAAACTATTATAAGCCCTCCTGAAGTCAGGGCAATACTTAATTTGGTTTTGGAGATCATCTTGACACGGAGCAAAGCTAGCCATGCTTGGTTTTTTTTCTAAAGCAAAACCAGGTTTAAAGTTTATATAAAATTTAGATTAACAGCAAACTCCTGACACACAGAAGTTGAACCGAAAAATCCCAAGACTATGGAAAGGGTGGCTTGGCATCTTACAGAATATTGTGCTTCATTCTGGAAGTTTTCATTCCAAGAAAAGTCATCCCATGGTAGAATTATCCTTCCCTGAACTGTTCCTCTAGCTTGAGTTCTAACAATCAAAATTTGAACTCTTTACCCATATTCCTACAGAGAAAAGAAACAGGACTCCTACAAGAGCAGAATGATTTAAAACTTGTGTCTGTTTCACAACAGACGTTCCCAGTCTAAATGTTCCTTTTCAGTACCATAACATTTTTCATATGTTTACACTCAAATCAATGTAATAGTGTCAATTTTAAGCGGTTGCTTAGAGCAATAATTATCTTTCAAAATAAATGGTCCAAACATTTTCTCCTGCCCTCTGGGGAATGAACAAGCTTTAAGAAGATGGTTGGTTGCTCAAGCAGCCAGGAGACACAGAGGCGACAGCTGTCAATACAGACAGAAACCCACAATTCTCATAATGCAAACCAACAAACATTAGGATATAAAGAAGTCTAAATATAAAACAATTTGATTTCTTTTCTTTCCAAGCTCTTTCTTCCTATAGAATAAAGAAATTTTGATTATACTATTTCAGACTGCAACGGTAACCACTTTCCCAGCAGCCAAGTCCTCCCATTCTACTCTTGTCCCCACTCCCCACTGCTGCTACCAACACCAGCTTAATTCCTGAGGAAGAAAGTACCTTTCTTAGTCATTTTAAAATATTGGAATTTCATGGAAACCAAAATGTCACCAGATTTTTAACCTGATTACTCTTCTCATACACACTGAATTTTTTATTCTAAAAACCATTCCAAAGATTTTTAGAGAAAGTAGGGAATTACATTTAGACAAGAAATTATTTTTCATTATCTCACAGCCTAGGAGACATAGAGTTTGGCTTCTTTTTTTTTCCCCTAATCCTTAAAAGTGCTAGAGGAAAAAAAGGTATCTTAAATCTGTGCAGTAGGACTTTTAGGACACAATATCTTCCTTGTTTTATTGTACCACAAAAACATGGTGATTACACCTCCCCTTTCCATCAGGGACTGATTTATTTGACTGATGAATAGCTTTGCCTGCAAGAATTTGAATTCCCAGTTTTTTCTGCCTCAAATAGTTGCCATGCTTGCGATTATTTCAAAGAACAATAATTACTTTCACCCAATCTATTTGAAGTTATAAAAATCCCACCAGTTTTGGAACTCTAATCCATAAAACCACAACTTATAAAGTCGTAAAGGATTGCAAAAGAGTCAAACTTGTGAAATATTAAACATCATGGAGAATGCAAGGAGGTTTAAGGTTTTGTTCTTAAAATATAAGACTGAAATTTATGATACTGCTTAATACATCATACGATCCCTTTTTAGCAGTGAGAGATGGAAGCATCCAAGATGGTCTTGCAGAAATGTGACCGCAACAAACTGAAACCCATAATTCTATTTGTAAAAATAGGCTTTATACTAAGGTTAATAGACTTTACTGTAATTCCTGGGGAAGGAAGCGTTTTTCCAAATATTTCTGCATGCAATAACATCTTTTACTTGCTCCAAGATCAGCTGCGATGATTTTGACAACAAAGAAGAAAAATACATTGAAACAACCCAGATCAATCAAAGGGAAACCAAGTTGCTTATAACGTTTAAGCTTTTCCACTTTATAGATACAGTACTGGAATCCTCACCTTCCTTAGACTAATAACTGAGTGAGGAAAAAAACCAGCCCCAAGCCCAGCACTTCTTTTTGCAACTTGACACTGTAAATTCATATTCACCATCATATTTTTAAAATACATTAAAGTGACAACACTAGCATAAAGGCAAGTGCTCAGAAAATTGTACTGCTGGAATAAAACTGTCCATGAATCTTTAAAGTCACTTGCATGTAACAAGGGGGCCAAATTTAATCTCTTTATTGCCTGTATTCCCTAAAGGGCTGCTGCTGCTCTGCATGCTGGCTGAGCAGGTACTGTTCAGGATCACTGTACCCCGCCAACATGTGGCCTCGGGCCATACTCGCTGCATGCCGTGCACATTCTGTACTCAATATAGAATTGTTCTCCTTCTGGGATGTTCTGTTATAATTAACTTCATATGAGTGTTTTGCTAACATCAGCATTTATCATTTTAACACCCCAGAAGTTATCATCTCTCCATCTCAGTCTGATTTTGCAGATGGGAACCCAAAATGCTGTGTGTCCCCCAGAACCTGACTTTTCAGGGACCTTGGCATTTGGCAGTCAGTGAAATGGGCACTGCCAGCATAACATGAACTTGGTATTGCTCAGAGCTAGAAGACGACATTGCTCTTCAAACTGAGACTGCAGTCACTGTGAGTTGACTGAAACCAGCTCACCCAGGTGCTTGCAGGCTCTTTACTTTCCCCCCACCCCTGCCCCCTGACTGCTTACCTTAGAAGCACTGAGAAAATACGACTCTTTATGAAATATCAGTTTCTGCCCTCATTTCTGCTGCTTGCAAGATCCAAAGTCCGGGCAAAGAGCCCCACACCTCCTCAGGACAGGGTAGAGGCCCTCGGAACCAGATCTGCCCAGTGAGGGTGAACATTAAGAGACAGTAGCAGTATGCCCCTGAACACGAACCCCACTGCTCTTGTAGAGACAGAAGAAGTCCAAGCACAAAAGCAGTTCTGTTGTCCCATTTCAAGTTCCTAAGTTTTAGTCTTGCTGAACTTGAGGATTCTGATAGGCAAAACGAACGATTTTTTAAATCGTTCTGGTTTTGCCTAAGCACACACAAAATCCCTTGGTGTGAAGCGTATTTTTTCACCCAAATGGCAGGTTTCACAGAACTAAACCTAAGGTCTTATAGTAGAAGTGTTGGGGATAATTACAATTAAGGTACACTGAAACCTGCAATTTAAATAGCAAAGCAGTGATTTCACACACAAGGGAGGCTAAGGGCACAGCTTCACAGAAACTTGATGCCAACAGCAGCGGCAACTGCAGAGAGAGCGCAGGACCCTCTTTGCTATTGGCTACACAGGAACTGAACCACAGCAGCACACCTGGGTGAAAGCCACCACCAGTGCTGGCACACAGTGGGTGTAAAGGCATGCTGTAGGGCAGAAGGTCTGGTACCTTTTTTCAGAAGCAGCACAGGTAAGCCACCTTCTGCCATCATAAACAGTGTCCCAAAAGCCATTACAACTTTTAGTAATTCCACTGGTTGCTTCTGTCTTCCACTCATGTCAGAATCCATTTCACTGCTTGAAGTCTTGCTTTTGCCATGTTTTCCCTCCTATTCACATAGTATCCAAAGCAGCCAGCAAACATTAGAATCACAGTCTACATATTTTATTTGTTCAATTTCCTTACTTTTGGATGCTTACCAGATGGAAGCCAGGAAAGCAAGTTTAAGAGACAGGGAAGACTGACCAAGGACTTGAGAAGCATCTGAAAGTACTTGCTTTTAAGAGGACCATATGACAACTATTATTTTTATTCCAGCAGTACAAAGCTGGGTAGCTTTCAATCCAATGCCAGCCTTGGTGGCAACACAGAAAGCTCTAATTTGGACAAGTGATCTGGTCTACTCTGATAGAGCTAAAGAAATACAGAAGCTAAAAATCAGTAAAACGAGACATTAATTAATACCTTGGATCTCCTGTCTCATTAACCTATGAGAAACCTGGGAATGTCAGATGGAAAGGTTCCCCCTCTGAAAGTATCTACTTTAAAACTATTACATAGCACAAGCAATGGCTGCCTACAGCTTTAGTCATCTGATTTCCAGACAAGCTTACTGCTCAAATGGGAGGACGAAGAGCAGAAATTAGTGTCACTTCATGCTGCTGTGGTTCTCTGGAGCTGTGTATTCTGCCCCCTCATGCCCAAGTGCCAGTCCCAGGTGCTGCGGTTTGAGGGTCTGCAAATGGAGCTGCTGTGAAGGGCACGCCCAGACTGTGAAGTCCTACTCAAACCACAGAGTGAAGTGACAAGGTCTGCAAAAATTGCAAGTTCTTTATTTTAATTAAACACATGCAGATCAATAGTCACTCTTCTAGATATGCATAGTCTTGAGTTAATTAAACCAGTTAGTCCTTTTCTTTCCACAGCAATCAATGAAAACCATTTTCATTAATTAGCTCAATGGCATCCTGGCTCTGAAGGTTTAGTATAAGCTGAAGCACTGAACAAGTAGGCAATATACAGGGGAGAAGAAAACCCACATCCTTTTAATCTGTGGGGAGCAATTATTTAATTTAAAGTTCTGTTTGCTTTCCAAACAAGTCTATGCTGAAAATAGCTATGAGCCATAATATTTTTTTTTTGCTTTCAAAAGAACACTTGTGACAAGAGTTTATCAAGGCCAAGTACTTACTCCCTTTCACCACAGAGCAGATAAATGGACAGAAAAACTTCCAGCAAGTGAATTGCACTTTTCATTAAGAACATAACTTTTTGAGAACATGCCTTTTCAAGTTTTGTAACTAGAACATAAAAACCATGCAGTACACACCAGTGATCAAAGAAGCTGCAAATTACAACACAGAATTCCCAGACCTGTTCTCCATCCATGGCAGCACCCACTTAAGAAGATTAGTTGTTCACACAGCTACAGGAATGAGACTGGTAATCATTGTACTGCAGTTTATCACTTTTCTTTGCAGATGCAAGAAAATGAGCCAAATAAAAAGTAAAAGAAAAATATTTAATTTGTTCTGTACATATTTGCTGTTCAGTGACAGACCAAGTATGCAAAAAACCCATATTGGAACTAGGTCTCCTTTTTCGTGTTAAATACCATGACAACTTCAGTCCTTTGCATTATTTGCTCATTCAAGTATTCATAATTCTTTCAGTGTGACACAATGAGACACATCAATTCCCCTAAAATTTCAAATACTCTTTTGCACTACCTTAAATCAATGAAATTGCTTGTATACAGAAAGAATGAAGTCACCAACTGGTGCATGAGAGTCACTTCATTTTTCTAATGTGTTTTAAAATAGCTAATGAAGGACAGGCTTTTTATAAAGCTTGGCACCTGTGTAAAAAATGCTTAAGCCTTAGGATCGGATTTTTTATTAGCCTCTTCTTTTGGACCTCTGACACTGCCCACCTGTCTCTGGTCACACTGGATCACATTTCACCCCAGAAACAAAACAGGAGGCAGCAGGACAGACTTGCTTTCTTCCTGCCAAAAGACTTCAAAGGAAGGTCTCTCATGCCTCATTCCTGGGGAGCAAAATCTCCCTGCCAGCCCCTGAGCACCATTCTGAAATTGCCAATGCCAAATGAAAACCCAGAACAGTGACCAAAGCACTCAGATTCACTTTACCTCCTCTCTCCTGTGCAGGTCTGCCCTACAAGCCAGCAAAAACCACTGTTGTGAAGAACAGCAATGCTGAAAAAGCACAGATTAAACACTCACTGGTTCCCAGTCACTCTTCCCCAAAAAGCATTTACTTGGGCCTCACCTGCTTAAGCAAAAACCACTCAGGCGAACAGCAGGGGTAGTCCAGTGCACCCCTAAATGAGCCAACTGGCTTGGGCATTGCCAGGTGCTCAGAAAAGGCCAGAAGCCTGAGGCAGAACTTGGTACACACAAGGATCATGTTTGGCTGCCTCAGGAAGCTGCAATTCCTGCTTGTAACAGAGCAGGTTTAAGGTTCCTGTGAGTCATCCCTAAGCAATACCATTCTTCCTTTCAGCAGGTGCTGCAGGTGCCAGCCAGGGCTGTGCCTCAGAGGAGCTGCTGCTCTCTGAGTAGTTTCAGCACAGGAAAAGGCAAGGAGTGAGGAGAAGGTGAGGAAGACGAGCACTTTGCAGCACACAGCTGAGCACTGTAAATCCCCAACCAGACAGGCAGTGGGCTATTACAGCATACACAAGGACATTCCTCCCCAAACCCCCCAACTGCTTAAACAATCTTCACTCTGTCAAAAAAGAACAGGAATGTTCTTCGAAAGCACAGGATGACTTTGCTACAGGAAGATTTTTATGCTGTGCTAATAATTTATTGAATGAGCCAACTAGACTCAGTACATCCAATTTGGGCTTCAAATATTCAATACATTCCTGGCAACAACTCTGCCATGTACCAAAGGAGCTCCTACTCCAGCAGATATTAGTTCCAGTTGTAATTTTTAAAAGTAATTCAGTAAAATGATGTCATGGCATGATAACAATCTTTTTAATAACCTGTAAATCATTTAAATGCCTACATTCTTTTGAAATTCAGGAAGATTTAACTACTGCCCATACTACACAAGGCTGGCCAAAACACTGGCAGAAGAGCTAGTCTATACTCCAGATCAATTCTCTTCTCCAGTCAGTCATAAGAGCTCATTGCTAATATTAGCTCTGGGACTGCATGAGATTTTAAAAGTGAACACAAGAGAGGCACTTTTCAGAGGCACACTGGAAAACAGTTCGGTTCCTTCCAACAGGCACCGGAGCAAAACTCTCCATATGCTACATGAGTGAACTATCAACCACAGCAAAGCTTTTGCAGTGGCTTTAAGATTTGGGAGAGCAAGGGAAAAGGATGACCACTTTTCTCTATCATCCAATTTCCATGAGAAATAGTTGGCAAGTTCAGTGGTCTGAGCCTGGAGAAAAAAGGGAGAGTGAGCACCAACTCCTTGCCAGCCAAGAGTAACTGGGGAAGAGGGATATTTACATGGGCAGGGACAGCAGATGTGGCACACTTGTCTTTTAAACCATATGGAAACAAATTGTGACTTCAAGCAGCAAGTTTGATTTAAACAACTCAAATTTTGCAGTATCAGGATTATCTGTTCAATGTTTAGAATAATTCTCGTATTTCAAATCAAGCTTATAATTTATTTTATGTTTCAATCTTTCTCCCTGTGTGGAAGATATTTCTATCAAAAATAAAACACTTCTAAAACTGTCTTCCAGTTAATGAAGTCTTTTTGCATCAAGCAAAAGGCACTTCCTTTTGGAAAGAAAGTGTGAAGAACAGGAGATTAAACCCACTGCATTAAAGTGGACTGAAAGCCCATCAGCACAATAAAGAGAAGCTTATATCTCACTTATATTTTCTCCAGGTACTCACAGCAGAGTTATAACTTCATTTCAATGTAAATAACACTGTTTTCATACACTTGTATGAAAACATTAACCAGATTTCAAAGTTAACCTGGAACTGGTGCTGCACAAGTAGACAGCAAATTAAAATGGTTTCTCATCCTGTCATCAAGCTTAAATACAAATGACCTAATGTAACTGGTGATGTTCACAAGCACAGGTGTTGATAAGTCTGACTAATGAACACCACAGCTACAAGGACCACTGTATCATGTACTGAGGAAAAACTGCTGCTTAAACTTAGTCTAAGTGACATTATTACTGCAAGCCAGAGTCTGGCACAAATACATATTTAGAGAGCATCAGCTTTTTCTACCCAGCCATGAGGCACTGAAATCTAAGAGAGGAACCTCAGCTTGTTAGACTGTGCTATAAACATACTTCCAGCAGTCTGGATACTGTACCAAAATAAACAGAGGCATTAAAAGCAGTTCTCCAGTATTTTTAAAGGGGCCCAGGAAGGACAGTCAATTTGGTTTACGTACAATGTGTTACTGTTTGGCTTTATTTCTAAATTAGGGGGGAAAAAAAGCTGGTAGACCAGAGCAAGTACTAGAAGATGGGCACAAGCCGCCTCTGTTCTGGCAGAGCAAAACACATTGCTGTCACACTACCAAGTTTAATGCCTAACAGTGTCATCTCTTGACAGGTGTAGTATGAGCAAAGGCAATTATGATGGAGTGCTTCAGGACAGGAAAAGAGAAACCTGCAAACTGGGCTGAAGCTTTAGCGTTTCTGCTCCGGAAACTTCATTCCTCACAGAGCTTCTGACCTAGTCACTTTTCCTGACGTTGACAGAAGATGATTATTTCTCCTTGTCTCTTCCTATGGACTCTCCAATAACAGAGTACAGCTGCCAAAGTAACCCAAACAGATCCCTGTAAAACTGTGGCAAATGTTTCACATTTTGTCCTTCTACTACATGAATGTTAGTGTGGGCAGTTTCCACATCTTTAAACCTTTTCTAGTCCCCAGAGAAGAGGCAGCTATTCTCTGGAAAGCTTCCTCTAAAAATCTCAGCCCTGTAACCAAACCCCAGCATTTAAGAGGGGTTTAGAATTAACCCCATCGAGTTTTCTGTGGGATTAGCAGGAGGGACAAGGCTTTTCAGCAGCCAGTCAGCAGCAATGCAGCTGCCTGGTGAGGCTACACAGAATCACCTGCTGCCAGCCCCCGGTGTGGGGATGTTTGCAGACACAGCCTCCCACCAGTGAGCTCTCCTCACCAGCAGCTTGCAGAGCACAAGAACTGATGGACTTTGTGTCCTGTGCTTGAATAAAACCTCCAGCTTGGCCTCCAACAACCCCCAGCGAGCCCATGGCAGAGAAGCTACAGCAGAACATGCAAATGGAGGATCCTCGAGTCACGGCTGAAGAAGCCACATTAACGTGACTCACAGAATCACAATGGAAATTCTGAGGAATTTCATAAATCAGAGTGAGCCATTGCTGCACTCTGACATTCAGCAATGTTCCTGAAGAGAGACTGTTAAGCGCTACTAAAAAACACAAGGAGTTCATAGGCAGAAAAAACAGGCAAATCCATTTTCCTCCCAACTTGTTTGACTGACCTTGTGGTACAGGTGGGGACGATGAAGGTCAAAACCACCTTTTTTGCTGAGTCTCCTCCTGTATGTCTCCTCCTGTATGTAGAGACTCATATAAATGCAGAACTGCTGGAACATCTGTCTAGAAATGTTTACTCTTTGGGTTTGGGTCCCTGTGCCCAGACGCTGAGGGCCGTGCCGGGGCCCTGTGAGGGGAGCCCTCAGCCAGGCCGCAGCACCTCGGGAAAGGGCAAAACCTGCACGGACTGAGGGGAAAAGTGTGAGGAATGTCCCTGGAGTGAGGGGAAAACTCTGAGGAATGTCCCTGGGAGTGGCTGTGCTGGATTCCCTGGCAGCCACCATGGAGCAAATCCACACTGCAGCCAGTGGAGGAGCCCGTGCTGGAGCAGGGGGCATTCCTGAGGGAATGTGGCGGCCGGGAGGAACCGCGGCCATGGAGAGCCCGCACTGAGCAACAGAGAGGGGCTGAAATGGACTGACCACAGCCCACAGTCCCCCTCGCTTCAGCCCTGCTCAGGGGCAGGAAGAGGTGGGGGAGCTGGGAGTAGAGGAATGAAGCTGAGCTTGCAAAAAAAAAGAGCTGTGGGGGGAAGGTGTTTGGGTTTTATCTTTGCTTTTCACCGTCCAAATGTATTTTAATTGGCAACTAATGAATTTTCCCCGAGCTGAGTTTGTTTTGTCTCTGATGGTAACGGGTAAGTGATGTGCCTGTCTTTATCTCAACCCACGAGGTTTTTCATCCCATTTTCTGCCCTGTCCTGTGAGGGGGAGAGTGCCAGAGTGGCTGGGTGGGCATCCGGCCAGCCGAGGTCATCCGGGAAGGGCAGGGCAGAGGAGAGCTCGGAACGGGAATTCGCCCAGGCTGCTCCATGCTGGGCTGCGAGCAGCACGAAGCCCTTACACAGCACTAACTCTGCTTTGTGGCCATGGCTCCAGCACCTGGAACAGCCTCCCTGCGCAGAGTATTTCCAGATATAGCATCTGTAGCTATAAACCAGCAATTCTATAGGAAACATAAGCAAGGGTGCATTTAAACTGCTGTCAACACTAGCTCTGATCTTTCATCCTGACATTCTCTACCCTCACAATCCAGACTGAAAGAATGGATGGAGGGGTGACAGGTCTCACAAAGAGCACGGAGGAAACAACAGCTAAAAAAAAAAAAAGAAAAAAAATTATGCTTGAAAGCAAAAAAAAAAAAAAGGAGAAAGATGATTTCATCAACAATCAGCCAGCCAGTTTTTATTAATCCTGACTGCACTTGCACAATCTCCAAAGGACTACAAACTAGTGTCCTCCTTATGTAATTACTGCCAATCACCTCTTTGAACCAGAAACACCAGACAGAAAGCAGTCTTACAGAAGAAAAAATGTAAAAGGGGGAAAAAATTCATCTTGTTAGCTTTAGATTCAATAAGATACTGGACTTAATGAGAATTCAGGGAAAGGAGATAAGAATCAAGGAGAAAAAGTAAAAACATAAAATAAAACTCCAGCATTTGTTTTGAAGACTATTTATTTAAAATTGCTGCTAACCATAAAATGAACAAAAGTAACAGGAAAAAAAAATATTGCTGTATCTAAGTGCCATGTTTCTGTGATAATATGGAACAGCATCATATGCTGCAATAAAATGTTTAGGCTGATCATTTCTTATCTTTTTGGCACTCTGCTGACACACTTTTAAAAGTGTTAATTAAAAAAAGAATCAAATCAACACTACAAATTGGATGGATTTGTGCCCTACAAACAGTCTCTTTTGACCAGTAATTTGTGGAGCTGGGGCTCAGCCAACTTCCAATGAATCTGTGGAGAGTTTCCAGCAAACTGTCATCGCAGCAGGATGCAGTTCTTGATAGGGTGATCATACATGGCAAGTGAAGTGATGCTGAACTGTCACTAAACAAGTCTATTTTACTGTGCCTGAACCTTCCTTTAAGGCTCACCCAAAAATGGAGATTGACAGTTTATATCCAGATAGACATTTATAGCACCTAAAACCTCATGGCATCCTCATGGAAACAAGATTTTTGGATGATTGTCACGTTGTGGGAGAACAACAAAGAATGCTGGACCAGCCTCAGCTCTAGAACACAAACACTTTTTTATATTTATAAATCAAATAGGCCATGACAAGAGACCTGAACATGCAGTACTTGCCCCTTAGGGGTTCTGACTTACTTCCTTTCTCTCTTCAGTTTGAAATAAAGAATTTCAGATTTCATATACATGAGAGCATTTTAGGTGTGCCTAGTGTAGCCCTCATACTGCATTCATCTATTGCCAGTATTTTTAAAAGGCTATTTCCAAGAGACAGGTAAATAAGCACAATAAGAAAGCTAATCTGCATATAGAATACTAACAGTAATTTGCAAATTCAGTTTAGATAAATTGACTTTTGACAGGTTTCTGCGTTCTGAACATGGACCCAGTCAAGGCTAGGCATATACAGAGTAAGAATCAGCAGTCTAAGCCTCCCTTGATGTACCTTCTCTCCAGCAGCCTTCAAAATATCACAGGTAATGTCAGGAAACTGATTGTGAAGTGTTTGTGTACTCTTGGAGAAAATACAAAATTCTTCTGTGTTACTGCCTTGGAAATCAGAATATCCCTTCTCACCCTGCAACTTCTTCCTTAGATACATAAGATTGGGGGAAAATGAAAGAAAACCTTGCCTACTGCACAATAATTCATAATAGCATTATTTTATACTCTCCTGTCTTTCCACCCTGCCCCCTACCATTTAAGTGGGTGCAGACTGTAAATTGTCTGAACTATCTTCTAAAAGAGATAATTTAGCTTAAATCACTGCTTTCTGAACTCAGAAAAACAAAAAGAGCAAACAATAAATTTTTAAGACTGCCACCCTACGGAAGAAGCAGATTTAAGAGGACTGACTTCTAGAGGGAGAGCTCAGTACTTCCGGAAGCTTAAAAAGACCAACTTGAAAACTAAGGAGTGAAGAGAAGCATCTGAAAACTAGCAGCCACTGGAAAAGCTGATGGGAATGTGCTCAGATATCTGTTGATGGGGCTGAGAAGGCACATGTATAAAGCAATATTGCATATTTTCCAGTCTGAATCACTTTGCCAAATTAACTGTTAGGCTGCAATCTTTCTTCTACCTCTGCCCTTCAAGCAA
This sequence comes from Rhipidura dahli, assembly GCA_013399225.1. Taxonomy (NCBI): domain Eukaryota; kingdom Metazoa; phylum Chordata; class Aves; order Passeriformes; family Rhipiduridae; genus Rhipidura; species Rhipidura dahli. The sequence goes on from VXAC01001156.1 coordinate 503,376, forward strand.
AGCATTTGTCCCAATTAAGGCTTTAACCAAAGTGATTCAGCTGAAGAATGCTACTCTCTTCTCCTGTTGAAAAGCTCATCACTTAAGAGTCACAGAACAGGATCCTGTTCTTGAGCCACAAACAGTCCTCTTTCAGAATGGTAAGGCTCAGGACATGTGCATGATAAAGGCAGCTGAAGGAACACAATCAGCCAAGCCCAGAGGACCAAGAGTCCTCCAAGGGATCTAAACCAAGCATACGGTCCCCTGGATACCCTGGAGTAATCACCTTGCAGTGAGATTTTAATGGGCAGGTCAGGAGATCAGATTCAGGTTCTAGCTTTAGATGGGCTTCATCCCATCTCAGTAATTCTTTCACAGCTTCATCAGGTTATTTAAGCAGGCACAATTAAGAAAGAGTGAGAAGGAAACTAAGGGGAGAGTTCTGAATTAGATGCAGCCTGTTTAATCAACTAGCTCAATATAACTGTAAGCTTTATTTTTTACTAAAAAAAGAAAAGAAATTACTTCCAAAAGAAGAGGCCACTGGGACTAAAAGACAGAATGTATATTAAAGCCTCAAGTTTTCTAACTGAGGAGCTGGCAGGACTCACATGCCCGGGGGAATCAATCCCTCATCAGACATGCAAGCATCCACCCATCACACATGCATAGTATGCTGCTTTGGGGACTTATCACAATATACACAAAGGCAGAAGCAGCCCAAAAGAAATGCATTTCTAGGGGAACCAAAAAAAAAAAAAACTGGCAAGAAGAGATACTTTTAATGATGCCAAGCCAACATTAGACTCAAAATAGCTTTTTCTCATTTCCAAAACAGTTGAAGCAACAAAAATAAATAACGTCACTCTCAAAGACGCAAACAAAAGCACAAAACATATTAATCACAAAAATGCAGAATCAGTGCCTCACTCCACCAAACAGGGCTCTCTTGTGTTCAGAGGAGGACAGTGTAACTGGCAAATTGCTACACATCTCTTTCCCTTTTGACCAGCCAGCGACTCGGCTTACTGTCCTGGAGCAAATAAATTCACAAAGAATTTCTTAGTGGGGGAAGAAGATAGAAATATTGGTCAGCTTCTTTGGAGAGGATGCCAAACATGTGTGAGTCACAATAAAGACAGTGGCCCACTGAGAGCACTTCCAGTTTCAATACTGTAGTGTATTCAGTGCATACAATGTTTCATCAGCCCCTAAAAGCCACCCCAGCTCAACAGACAGGATGAGATATTGAATTACATCTTGTAAGGCTTCTACTCTGGCATTTCAGAAGGTAAACAAGCAGTGGATCACCCTTTGTGTATATATTGGGTAAAAGGCCTTATCCACCTGAACAGGCTGACCTGGAGATCACCTGTCGAGAGAGAAAGAGAACAGCAAAAAGAACCAGTAACAAGAGGCAGACAAGATGCAGCCAGATAAGCCCAGGAAGATCCAGAGTGACAGAAAAGACCAAACACAGGAAGTGAGAGGTCTGTTCTGTAAAGGGCTCATAGCTCAGTCCATAGCCATGCCTCTCCCTGAGAGGCAGAGTGGCTGGAAGCAGCTACCCAGGACACTTAAAACCGCCGTAGTTTTTAATTTCCTTCTGCTGTGAAGCACCTCTGAAAGGTAAACCACGCACTGGGGTTATGCTAAAAGCCAAGGGGCATGTGGCAGTGTGGCAGTGGGCTGTGACAGCAGCTGTGACGTCTGGGGTCAGCGCAAGTCCTGGGGTCAGATCCTACAGAGGATAATGAGCCTCATGTGGGAAATGAGAGGTGGAGAAAACACGTGTCTGGAAACCTTCTTCAGGGGGCCCGAAACTTTGGGGCCCGAAATTCACAACGCCCCAGCACCCACTGCAGGAAGAATTAAAAAAAACCCACCTAGATGTAAATGGAGAGATGATAGCTGGCTCAGAAGAGCATGTCTCTTATCAGATATGCATTATAAATCAAACACAGCAGGACAGAGAAAGAATCATTAATTTTTCAGTTCTCGAACCACAGACACCATGTTTATCTCTATCCCACTAGTCTTTGCAATACAATGCAAGAAAAATTACTTGCAAAAGTAACTAGTCATTATGGAATCACATACAAATAAAAGTTTAAAGACTACAATGTTACCATTAAATTTTTAAAGAGAGACAACAAAGCTTTAGTACATGTATCTCTATATTCATACATTCATGCAGTGTTCAAGAAACAAAACAGTCTTGGTGCATGACAGATGGCCCAAAATGACATTAGATGGAGTAGAAACTGTAGAATTAAGCAAAGCTTCAGAAGCCCTCTCTGAAAGAATGATCTTCACTGAGTCCTGGGTTGACAGGGCTTCAGCCCTGGAATTGGCACATTTGTGCAAAACTTCCTAAGCACCAGCACTTCAGTTGAACAGTGCCTCTCTTCCTCAGTTTAAGAAGTAAACACGGATTATAGCACTGATGACTTTATTCACAATTTACATTACTGGAGACCAGAAGGGATGGACACTTCCCAAGTAGCACAGCTTTGCCCCAGCAAAGTCTTCTCAACTCAGGCAGTAGAGAAAGCAAGCAGATGTTTTCCAACCTGTTTATTATCGCCAACAGGCCAAATTCAATGCCACATGTAAGACCTTGTATCTGATTATCATTGCAATCTATTTGTCAAATGCCATTTTCTAAAAATACACAAAGATGACACAAGCAGAACCATTTCATTTCAAGGAACCAGCCCTTCCACTGCTAAAAAAGACCTGTATCTGCCTGTCCTCCTCCATTGTCCCCCAGATTCTTGAGAGCACTGCTCATACAGACCAGCTTTGATTTCAAAATTAATAGATTATGTAAGATGAGGGAACATACTTAGTGGAGCTCTACCAAGAGGAACTGAGGTGGTCCTTGCATTTTATTTTTGATACATAACTATGTGGACGTAGATCACATAGAAGTTTTGCTTCACAACTAAAAGAAAATATCACATTGACTCAATGGCCACACCTAGCAAGTCCTGTTATTTTAATCCTGCATTATCTTTGAACTGAAATTTCTGTAGCAGATACTAATTCCCTTTGTTGCTGTGCAGATGCTACAACTTCCATACATGATTTAGAAGTCACCTTATCAGATTCAGTGGCTTCCTATCTCCTTCTGTTTGATTTGTACTGTGTATCAGAAAGCAGCCATTTCATATGCCTCTTTTTATGGAATTCTCAAAACTCTGTCATTAAAAAAAAATTTAGTGTCTGTTGATGCTCTTATTGTTTTTGCCACAAAGACTCATCAGCCATTTACACAAGATGCCGTACGAGCAAAGCCAGCTTCAAAGAGAAAAGAAAGATGTGAGACCTATGCACCACACAACAGAGAATTGAGACAATAATTTAACAAAAAACCCAAAACAAAACAAGAACCTAGAGACCTACAACCATTGGTCAAAGTCACAGGTCTGGCCACATGAAGATGACCACACAGACATCCTCAAGACTCTGTTCCATCGTTGTCCCTTGGAATACTGGAGGATAAACCAAATTAACAGTGTGGTTCCACAGGGAAGCCTTGAGGCAGTGGCTCCTGAGCCCAGTGCCAGACACAAACCCCCACGGAGGGGGAGCTGCCCACCTACACAACTCACAGCTCCTTCTGCTTGGAGCCAGGAAACTACATCATCAAATGCTGGGGCTTGGTAAAACACAGGAGGCGGTTCAGCAAGCTGCTGACAGCAGACAAGGGTTAACCACAGCATTATTAGATCATAACACATCTGGACAGTCTTATTGCTGGGGCAAACATTAATCTTCAGAGAAAGCTAAACATGCAAAATGAGATCTCACTCATGAGAAAGAACTGAAAGGGAGGCTATACACAATGAAAGTAATCCTAAATAACTTTTGAAAAGTTAGGCTGAAAAGGGGAAGAGGAAGTATTTTTCCATAAGAAAATACCTGCCTCTCCTAGCCGACTGGGATCAGAGTAAGTGGAAAAATTTTAAGCTGAACTTTCCCATTTTTAAGCATTTCTGTGATTGACCCAAGTTTAAATTAAAATGATGCTTGTTTATAGAAATGCCCAAGCTCTCCTTATTCCCAGAACTGTACTTAAATTGTGTTGATATAGATATTACATTACATTATTTCCCTGAAGACATGAATAAGAGCTAATGTAAATGCCAATTTAGTTTTAAGAATCCTAGGAGAGTAACGCTTTGTCTGGCTTTATTTATGAAGGCCCTTATATATTTAAGCAGTCTCAAGTTTGCTTTGTTGGGCTCCAACTTAAAAAGTAATTTGTTCATTTAAGAATATTCTGTGATTAGTTCAGTCTGAGTGTGTACCAAGGTCTTCTGGAGAGTAGTGATTTCATGGTGCACATGCACACTGGAAACAGCTGCTTTGGTGTTTAGATTTCAAATTCAAGAGATACTTTTCCTGCACCTGGCTCCACTGTCTTTTGTTGCTGGATGATCTCAACACATGGCAGCAGAGCACAGGTATTTCATAAGGATTTCACATTTGAAGGGCACAAATGCTGTGTTTACAGTTTCACAGAGAACCATGGTAACCACTGCAATATCTAAATATGGGTTACTGTACAGTTTATTCCATAATATCCATCCTGAGAAAAACAAAGAATCAAGTATTCAACTAATGTTTGCACAATACATTTAGAGTGCAGAATTTTAGGCACTCTGGACAGCTTTGAAGCAAGTCTAGCTAAATTGTATTAGTAATTGCAAAAAACCAATCATTGACTAATTAAATCCTCTTTCTGGATACAGATTACTGGCTGAAGATTCATGTAGTAGACACTACACTGTGGTGTACTCATTGGAATTAATTTTTCCAATCACCAAGCAAGGATCCCTAAAATTGCTTCGCCATGGTAAAATAAGATCAAGGCTGAGTAGGTTTTTCCAATCTATGGTATTCTTTGCAAAAGAACAATACAGACTTTCCATTAAAAACTGCAGCATTTCTGTCTCAACCTCCATGCCTCTTCCTCTCAATTTCATTAGCTGCTCCCAGTGACAAATGATCAACTAATAGTAGCTCTGTAACAGGGCAGCCAAATTGAACATTACTCCTGGATTATAGAGAAATAAGTGTTGTATCTACTGGCTTGAATCAAAGGACAGTAAATCAGTGTTCCACTTCTGCACTGATTACGCAAGTGTAGCTCGTGTAGCTTTTACAATACTTCTCCCCCACTCCAGTGGGCATCTCCTTCATGCTCTAAATTGGCTTACACCACTTTATTGCTGTATTCCAGACATCTTCCAATGCAAACTGAACAAAACTCATGGTTTCCCTTTGTTGGCCTTGAAAAGTCTCCTTGTAGCTTAGACACTAAAAGTAAGCACAGAAAACCTGCTCCAGGTCATCTCTCACAGGTCCCACAGAGATCCCCACACCACAGGGTCCTACAGCTGATTTCAGCTGAGAAGCTGGTAGTAGCAGAGTAAGTTGTTTACACAATAATGTCATGTGTATAATTAGCAAATATCCCAGGTAATAAACCTCAAAAATCAGATCTCTAAGGTCATCACATGTATTTAAGTTTTGTGTTTTCAGCAGTAACATTCCTTAGTTGACATTACTAACAAACCAATTGAGTTTGAACAATCTTGTAGAGATTGTCTCTATTTATAAAAGGATACACATGTGGCATACTTGGACAAACAAGGGCAGTATTTAAATTAGCATCTTGAAAAGGACTTCAGGCAAAAAAAAGAAAAATTGCTTCTTGTACATATATTCTTGTACAAAGGCTGAGGCCCACCCTGATCTAATTGAGACACTCTCATTCCTATTTCCATATGACCTTAATCTCTGCTTATTAGGAAAAATAGAAAGGAGGTTGCTACTGGCATAAATCACACACTGTCTACAGCTGTAGTCCATGTACAGCAATAATTTCCACCACAGTAGCTCTTCTGCCTTTTTCAAACTGGATCTACAGTGAGCACTGAAATGCCACTGCAGTGGCTGCAGAAAGCTCTGCATCCACAGCTGACATGTGTAGCCATGTACTGCCTTCAACAAACATGATTCTGCTTTTTACTTTATCAAACTACAGGAAAAAAAAAATTCCCATTGATAATAAATACCAGGGTTTTTTTTCCTAAAGGAATGAATTTTAATAGCTCGCAGAAATGTCCTGTATTGACAACTTTGCTGTTTTCCTTGGAAGCAAAGATCATAAAATCACCTAGTTAAAAACAGTAAAATTGAAGCTTCTTAGAGTATTAACAAAAAAAAGGCAAAAACTTTTCACACTTCAGTTAAATATATTTTCCTGTTGAGAGTGCCCATCTTATCTGGCATGACAAGTTTGTCTCAATACTATTTGAAAAAATTTTATAGCAAGATGAAATTAAAGAGCTTAAAGAGACATTTCTTTGTCATAACAAAAGTAAATATTTTTCAGAAGCTTACAGACACAACAACTGAGATTACTGAGGTCAACCAGGCAAGTGTAACCTCTTCTGGACTGCAGGTAGAGTGGACAGGAAAAACTTGCCATTAAAGATGCATTTAACATGGAAAATGCTAAGGTATCTCAGGAGACCAAACTGCACTGCTTGATATCAGTATGTGATTGTGAAGTCAGTTTTAAAATTCACCCGAATGAACTGATGTACACTTTTTTTGCACACTCTTTTCTCCCGTATAGTGTCACCTGCATGGCTGTCAGTGAATCTGCTCCCTACCAGTTCCAGCAATTTCTCAGTTTGGCATATAGAAAGCAAAATCATAACAGAAAAATCAGAAATACATTAATATTCCAAGTAGTGAAGAATGGTGTGGAAAGAACATTTAAGGAGGGTGGAATTTGTTCTTTTTCATAATTAGCATTACCATTATCAAATGGACCCTTAGCATGGCTAGAAACAGACAAGGTAGAGGGGCTTTGTGCTCCAAAGTTTTCAGAATGCCAAGGATATCTGATCTGACCATTGGGTCAGGATGGGGGGGAGCTGGATTTGTGGAGTGGCAGTGTTTCCATGTGCTTTCACACACCTGGAACTTCTGGCATCACACAGCACAAGCAACTGCCACCAGAGCTCTCCCAAATCCACAAGCAGCCTTCAGCAAGTTATTAGGCAGAAGCCAAACTGTAAGAAGGATGTAAGACCACACTCTAAGGCAAAATTCATGCTGTCCAGCAGCATATCAAGATAAAACAATTTGAGCTACAATTTTATCTTTATTTTCTTTGTTACGCATCTACTTCTCAGCATTCAATTCTATTTCCTCTAGGCTGGTATAAAACACACCTGTGTTACAGATGAAGCTCCATATCATCCGTAAAATACATTTTAAATCACGTTTTATCATTTGTTCTAACTGAAATCAGAACACTGAACTGGCAGAAGTATCTGCACATCTGGAACTAAATACTTTATAGGCAAGGAAAACATCTTTGGATACAAATCAAATTCACTAAAGCAAAGATGATCTTCTATTAGCTTGACCTTTGCTAGTGACTAAACAAACCCAAGTCAAAACAGCAGACCATATTTTTCCCTTTTTGATCTGTGAACATATAGAAGTCATGGGAGGAAAAGATCTATCAGTTCAAGAACTCTAGGTACACATATAATTATATTTTCATTAACTACCATCCAGGGTGGTTACTATAGTTTTGAACTTTAAGGTGCTATTACCTGTTTATTTTAAGGTTGTTCCAGTGCAGGATCAGGTAACTGCAGGAAGGGGGTAGTGCTTATGATTTAAGAGGTGAATGTATCGTAAGTGCATCTGGATTCATGTATGTCTAACTACAGAGATGCTGAGTCTTTCTAATTCATGAAACACAGTAACATGATATACAAATACAGGGGCAGCACAAATTTTTCTTTAAATATTCGTCAGTCAAAGCCAAGCTTTGCTCGTTGTTAAGGTAAATCCAGCAGCCCTGCTATGGAGCACAGTCTACCAGCCATTCCTCCTTCTGCCATCTGAACAGCACAGGTTTAGGCTATTTCTCTATTTTCTTTCCATCCCTACTGTGACTTCAACTTCAGCTGCTCTTCTACACCAATTTATCACTCCTCAATTGTTTCCTGAAGGTTATTGGTATTAGACTCCCTGTGCCACAGACTGCATTAGAGTGCCAATTGCAGATGTCTGTGGTGTATATCTATGATTATCTCCCATTATGACTCTTAAGAACAAAGTTGTTCGCATTTTCAGTACTGACTGAATGAGTTTTCACCTTATTTGTGCTTTCACTTCACCCAGAAAATTACCCATTTTATTATCCCATTTCAAAAGATAATATACAGCAGTGCTACTACCATTATATCAAAGATGTAGTGGCACCTGGACCTTTGTTATGAATTACATGTTTCTACTGTATTTCAAAGATGCTCAAGAGGCTGCATGCTACAGAAAATAGTCTGAAAATGGGTATTTTATCAGAAACTTCAGGCCTACAATATTCAGTGAGAGAATGATGAGCTTTTTCCTCCTTACTAAAATGAGACACAGTTTCCCCTTAAAACCATATGCTTTCAGCTGGCTGTGTAATCCCCAGACACAGGCATTGCAGCTGCTGAACTAACTCAGAAGTTCTCAGCACTAACACCTACAGTAAGTAGCCAATTTAAGCAGGTGAAGAGAACTATTAGCTCCAGAATAGAGTCATTTAGGTTGGAAAAGTCCTTTTAGATCACTGATTCCAACTGTTCACGGGTGACATTCTACTTGCTGACAATTAAGCTGCATTCTCTGCTAATACTGAAGGTGCACAACCTAAAATAAGGTGGCAAGTTCTTGAAACTCAGGGTCTTTGAATGAACACAATTAGGTTTACATCACAGCACTTGGTAGCCCAAGGCGTAAGAGCCCACACTTCACTGAAACAGGTTAAATTGTTATCTCTGTGAAATACAAAGAAAAAGTGATTTTGGTAGAAATAAGTTCAGGTTTGCTAGAACTGAATCACTGGATTCATGCTATGTTAAGAAGGATTGGTTCTTCCTTCATTACACCATTTGATTTGGTCATATAAGTAAATTAACTTAATCATTCTACACAACATTATTGATACGTTCCTTCATAATGCTTAGAATTAAAGCTTGTTTACTCTCCCACTGTGACAAATTAGACCACCTACTCAGACACTGTATTTATTACTGAAGGAACACACATGGAGTGCTAAAAGCCTGTGATAATACAAGTGCAATATTTAGTTGCCTTTCCAGGCAATAATCTTGATAGCTAAATAGTTTAGTTCCCCCTCATAAAACCAGAAGAAATATAGCAGTGATACAGTGAATCATAAATGCTTAGCTGAGGAAAAAGAATAAAGGAGAATCTAAAATGGAACTTTCCTAAAGTATAACAGTACCACTGATCAGCACCCCAATGAACTAATAGCAGACACTGTGTATTTCAAACACTCTTTATGTGCTGCTTTTTAGCAAAGGTGTTTGGAAAAAAAGTTAAAAATAAAGACCACATTGCTGAAAAGCAAACTCTGGCCTTCAAGTTCAAAGAGCTTTTCATCCAGCAGAAGACACTCGTAATGTGTGGCATGAGCCCACAAACATGTCTAGGGAAAAAGCCAAGTCAGAGCCTCTGTTTTCATACGTGTTACTCAGCAATGTTTCCAGTGCCCTAAAAAGCTTACTTTTTCTATTCAGTAGGTGGTTGAAAAACAGTTATTATCCAGTTTTTCCACATATATTATCCTTTCTTCAATTCCACTGTGCTGAAGTTGCTCAAATCCTTGACACCCTACTGAGGTGATCTGCACCCAAAATTTGACAGGACTCCCATCCATCTTCAGTTTCATGTGTTTATACCTAGGTTACTTCATTAAGAGACACAGCAGCCTTACAGCTTAATGACGCAAATAAGGAATTAATAAATACACACGTAAATCTTCATCTGATTAAGTTCTTGTGCTATGACAAGCAAGCACGGATTGTATCAAAAGCACTGCTTTTAACAATTTTAGGCCAGTGTTTCAACTGCTGCATCTCAGAGCTTTGTCCAACATCAAACAAGTTGTGCAAACACACCTGAAAATTCAGTTCTAGCTCAGCCTTTAATAACAAATCACAACAAAAAGGTCTTCAAGGAGACAAAACACTGCCTGTGGAAAAAGATAAAAAATGGAAATGCTCAGGAAAGGGGAAAAAACCCACCGCCACACAAAAGAAACTAATCTCATGCGTATGGCTTGCTTTGATTCCACAACAAAGATAGATTTTACTAAAACTGTTCAGCATGAAAAACAACACCAATCCCATACAAATTCATCTGAGTATTTTTGAATGGACAGGACTTCAGATTCTGCCTGACAACAGTTGCTCAATTATGTGTTACTTTTATTACACACAAGACTTGGCAGCAGCAGAGAACGTATGTCTGGGACAATCCTCAAAAAATTACTAACACTTCAAGATTCACAGGCCAAGTTACAATATGGAGAGATCCTCAAAATACTTCATTTTGCATGTAATTATTCACTGATAACAGAGGGAGCAGAGCAAAGTTTCAGATTCGGTAATAGATTAAAACCGATTGCTTCTTCCGTACAAATTGTAAAACGAACATCTCATTTGATGTCCTGCTGCCAAAAGGATGTTTCAACAACAACTGTGTTACCAGGAAAGTCTTACATCACTAAGCAATTTGTAGCTCTACACTGGAAGTATCATATGAAAACAAACATACAGCTTCCAAAACAACCTTAGCATGCATCCATTCCTCAAGCAGCCAGAAAAATAAATGCTGGCATTAAGGCCCCCTTTTTTTTTTACCATTTAATATTCAATTATTATTTAATCATTGCCACTCCAGTGTCAACCAAGTTCATCACAAAAGCCAACTTCTGTCCTGTGTTTGCCTGTGAGCACCAAACTATAATTAGATGCCCAAATGATGAATGATAGGCTGATACTTGTACTAGCTCTTGAGGCTTGACCAGTTCTTGAAACAGTGTAATATCCTGAAAGGATTTACCCGTACTTCATATCAAATGCATTGAAAATAAGCAAGGAAAAATCAAGGCACATTAAGTTAAGAGCAAAACTCAGTGTCAAAATCTGTTCCGATTTAAGAAACTGTTAGACAAAACAACATTTACATTTTATTCTGAAATCCTACATTGAGATTACCATACCAGTGACGAGCATTTTGAAACATCGAGAATCATATCACAGCCAAACCACAAAAGATAATGACACAGACACATACTCCCACTCTTACAGAGCCTTCTGCTTCCAAGAGCTTCACTGAGCTCAGTTAAAAAATAGCAATGGCAAAACAAGCAAAACAGAGCTCCAAAATAAGTCCAACAATAAATCTTAATATGCAATAGCCATGTTTTCACCTTCTCAAAGGCAGCTTAGTCAAAGCTCCTTCCAGAGCTGAGTTTGGTAGCATCTCTGGAAACACCGACACCTCTGCAGGGAGGGTGCCGCTACCCGCACAGGAAGGGTTAGCGAGCTACAGAACTCGAGTGTACGGAAAGGGAGAGGAAACAGCCGAAGCACTACAGCACTCACATATTAATATAACTACAGGAGAGCTGCAAGCCGACAGCCACAGCTCCCCTCTGCATTTAAGGGAGAAGGGAATGAGAGAAGAGGAAACAGAGAGGGGAAAAGTTTCCCCGTCTTTCCGTCAAGCAAATGTAAATTTGTTCATTAGCTCCTCAATCTTTCAGGAACAGTTACATAAAGATATGTAAAATCAGTAATGCTTAGAAAAGGATTCCCTCCACTTCAAACGGCTGTGCCGGATAAACCCTGAGACACGCGAGAGACTGATGGGAGAGGCCAGCTCTCCCTCCCGAAGCACAGAGACTCCGGCCAGCTGAGACACCGGCTGGATCCGCGCCTGTCGGCACCGGGGACGCCGGGGCTGCATTTCCCTCCCGTGCACCAGCCCTGCACAGACGGGCAGAGGGGCTGCGGGGCTCTGGCATCTCTGATGCACACAGCCGGCAGCTGCGGGGAGGTTGATGGGGTTTTACGTGCCATGAAATGGTGGATCAGACTGTCAGGCACATTTTATGATAGGGAGAGATCGTGAGCCTCTGCAAACCAAAGCCGGGCAGGGATAGCAGGAGGCAGGCGGGAAGCGGGACCAGCAGGGCCTGGAGGACTGTCAAGCTCAGCCGCTTCCCCCCGCCGGGCCGGGCGGCCCCAGCCCGGCCCCCCCTCCTCCAGAGCGGTACTTACGTGAAAACAAAAAATAAAGTAGTCGAACCCACTAATAAGGCAGCTGCTGTGGAGACCGGGATGTATTTAGTAGGTTTAAACCTCTTTCCAGTGCTGCTGGGCATCCTGTAGTTTACACATCACTATGTAAATCCAACCCGAGAGGAGGGAGCCGGGAGGATGCGGGTCCCTCCGGCGCGGGGAGAGCGGGACCCGGGCGGCTGGGAGGGACGGGAGAGGGACGGGAGCAGCTGACCTCCAGCACAGGAAATCCCACCCACACCGCCCAGCCCACTCGGCTGATGTCAACCAGCCCCTTAAGGTAGCGCTGCGGGGAGATGGGAGTGGGTCGCGCAGGGAGAGCGGCCCCGCGGAAGGGCGGCCGGGCTGGGAGGTGACGGCTCCCGAGGCGGCCGAGCCATCGCCGCTCGGGTCTCCGGCAGCGGGGCAGCCCCTGCGGCCAGGGGTGTCTGGTTCTATCCTTTCTACAAGAACACACCCCCCCCTCCCCCCCGAAAAGAAAAATGGCAATGAGCTGAGCTCCACAGGGCGCTGTGTGGGACGCTGAAGCTCCTGTAGCAGCTCCCTGTACAGCGGGGCTCTAGAGGGGCCGCGGGCGCGGCACCGCCGCAGCAGCCCCGGAGCGCGCCGGGGTCCGCGCAGGGAGCGGCTCCGAGCGGGGCCCTGCAGGACAGGGCGAGCGGCACACGAATCCTGCCTTGCTAGCTCAGGGAATAAATCCTACTTTTCATTCTGCTGTACCCAGAGCCACAGTATTAAGGGAACTGCTGCACTCTGCCAAATTTAACTGATTCCAAGATCCATAACTGAGTGCAAACGTAACTGAAATTACTGTCTGTTCTTTTAAAAACTATCCATTAGGATCAGGAGGCAGACAGAAGAGGTAATTTAAGGTAACAACAGAAAGTTCACCGAATCAGCTTTCCCAAGAGCAGTGTGTGAATGGCTCCTCTGTTCACACTCGGGGCACCACCCTGCAGCTCGCCTCGGTCACAGGGAAACCCTCCGATGGGAAGAGGGGTTCAAGGCCGCTTGAAGTTTAGAAATCAAGACCAGGAGCTGCATGCATCTTGCTCCCTCCCTCCTGCTTTCTTTCTCAGCTAATCCCCCTTTTGGCAACTGCCAACATGCAGATAAAGTAACTCCTGCCTAACACAAAAGCCACATTTGCAGCATCTGCTAGGTGTTGTTAAAAGCAAGCTTGCCCTAGGAAGGTATACACTGCAATGCTGTTCTGAAAGGACATTCATCATTTCTCTCTTTAAAAGACTTGATTAGTTCCACAGTCCTAGAAGTCTTCAGAACAGAACATGTAAATCCCAACCAAAAATCTGTAAGGGTCCTCAACTTTGCCGTTTGCAACCCCCGCCCCCCCCCCCCGCCCCAAACCAAACAAAAACCAAATTTTGAGCATCAGCTTTAACAAAAGCAAAGCCAGCAAGTTCCAGCCTTAGAACATATGGCTATGTGAAATCTCAGCTTTTGCTAACAACTGTCCTGCTTTAAAAAAAAAAAAAAAAAAAAAAAAAATAAAANAAAAAAAAAATCATCCTATCCAAAAGGGACTAAAGCCAGAAGGCAACTTAAAATTATCTCCAGACTTAGATTTTAAGGAATGGGAAGGACAACATCTACTGAAAGTTAGTTATTTTTGAATGTTTGGGGGATTGAATGTTTCCTATGCTTCACTACTCCTTGTCATGCCAGCTTACTAGAATTAATTATTCTCCAACCCCTTGTAAGTCATCAAAAGGTCAACAGTTTTACACAGAACCAGGCTCTGCAGACTAAGCTGAAAGGCTTCAGGTGCAGCTACCTGAGCATGTTAAATCAGATCAAAGGCACACCTGGGAAGCAAATCTCTCCATCACCATCACTGTCCAGGTCTGATGTGTATTGCTGAGTGGTCTCCAAGGAGCCAACTGGGTCCCTTTTCAACACAAGTGGGCTGGAAGATCCATTTCAGGAGCACACCTAATGCTCTGGGCCACAAGTTAGTTTAGCCCCACTTACTTGACAAAAGCAGAGACTTCATCACTTACATCAGTTTAATCATCTTCCTCCTTCCCACTCAAGCAACAGTCTGGGTGAAGACTTTCAAATGCACACAGAACTCTGACTAATTTTTCAGTGATATTTTTATTTTAATCTGGAAAATGTTATCTTAAACAGCATTATAGACTGTTTATGAAGTTTGGTCAGCATCCTGTAATGGATAGTATGAGAATTACTCAAATGCATTTCTTAGGTCTTGAAAAATAGTAAAGAAGTTCTTTCCCATGTGACAATCATATCTGCACTTTTAGCATGGACCTGCAGGTTTCCTTTCTAGATGAGCCACAGAAACATCTTGTCAAGTTTCTAGCATGAGCTGGTAAGCAAGAGGCACAAGTTCATTTTAAGATACATATGTGGAGTTTAAAGATTTATTTAAATTTCATTATTTTTAAAGACAAGGCCTTTCTGGGACAGTTAACATTCCTTCATGTGAATAGAGGAGTTATTCTCAAGGAGAATATGCCTACTCTGCACCTCATTATTTTCAGTTGTATTTTCCCCTAAGGACTCTTTCCTCCCTAAAAGTCTGCTTCTCAAAGACAGCTTTGCAAGTGGGGAGGATTCAGCACTTCTGTTCTTTCCAGCCTTTAGAATGGTTTTCCCTTCATCACTCTGACACACTGATGCTGATCCAGTCTCACTGTATCAGCCCCCATTTATTTTGCCCCCATTTATCTGTTCTGAAAAGAGGCTCTCAGCAGCAAGCAACTTCAGCTTTTTTATTAATACCCCAATCACGCAACACTTCTCTAGAGGGAGACTAAAGATAACTGAGTTATCAGGACACAAAGAATTGTACCTTTCATAACAACAAGAAGAGGTGCATCTCCAAACTGAACGGATCTCAAAGATCACCGTGGCAGCCTGGTTTGAACTGCAGACTCATCCTGTGGATCACGACACCTGTGCTGTGCAGTCATGCAGACCCAGCCTTTCCAAAAGATGGCTGAGACATTCCATTTCACAAGGCCACAGTGTTATGTTGAACTGGGCTTTGGGATTACTTTTTTCTGGTGCACATTGTAGACTACCTATCAGAAAGCAGTAATTTTCTGTAATTTTGTGTCCAACAGTTCCCACAGTTCACCTCATTTCCTTCCCACTAACACTCCCGTTCTCAAGCATGCCCTGTTTTCAAGCCAGCACAAAGCACTGCTGAGCAACACTCAATCTCATTATTACAAGCCAAGTATATTTAAAGCAGTCAGATGACTTTACCTGTCAAACACTAAGGGTATCTGAGGAGGACTTGACTAAAGCAGAACAGGCATGTCTCAGAATTGCTCTCCTGGAACACCTTTACTTCAAGGACTGCAGCTTCTGGATTCACACTACCTTATGAGCAAGCCAGAAGATTTCGGCAGCAATGAGGTAAACAGCAATGGCAGCATGAGTTAGGGAAAGATTTAATGACAAAGAACAAACACAGCTACAAAGAACGATCTAAAAATAATCTGGCACAGCATGTCTTCTTGCAAGATTTTACTGTGAGGTTTTACCCCAAAGGAGGAAGGGCCAACCACAGAAGCTGTGTTGGAGCCACATGGCAGGGTACCCCTCTCAGAGCTGGTAAGATGAAAGGAAACTCACAACAGAGCAAGAATCAAGAAAGCCTGAAAACCATGCAATTTTCCTATCAAGTCATGGCACTAATTTTAGCTGGAAATCTTAGCTACGTGATTAGGAAAATTCTTTTATTTTGCAAACATGAAAGTACTGAAAATCCCTGGAATATTTTATTGGTCATTTGCAAGTTAGCTCCTGGCTCGTATTTGCTGTTGCCATTAAACAGTGACCACAATAAATAATTATACTTTTCTTACTACAACAAATGTAGTTGCCAGCCCATGTAGTATTGGTGACCTGCAAACTGTTCAGGGTCACTGGGAGAGCCCTCAAAGATCACCAGTTCGTTGTTTAGTAAAAGCTGGTTTTCCCCTCTAATTTACAGAGCTCAGAACAGAGACATCTGGATCATCTTGTGCTGCACAGTGCTGCCAAAAAGCCCAAGCAAGGGTCAGACAGTTCTAGGCACAAGCCAGGCCTAGTAAGTTACCCACTGGAACTTTAATGTGACAATTTTCATTTAGTTGTTCATTTCTTACCAGATAAATCAAGAAATTATTGCCTAATGACTTTCCAGTATCTTAAACAGATATACCACAAGATTTTCTAGATGATTCCAATAGATATTTTTCATGGGATGGCATTTGCTCAGAACAGAACGGGTGTATTTCCCAACAGCAGTGATGGGGCATGTCAAGTACCATTTACTATGAGATTTTGGTAACTCTGCAGACTGATTCCTAAATGATCCCCACGAAAAAACTACTTACATTAGAATGAGGCAGGCCTCCAATTTTAAAGATTCACTAACCATCCTGTTTAAAACCATTAGCTAAGTGCCATTCTCCTCCTCTAGAATGAAATATCACTCTAAATGATGTTGCTGAAACTCTGCAGGCCAATGGTGCTCATAAACCAGAAAGCAAGATGTTAAAACTGATAAGCACTATTTATATGAAGTTGATTTTAATTAGAATAGTCTTGAGAAATATCCTCCAAATATACAAAATATTCAGTCATTTTAATGTCTAATCCATCTTTTTTGATGCTTACAATAGTTCCATAATTGCTTTTATGGAAAAACAGCATTAGAAAATGATGAACTTTAAGCTACTTGAAATGAGGCCAGCCAGCACACCATGAATAGGCAAGAGCTCATGACACCATTAGCTTCTCTGTTAGGTCATAAGTAAACTGCACATCTTGATTCAACAGCTCATATCTACAATACAGTGAATCAGCTGATGTCAATTTGTAGAGTCAAGACTGACAAACAATGAGCTGGACTTTTCCAGCTTGAAAGCTGGAAACATGTTTAGGACTGTAAAGCTGGTGAAACACTTGCAGTAGTCAGACACCTTCCACAAAAGAAGTTTGCTGTACGTAACATCTAATCCAGATTTGTGCCAGCACTTCTTTGTACTTAAAATATTATATTGGTGTAACAGAAAATACACCCCACAAACATTACCTGTACCATTTATACTTTATAAAAAACCATTTCTACAAATGTAATTTATTTATGGATCTGATGTAGGTTGCATTTTCACCAGGAGAATATAGCAAACTAGTTTGACAAGTCTTTCAGATATGAACAGGTCTAAAGTCAGGAGTTGGTGTCTAATGTGATTTAAGTGGACAGTTATTCCATACTTAAATTTGCACATTATGAAAATATAATGGGCATAAATCTAATGCACAGAGCTGTAGATATTAACACTACCCAGCTCTTAAATATTAGGAAGGTATTTGCTCCTGTGCTTCTCAGTTTTCACAGCCTCAAGATTTATTTCCTTATTCTTACTTGCTCAAGCTGCTTACTTGAGAAGCACCTTGTTTTCACATGCACTAGAGTCTGAGAAATCAGTTACATTTAGAATTCATTCTACAGCTGATTACTTCAAACTTCTCTTCAAGCAAACTAATTCTGATCTGTTGCAGTTAAGTTTTCCTTAGCTCCTTACTCTGAAAATGATACATTGGCAAAGATTTAGTTAAGGTTGGTTAAAAACTGGTAATTCCTCTTCTTTCTTAAAGAGTAAATCTAGTTAAATCTAATTAGGAAGACCTTTAAAATAGATCCTAAATAAACCATCATAAAATAAAAGAAAATCCTTTGTACACACCTCACTTCACTGAACTAGTATAAGTTTACACGTGAACTCATCAACGTAAAAACACTTTAAAATTAGTTTGGCTAATCAAAATTAAGATGTTGGCTTGCCGTGGACACCTCAGAAAATACAGCTTGCTAGAAACAAGCTGGAGCAGCCAGGACAGATGGGTGTCCTGGGAACAGGAGGGCAGAAATAAAGACAGCAACAGGAAGTTAACTGGAGAGGTTTAGGGTTGTTTAAATAACCACCCAGTTTAAGGGCTTGGCACTGAAAGCCAATGGCAGTTTGTACGGATCAAAAACCAGTAGGGCAGTTCATAATGTAATCTCCACCACTGTCTCCATTTCTACACAAATAGGTGCAATTTAATATTACTAAGGTGTCAAGCTGAGTTTTCTGAACTCTGATTCAGTCTTTGCTCTAGAGAAAAGTTTCTAGCAACACAGAAGTTTTTCACTGAATTTATGTGAAGGAATGCACTGAGCTGGAGCAGCACAAGGCCCAGCATAGCTGAGGGAGTTCAGCAGAACTCTTTGTGATCCACACGCAGCATCCACCACAGGACATAACACTCTCAAAGTGGCAACAACACTTAGCAACAAAATCTCAAGAACTACTCACTCATGTTTTTACCCTTTACATACAGCTACTCCTTGAGCACATTGCATCAAAATTAAGATTTTACAACATTCTCCTATCTGCATAGTGTTGAGAAGAATTTTAATTTTCTGAGGTTTTGACATCACTGAGAACTTGTGTTTGATACAAGCTGCCTTATTATACAGGGAAGTTACAATGAGATTGGGAGTGTTTGTAATTTGTGAATGAGAGATTTAGTATCACTAATACAATCTCACTCCTGGAGAAAACAAACCCCAACATATTAGTGTAGTCTTCAAAATAATTAACATGGGATCTAGAGAGAACTATTTTGAATTCATTTCTATAAAAAGTAGGCTTCTTTAAGACCTGAACTATCTGTTAAGAAGATATTATTTTGATGCTTGTCAAAAGTTAACAATTTTTAAGTAGAATTCATCCCTCAGGAGTCTTCAGACATTCATCCATTCAGCATATCCACACAAAACCATTAGTTCCACCAAAGGCTGGGTCACTAAGCCTGGCCTATGTAGGATCTTTCTAAACGTGAAGCAAGCAGAAAATCTGTACAAAATGCAGACTTTAGCACCCAGCAATGCTTTACTAACCCCATTGTATCTTCCTTCTTTATCAAACATGGAATAAAACTTTTTAAAAATCTTCACTTGGCAGCCTACTTTACTTACAGGAAAGCTTAATCATTAGAATGACTTGCACAGAAAAAAGTCTTATTTCACCAAGATAGTATTTTTAAAATACTTACTGCTTTTTAATGTGTAGAACAGGTAAAGCAACCAGAATATTGACTGACCATCCTTTAATTTAGAGGACTAAAATAGTCTTCAGCCAAATATTACCCAGAGAAATTACTTTACTGAGTGGTCTCTCAACTTTGCTCTTTGAGACTGCAGACTTGCAAGGATGGTTGCAATCCATGAACTGTAAACACACATCAGTTAACCTAAACAGGAATGAAAATGTCTTGAAGTCATTTAAGGATGCTGAAGTAAGAGGAGAAGAGAGGGTAATAACATTAAGCAGGAGTTATCAATAACTAATATTAAGACAAATTAAGACATTCAGGTGGTGCCCCCCCTCTTCTGTACAATGTTTTGACAGTGAAATGCAACCCACTCATTTTGCTGCCTTCATCACTTTGCCCCTGCAAACTAAAAATGCATCCCCAGTAAGAATTCTCAAAATGAAAAGCAAATCCTTTAAATGAAAATTTAAGTTTATTTCGAAATTTTTAAGTAATTTCTATCAATTTAGACACAGTTTGACATTATCAGATCATTTACAATGATTCATGGATAAAGATTTGGCTTTTACATTCAAATGTTAAATACTTCAAAATAGCTTTGTCTTACTATTTCCAAACCAGAAACACTGAAGAGCATTTTGTTTTGCCTTTCAACCATCTTTGTTAATTAACAGACTTTTGATATCTGCTGTAGTTGAAGGGGAACGTGCAAAACACCAAAGGAATTATTTTGTTTGAATGAAGTGAGTACCTTAATTACAGTTCCAGATTTAAGACTCATTCACTGTAGCATCAAAAGGCAGTGCTAAGAAGAAAGATGTGATTTTTTCTTTTTAAAAATATATTTTCCTCAGGTACACTGCAGAACCTGACTGAGCTAAAAGCCTCTTTATGAAGACAAAAAGGCCTTGCTATCCCACGTTAACACCATTCAGTCTTACAGTTTAGCAAGTTTTGTCCAGTTTTCATAATTATTTTGGAAACTATTATAAAATTTCATCTCTATCCTAACACAATCCTTGTATTAGTGTTTAACAACAAAATTCAATTTATCTATTAGACTTAATTCTGTTGATTTTATTGCTTACTATAGTTTATTTTATTACTCTCTAGCACTAATTTGAAATTGGATAAACTAAAAACATTTGCAGGGAAGAGATTTGATCAATTTGCCCATTCTGGCAAGGAGGGTGTCCCTCAAGCATGTGCACCATAATGAACTGTTCCAAAGTGAATTCCAGACTGCTGCTCTCCAAGAGGGACAGCCTCCCTACCAAGCATCTGAGAAGTTCAAAACTCCTCCAGTTTGTAAAAACAACATGAGCTCCAATGAGTTCCTGGGAAAAAAGCTTATACATTTTAGACCTATACATTCTCGAGACTACAACAATATGCTGGCACAGGGAGTCTCACAGGAAGGTACTCAAACAGCTCAGATTCCTTTGCATACACCTGAGCCCAACAGGCTGCTGCTGCTGCCTTCAGTCAGCAAGCAGCACACCGTGGAAGATCTGGGACAACAGCAGGAACTGTCTGCTGGAATCAAGCCTTTGTACTATTAACAATTTTGGGGAGGGGGGGAAGCACAGATTTTGTTTGTAAGAGGGAAATGCTTCTCAAATCTGATAGAATACATTTTGTCCCCCACCTTTATTTTCACTGTCTGATGGATCATCATCAACAGTGTGCCAGAAATGCTCTTACTGACTGATTCCAGAAGTCTGCTGTGCTTCAAGAAGCACAAGCACATTCCCTGCTCAGGTACACACAGCAGCAGGTGTGAAAGGTCTGTTACATTACAGTTTAGAAGCCATACAAGAAACAAAAATGCAATCCTAATCTTCCCTGCTGACAAAGTCTGTTAACGTACTGAATCCACAGGAATGATGATATGTAGCTCAATTAAACAAGTGTATTCATAAGCCTTTACAGTATACAGAAAACTCAGTTCTGTCCCCTGATGCTGTTTTCAAGTTTGTTTTATTCACTCTTTTGGATGACTATAAATAAGTGTTTCCACTATGGAAAAGAAAGTTAGCACAGTACATTTTCATGACCAGGGAATGAATTTTTCTGAAGACACCTTCCAAAGGGCAAAAGCTTAGAAAAAACAATGTGAATGTTTAATTCAGTTCCATATAAAGTCCCTTGTAAAAATTAAAAAAAAAAAAAAAAAACAACCAAAAAAAACCCAAAAAAGAAAAAGGAAAAGAAAAAAGTAAAGGAAAAACTGCAAGGCCCAGGATGACTTTATTGCTTTTCTTCAGCTTTTTCCTTGGTCTCTTTCTTCTCAGATTCTCTGCTCTCTTCCTTTACAGAAAGCTCTTCTAGTTTTTCAGCAACTTTATCAGCACTATCATTTTTGTCTGTGCCTGCTAAAAAATTGGTTAGGAAAAATGTTACATACAGGCAGTAATGGATTTTCCTGTTAGAAAGAGTAAAGACAGAGGGTGAGGAGGCTGGGGAGAGACAGCTGGTATTGGACAAAAATTAAGATATTCTTCACTGACCACTGGAGTGACCCATTCCATTTCTTTTCCTCTGGTAATTACTTCAGATGTCAGAATTCAAGAAATACCACTCGTATATGTTAATCACTACGTGAGGGCTTAATCACAGGGACTGAGCAGTGTGTAACATCTGGCCAGCTGTGCTGCTACCAATAAAGTATCCAGACAAGTCCTTAGCTTCTTGTCATCTTAACCAAAAAAAAACAAAGTCAAGTTCCCCAGTTTGAAATTGGGAAATAAGAATTCTTAAGACTGGAAAACTCCAATCTAAGTATCTTGAAGAACGTTGACTGCAGACCACTGGTAGTCTGTTCTTAAGAAAGATGGAAATGTTTCTTACATTTACATGGTGAGATACCTTGTCACACAGGCAATTCTAAAGGGAGGTGCAATAATCTATTAGAGACTTGTGAACAACTTCATACACATTAACAACTATTAAAAAACATTAAATATTATACTTGCATGATTATACATTTGGGAAATTTGGGAAAGGGACCTGGAAGGAAGAAAGAGCACTGTGGCTGCAGTGTTCACAGTTCATTTGTGTACTGTAAGCCATAAATACTTCCTTGGTAGCCTTTCCAAAGCAGCCATGTCCCAACAGCAACTGTGACAGCCTCCTACAGGAAAGAAGGCCATCGTCGCTCCTGTGAGCTCTTACTCTCGCAGACAGAAAAGCACCTGAACTGGAGGCTGCAGTTCAGCACAGAGTGAGTCTGCTGCAACACGACACTCCAGGGTACTGCAACCACTCACACAGCTCAGAAACGTGGCACCAATTTACACTGAGACTACCTTACCTTTCTTTGCTTTCTTGCCTACTTCGTTCCTGCATTCTTCAAATTTTGCCTTGAATTTCTGTGCATCTGTTTCAGTAAAGATAAAATATTTTTTCATTACTTTTACTGCCTCACAACACTGAATACTTCTAATCTTGAAGAAAGATACCCCAGGAGCTTTGTGTAAACAAAATTTGTAGGGATATAAGAAGTACTCTAGTAAACATACAAGATGCAAAATTCTTCAATCACATCTTTGTGCAAAAGCAATTTATCTTCTTCAGCAAGTTTACTAAAGTGGCTTATTTTGCAAAATACTCAAAATGTAATGCTGGCAGGAGCTGTTCTGTAATTATTGCAACTCCCAGCTGTCTGTAGCCTCAAGGAATAGCAGTACAATGTCAGAGACTGCTAATACAACTATCTGTATGCCAAAGACTGAAGATTAGCTTTGAACTGCTATCCTTGCCAGCTACGTTATACCCTAAGAATTTTCCACAACCTGACCATAACTGTGGTTCTTAGCATCAGCAAAAGAAGATAATGCCTGTTTCACCAGTACAGCATTCAGACTCTGTACCCAAGGGCTATTCCTCACTACAGGAGCTGACAATGCATAATCTTCATTATGTTCTGGTCTAAGCCACAACACGATTCAACAACCATGCCAAGCAGCTGATCAAATTCCAGTAATGTTTCTACACAAGTAATACAAGCAACAAGAGGCTGGGCAAGGAGCTTCCTGACAGCAGAACGACCAAGGTGGTACTAGCCTGGTCTCCCAGGCTGGTCTGGTTGACCACAGGAGGTCACTGTTGCCCCACTGGAATTGTGAAGGCACTTTGTAACTGGTCCAGGAAGTGTTTGTATCGATTCCTTTTCAAGCATCTCAACCAGGAGAGACACCTGAAGGACAAACTTTCGTCTCTTCAGCTGACATCTGCTTAGTCAGTACTGGAAAGGGCAGACAGGAAGAAAGGACTACTCCTTCAAGGCAGAACATTCAATAAGCTGAACAGCCTCTACCAAAAAGAGGGAAAGACTTCTCAGAGATGAGCAAATAATTACCCTTTAATTTCCTACTTGATCATGAAGCAAGCACTAAGCAGGTGGACCAGAAAGGTTTGTTTAGCTAAACAATATGACATTGGAGACTTAAGGCAAAGGAAAAAGACAAGACAGACAAAGTTCTTTCCTGATGTAGTTAAATCCATCAAGTTTTAAAATATACAACCACTTTATGATCCATCTAGTATGCAGGGAGAAAAGAGGCTAACACACTAAACTTGTGTGGCAAATTGTAAAGCAAGAAATGCAACACTTTTTCATTTTGCTTCTTTAAAAAAAAAACCAAACCAACAACAAAACAACATAAAGCCCCTCTGCCAATAAACACTTATTTGATTTAATCCTAGGTGATCCATTACTAGAGTTACTGTTCTGGTTCTCGGTGCAGTCACTCCAGAAAAACCCACCAACTAGTTTGATGGGTCTGACTAGCACTTTTCACTGAGGCTTCTATGTAATCAAAGCAAAGAAGACACTACATACTTCATTAAAAATAAAACCAACCCAGATGTTCTGCTAATGCAGGTGGACCAGAAATATCAGGTCAGGATTTCCTTGTTTCTAATGCAAAAATCTAATCTTAACTACAACTGAGCACCTGAATTCAATGAAAGTAAGCTGCATGTGAATCTCTTGACTGCTTTTAGTTTTATTCTAATTGGCATTGCATTTACATGAAATGGCTTAGGTTAAAAAAGGGCCTAGGGCAGAAACTGTACAAGTATTACTGCAAATCTAATTACTACACTGTTTGTCAACAGATATGGTTAAGTGATTAACAAACTTCTCTCAGCTGAAGAATTAATTAGCTAACACTCCCATGCAGGGGTGAGATACAGCATGTCTCCAACAATGGTTTAGAGCAGTGTTCAGACAAGCAGGGGAACATAACAGTTTACAATCAGTGTAAGTTCAGTGCCAGTCCACTCACTCTCTGCGTTTAGAAATCGGATTGCCAGAAGTTCGGGCTTGGGACTTTCATCTGCAAAGTCAGCATGTGTGTTCCAGACCCATGCCCTGTCGCTCCCAGCGTTAGGCTTCAGCTCCATTAAGGGTGTGACTGAAAGGAAAGCATTAAAAGATGTACAGAGCACAATAGTAAATGTTTTCCACACCAGCCTCCATAAATCTCAGTGACAACAGGCTGCAATGGTTGCATAAAGCACTTGACACAGAATTACTCTGGGATAAGTAGAAGACAATGGTGCCCATATATATTTTTCCTTACACTGTCAAATAAAATGATGCAAGACCTTTACTGTGTGAGAGGATGCTGGATTCACTACTGGTAGGAAAAAGAGTTGAATTCAATTTTTGTTTAAAACAGATGACTTTGATACTAAGAGATGCAATCACAGAGCACAGCTCTGAAGTACAGGCAAATGATTTAGGAGGAAAAGGCATCCAGATAGACAAACAACACTCATTCTTCTTTTGCACACCAAAACTACTACCAAAATTAATTTTAAAAAGCCCTATTCCTTGAATTAGTCATCAGGTTAATTCTCTCTCCTATCACTTTAAAACTGTACTACAAGATACTACAGAATTCTGCAGTGCTGCAAAGTGTACATAGTATATTTCAAATCTGTTTGTTCCCTTCAGTAAAGGGGCCCCTTCCCTCCAAGACACTGCAATTGCCTCACCTGACTAACTGGAGAAGTTGTAATGTTACTTCCCACACTACTTCAAGACTTTGTACATTACAGACATGCAAAGTATAAGCAGGGCTTTTTTTCTGGGTCCTGTCTGGTTCAGGAGAAATCTGAAGAGTCTACTCCCTTCCCTGCATTTTTAAAATCTAGAGATCAAAATACATTTTGCTCCATTTAATGCTTTGCAAAAAGGAAGAAAGTCCTTTTGTCTGACTGTGAGTCAGCATAAATTCAATAAACAAGTCTAAATGGAGAGCAGCTTTTCCACAAAAAAAACCCTAAACAATTTTTGATGTGAATACTACAAATTCATCAATTCTGTTTTGCATATGTACAACATTTATTTCCCTAAACAAAAGGTTTATTCCTGCTGGTTGGTGACTACACTGCTTTCATATTTGCCATTTCATTTACTAAACACCTGTGTCCTCTGAACAGTTTGATTTCTGAAGGGATCTGCCCAAGAAAACAAGCATTATTGAGCTTTGCATTAAGCTACTTCTTATTCCAAGTTATCCAAATGTAGTTTAACTCCACAGAACACTAGATACTCCGCATATAAAAATCTGAGTATCACCAAAGCAAGCCAAGTATCACCATATTAGTCTGCTTGTTGCAAGCTGTGCTGACTTTCAAGTCTGTCTTGCTCTTTCATGGTTTTTTTTATTCAAAGAGGTTTCTTTTTTGAATGAGTCAGCCCAATACAACATGTCCATTTCAGTTTATTTCACAAGCAGAGAAAGGTAGATTCAGATTAGCTTAGCACCTCAGTCTGTTTTCTGATGGTTAAGGGATTGGTTCTAGCAATTCAAACAAGCAATTTAGCTCCAAGTAGTAAATTATTGCATCATGTTTTTTCTCACTCTTTTACAAAAACAAACCAGCATACATTAAATTCTTATTCCAAACAGTATTAAGGCCTACATGTTCTACACTCTATTAATCATTAAAATAAACCACGCACACTGAAGCAATTGTATAATGCCTGTCTATCACAGCTACATTTTAAAGTGACTTCAGTTAGTCTTAGAGCACTATGGGACTCTGAGGGAAAAAAGCTTCCACTTCCTTCCATTAATAAAAATAACCCCTCATGGTTTTTGATACCTGAAATCTTGTATGAACAGCAGACAACCATACTGAATTTCCACAAGCTTATTTTTTCAAACAAGAATAAGTATAGCAATGTATAACATACTGTAATGGTTTGCACAGATTTTTAGGGTTTTATCCCTTCGCATGAGGAGGCGAATTGTTCCCTTCTCCTTGTGTTTCAGGAGTTTCACATCACCAGTTCCTCGTTCTTTCCACTCTGGAAGGTCATTCTCAGATGCAAACCGGAAAAGCTTTGCTCGCCTTGGAGAACAAAAGATTTAATTAGCCTCCATGTATTGAAACATTTATTAAAACACCACACCTGACAGAACAGCAGTGCTTTTTAAAAGCCATGTACAAGAAGAAAACAATTCCTTTTATAAGATTCCCTTAGAAACTGATACGATAAATTAAAATCTAGTAAAAAAATATTAGAAATTATGTAATAACTGTACTAAAATTCTGGACACTCTTAGGGAATGACAAATATTTTTGGTGTAGGCAACCTTTTAAATTCAGGTAGCTGATTAACTGGTTTTGTTAAAGCCAGAGTTCACCATACTACCTGTCAGAAACTGACCATCACTTTAGTTATTACCAGAATCTGTATAAGGAGAACGGAAATCTCTCTTCCAGATGAGCAATACCATTCCGTGATTAAGTAAAAGCAGAATTTTTAAACCTATTTAAAGCAAGCACATCAGGGATCAAATTCAAAACACTTCTTAAGCCTTCAGGCTACATTTTTCTTCAGGAAGATCAAGCTCTCCTGATCTGACAATAAGCATAATCTAAGGATAAATTATATTGAGGACAACAGACAGGCACTGCCCCAGATGCCCCAATACTGTAGTGCAGCTGTTGCTTTTATTATTTCAGTACCTTGTACATCACCCTTTACCCAGGGATGTGTGGCAGCAACACCACATACATCTCATTTCTTTCCTCCCAAGACACTTGTTTCATATTCTGTGATCACAATTTCAATAATTATTACCTAAGTTGTTTTCTTTTATGCTAAACAATGCTAAAGCCAGATTCGCACTCTCAGCTCCCTTCTATGGTTCCAGATTTCATTTCCTTGGGGCAGTATCAACCACCCCCCACTCCATCTCTGCCATCACAGTGCAGACCAACCAAGTTAGATTACCCCTTCATACAGAGATTGCTACAAGTTATGCAGCTTCTTATAAACACTGTCAAGTTTAAGCCTAATGAACACTCAGATAATAGAGAGAAATATTCTACTTACATCTTAAAGAGTTCTTCCTCATCCTCTTCCAGAGTTTTTATTTCTTGCTCTGGAAGGGAAACTATGGGCTCAAACTGAGGATCGTGGTTAGAATCATCTGCATTTTCAGTAGAAGTATCATGCTCCTCATGTGTTTCCTGAGAAGTAAAAAAAGAAAGCACAAACTTGCTATGTACCCAAACCCTGAAATACTCATATCTGTGTTTAAAACATTTATGACTTTTCAGCAACTAGATCTCAGTAACTGAAATACCCCGTAACAGTAAAGAAATATCATTATACCTGAAAACAAAGGACTTTCAAGTCAACAAACAGTTACACTAAGAAACAAAAAGGTGCTCATGCAGTGCTAAGTGTCTTAATCCTACAACTCATAAACTGTGTGGAGGGCTGGCCTTGGAGCAATAGCTCTTGGCTACGGAAAAATAATTTCTTCAACAGTTTTTCCTATGCAATGTGTTTTATGCTACTAAAGCCCTACTATTTGTTAGTGCCTAATGACCCATTGTTAATGGGAAAATTAGAAAAAAACCCCCACACAACATCAAAGCAACCACCTAACCCAGCTTAAGGGACACGCTGCATCCTAAGTTCATCATTCTGTCTTATGTATTAGAATCACCCACAGTCAAAGATATTATGAGACAGAGCTGTAGCACTCATGAAATAATTTAGGTTTCTTGCTTTAAGAGTCCTCAAGGAACTTTAGGTTACAGGTACACAGCCAAAATAATACTTCCTATTTAAGTTCTTTAGGAATCTGTCAGAGCATTCATTAAGCTTAAGAATGGTTTTTACTACTTGACTAGCAGGTAAATGATAGACATCTCTAGTACTTCATACATATGGACTGCTAAGAAGCACTCAGCACACAAGCCTAGGAGGGAGATTCATATGCAAGTGTAACAAAGCCACAAAGCAGCTATCTCAGGTGAAGGGAACTGATCAGAGTTTGGGGTTTTTTTGTTGCCTCTTGAGTAACAGAAAGGAAAAACAGTCTATACATCGAAGATATTTAAATAATATTTTTACTTTACAAATGGAAGAGTCCACTCTTACAGGCTCTATTCACAATGTCCTTTACAGAGCAGGTACACACCACTTGTGCATAAAGCAACTGAAATAAAGCAGTTTATTTTTACTACAAAGTAAACAAAAAAAAAAAAAAAAAAGAGGGGGCGAGGGAAAATTGAGTAAAAAAATGTAGCAAAATAAAATCTAGTTGTATCAACAACATCACACAAGCTATCGCCAGATTTATGTCCCCAGTGTTCTGACATGTAAAAAAACAATCGAGAAAGGCGTTACGTCACATCTGGTACCGAAAAACAGGAAAAGAAATGTTAGCTAAACTTTTATACATTGTATCCTCCAGCGTAAGTAGCACATCCCGGCTGGTAACTCATCATGCGTTCTGCGCCTGAGCAATTAATTACACAGACCATGAGAAATGCACAGTTCACAGCAGCCACATGCGAGAACGTGGATCCCGTTATCACGATACGATCCCGCCCTACCGCGATATAAAGCACGTGGGGAACCGCTGTGGCACGAGGGGTCCGGCCAGCGGGCCCGGGGGAGGGGCGGGAAGAAGGAGGAGAAGAAGAAAGGAGGGAAACGGGGAGAAGGAGCACCCGAAAGATTCCGGGTCGGTCGGGCTCCCTTACGCCGGGGAACGGCCGAGGCGAGTGGAGGGGCCGGCCCGAGGAGCCACACGTGCCCGGAGCGGCCGCAAACCCCCGGCCCCACGGGCGCGGCCGCTCCAGCCTCCAGCAAGGCCCAGCGTCCGACCNCCCCGCCCGCCTTTACCTCATTCCCGCAGCCCGCGCCGCGCCGCCGCGAGGCACGATGGGAAACGCCCGCTCCCTCTCAGCCCCGCGCCCGCGCCCCGCCCCCGGCGCGGGCAGAGCACCGTCCGCCCAGGTCCCGTCACACCGATCCCCCCACGGGACCCCGGGACCGGCCCTGGTACCGGCCTTGCCACCGATCCCCGGTACCGACCGCCGGCGCGGCCCTTCCCGCCCACCGAGAAGCGTTTTTGTTGTCCCGTTTCCCAGGCGCTTTTCCCATCACCACCCGCGCCATGGCGGCGACCGCGCGCGTCCCGGCTCAAGATGGCGCCCGCGTGAGGGAAGGGGTGATGTGTGAGCTGCTGTTTTTAATATGTTTAAGGGCCGCCGGTGCTCCCGGGCGCGAGGAGCGGCAGCGCTGAGGGGCAGCGCTTAAAAAACAACCAGATCCTTCCTCTGCCGTCATTCTCCTCGCAGCGGCCCGTCCGGGAGGCTACGGCTCCGCCCCGGGAGGTGCGCGGCGTGGCTGAGGGGCTGGCGGGACCATGGCGGAGGAACGCGAGCGCTGCGACCCCGACACGGCTCCTGTGGCGGAGGCTGGAGATGGGGCTGAGCCGGACAGCCAGGCCGGGGAAGACCCCGCGGAGAGCCCCGACGTATATAGATACATTAAGGGAGACTTATTCACCTCCGAGATCTATAAAGTAGAGATACAGAACCTGCCCAAATACATTGGGTTTAATGACGTGAAAAAGTTCCTTGCCAAGTACGGGCTCAATCCTCACAAGATAAAACTCTTCGGGAAGCAGACGTTCGCCTTCGTGACGTTCAAGAGCGAGGAGGAGCGGGACAAGGCCATGCGGGTGCTGCACGGCGCGCTCTGGAAGAGCCGCCACCTCAGCGTGCGCCTGGCCAAGCCCAAAGCCGACCCCATCGCCAAGAAAAGGAAGCAAGAAGAGGATTCGGAGCAGGGAGAGGCGAAGCGTCCGGCTCCCTCCGGAGAGGAGCCTCTGAGCAAGCGGATCGCGGATGTGGTGACCCCGCTGTGGAACGTGCCCTACGAGGAGCAGCTGGCCCAGAAGAAGCAGGAGTGCGAGCAAGTGCTGCAGAAGCTGACAAAGTAATTCCTGTTTGTAACGTAATGTGTACAAGACTTGGCCCTATGATGGGCTATAGCTAAATTCACACCAATTGACAAAGCAAACCTCTAAACTGAAGTGAGTTAGAGGTAGGTCAAAACTCGGATCCCCAGTCAAAGCAATTACAAAATAATCTGCGATACTACAGTTTAAAAGCTGTTCCATTTGACAAAACTTGCTATTGATGTTCTTGGTCACCTTCAAAAGATTGCTTAATGAAGGGGGATTAGCTTTAAAGTCTGTTGTTCCATAAGCAGAAGGATGTTTGTGCCCTTAAGAAAATTGCATTGTCACATGGTGTAAGAGAGAATCAATTTGTAGAGGTGGCAAATAACTGCTAGGATTTTCTCTTTTGAAATCCCCTTAAATTTTATGCCTGGTCTTTTGAGATCAAAGTATCACTTCTGTCTCTTGCCTTGGATAAACTGGCATTCTTTATCATGCATGGGCACATTGATAAATCCAGTACATAACCACTGTAACTACATTTAACCCTTATTTTTTCAGGTTGCAGCTCTTAAAAAGTTGGAGAGGATTTGCCTGTTAAAAAATCTGGAAGAATCACTTCCCTGTCATAATCTGATTATTTTTTGTGTCCTATACAAAAAAGAAGTATTGTGCAACTCTTGACCTCATTTTTTCTAAATGTGTGCTTTACGCTTCTTGTTTCTGGTTTGGGCAGGGAAATAGGAAATAACAACAGAGCTTTATTACCCTGGTTGTTCCTGCAGAAGCAGAAGTTTAATAAATTATGTTGCCCAGTGGAGGGAGTGAAAGCATCACCTTTACAGGTAATGTAATCTCAGGTAAAGTGTGGAACAGGTTTAATGAGCTGAGGGTTGATAAACTGAGTATTTGGCTTCATCTTGTATTAAATGATTAATTTTAGATGTTGTTGCATTTCATGTAAATACTGTGTGGAAATATTTACAGGAAGCAGAAAAATTGATAACTGGATATTCTGACTTTGAAATGAATATGCTGTCCTTGCAGGCCTGTGTTGTAAGCTAATACATTCCTCAAGAGAGGCAATATTTTGCTTTTTAAATAACAAGATTTACTAATACTTTACTATGACTGTTAGTTCACACACATCAAAATCCTTGAGTATCTTCTACATGAGCTAAATGTCCTGTGTCCATTTTCAAATGCATTTTAACCACATGAGATTTGTTCCAGGAGAAACTTGGCATGTACAAATAAATGCTGTGTAAATATCTTACATAACTTTATTTTAAATCTAGACTGAATATCGCAACAAATGTGAGTTCTTGATTGGGATTGGTGTAAATCAAGAAGACAAAACTGTGGGTTGTCGTCTTGGCAAATATAAGGGTGGTACATGTGCTGTAGTGGAGCCATTCGATACTATTCACATTCCTGCTATTGCCAAAAAAGTAGTAAAAGCTTTCCAAGACTACATAAGGTGAGCATAAGTAAAATGAGTTATCCATAAAGGTTTTGATATCTTTATCAAAAATATTTAAAAATTGAATTAGTGTTCGTTTTGAGCTTCAAGACCTAAGATGTACCAGTCTCAAATTCTAGTGATTTTTTGTTTCCACCTTTTGCCTGGATCACGGGGTGTTTTTCCCTTGCTCCTGCTCAGCTGCTCAGAGATGGGGGGACAGGTACCAGCTGAACACAGCTTTATTGCAAGCAATGGGATGTGTAAGTCTAAAGGAAAAAGTCTGTGTTACTCAGGAGTTTCTTCCACTAACTGTAAAGAAGTACTCAGGAAAACACTTCTCAAAGGAGGGATTGAATAACCAAGGTCCGTTGCTTCCTTGGATGAGAAGAATCCTACAGCAAGGAATAAGCCAAAAGTTGCATATTTAAGCAAGAACTTTTTAGAAAAAGGGGCGCTTTCATTTAGGAGCAGTTAAATCCTCAGAAATGGAAACCTCAGAAGAATCATGAAGACGGAAGACTTGA
Organism: Rhipidura dahli; assembly: GCA_013399225.1. Lineage (NCBI taxonomy): Eukaryota > Metazoa > Chordata > Aves > Passeriformes > Rhipiduridae > Rhipidura > Rhipidura dahli. Next base: position 535,870 of record VXAC01001156.1, read on the forward strand.
ACTTGGTATGAAGCAGAGAAGCTAATGAAAGCATTATGAAAAGTTATGTCACTCTCTTGCCTCTCTGTAATTTTGCATGAGTTAAAACGGGTAAGAGGATTGTGGGAAGGAGGGACAGATTATTTTGCTTTAGGAGATACTACCAATCAGTCTTAGCTGAGATGTGGAAGTCATTCTTTTCCTGACAAATCAATATACTCCCTGTTTGTACTTAGCATTTTTTTTCCATCAGTTCACATAGTGACCTTCTTTTGATTCAATAAACTGTTTAATGTTACACAAAACAATAATTCTCTGTATAAGTAACCGAACTTCTGCAAATTACAGGTCAACTCCTTACTCTGTGTACAGCCCCGAAACCTACGAAGGTCACTGGAAACAGCTCACAGTCCGAACCAGCCGGAACGGCCACATCATGGCAATTGCTTATTTCAATCCTCAGGTATTTCACTTGATATGTAATGTGCAGCCCAGACTCACAGCTTTAGAACTACTTAAATTTTGTGATTTTGTGAATTGTGCATGCAAAAGAGACATAGAAGAATTACTTGGGGTAGTTTACCTTGCGTCATCACTCTGATTCTATTTAGACTAATCTGATACATGGAAATGAACAAGGCATACACTAAATCATATCTTGAAGTCACTAAAATGATTATTTTTCCTTTTTTCAAATGAAACCTTTAGAAATTGAGTAAAGAAGAGTTAGCTGACCTTAAAATCTCTCTGGCAAAATACTTCACAGAAGGGATGGGAAAGAGCAGTGGTGTTACTTCTCTGTACTTTGTGGAGGAAGGACAGAGGTGAGGGCATTGACTTTGCTTTGGTGGATTTTGGTGGTGGCTGGGTTTTTGGTGTTTGTAAAAAAACAGTTAGCACTTTCATAGCCTTGTTTTGTCTGCTTCATAGAAGTAGCAGCAGTATTACTAATTTGTTGAAGCTACCTTTTCCACAAGAGTCTCTTGAAATTTTCCATTCTCTGGATAAAGGCAGCTAGAGTTTCAGTGGGTGAATCCACTGGCCATTGCTGGCTGTCAAGCTGTAGAAATGTTTACATCAGTAGATGAATGTTTGTTATTATCAAGTACCTTCCGCCTTTCTTCCTCACTTATGTGAATTCTTTCATCTCCCCATCCTCCATAGAGCACAAAGCTCACACTGTCTTCATCTCGAGATGGTGAAAGTCCTTGCACTGAGACATCAATGGCCAAGGAGTCTCTAAGAGCAGCTGATAAATGTTACTGATTAGCATGTAGCATTACAGTATTATGATGACTACAGCTTTAGTAAAGATTGTAACAAACACGATTGTCTTCTTTTTTGGTTTTGTTTCCCCCTCTCTGTTTTGTCTCCCCATTCCTCCCCTACCCCCAGGAAATCTCCCAATCTAGAAGACTTGCCTTTGGAGCATGTGGCTGGTGATAAGTACATATATGAAGAACTCCTTGGCCTAAAATTTAGAATTTCTCCTCATGCATTTTTTCAAGTAAGGATGATATGAAGCTGCTCATTTAACTAGATTTGCATGAATGCTCTTGAGCTTGACTAATGCTGTGGAACAAGATATTACTTACCTAGAGATTTAACCTTTTCTATATTTGGTGTGATTACATACCAGTAAGTATTATGTTTGGCTGTAAAAGCAGTGAATGACTGTAAGCTTGATGGGAGCACATTGAAGACAACTTTTTCTATTTACTAGTTCATTATCATTTTCCTCCTGTTTCATGGCAGCCTTTTGTAACACTGAACATGCAATAATACAGTTCAGGAGTCTTGCATTACTAATTTTTGTTTGCTTTCCCAAAACTTATTTCTGCCCTTTCAACACTTTCAAATGTGTTTGTAACTTAAAATGATTTGTTTTTTAGAAACAAGAAAACATGCTTTACTAAGACTCATTAAAATATTTACTATTTATGAAGAAGTAGATCTAGTGGAAACTTAATTTCCCAGGTGAACACACAAGCTGCGGAAGTTTTGTACACTGCCATTGGGGAGTGGGTACAACTGAGCCAAGAGAGCACTGTGCTGGATGTCTGTTGCGGGACAGGAACCATTGGGATTTCTTTAGCCAAGGTAGGCAATTTCTCTTCCTGGATAGAAGCTACTTTTTACCTATTTTTAACTGTAGCTACAAGGAAAGAAAATACCTAATGTATGTGAAATGCAACAGATTATATCTTAATTTTTAAAATTAATTTGTAATTGAACTGCCTGCAGCTGCTTTACCACGTCATTATGAAAGCTCACCCTTGTGTTGAGCAGCCTTGGTAGAAGTCAAAGTCCCTGTTAATTGCTGATGCTGTGAAAAGTGGTTAAATTTACATATACATATCACATAGGGATCTTTTTCCTTTGATTCTACAGAGAGTGAAGAAGGTAATTGGAATTGAGCTCTGCCAAGAAGCTGTGCAGGATGCCAAAGCAAATGCCCAGATTAATGGTGAGTTAAGATGAAATGCTAAGGCCTTTGCTTGTTAAGGAATAGTTGTACAACCAGTTGTTCTTTATCTAAGCAGCCTGGAATTACATGTTGTTGATAGTGATCTTGTCCAGTTTAAACACTTAATCACTCTTGAAAACAAATACCTTGTTAGCCTATGAGATCAATTATCCAGTTGAACAGATTTTTTTAAAATTTAAAAGTAAAACATTTATTTCAGGGTAAAAATTAGATGAAACCACAGTTATCCTCCTAAATAAAACATGAATGTAGCTGGTGTTTGTGGGCTCATGCTTTAGTCCAGATAATTGCAGATGCTCAAATTACTGTTGTTTAAATGATCTGAAGCTAACAGTGATTGTTTAAATTACACTGATTTCAGGGTAGACTAAACAATTTGTAGTTTCTGAGGCATCAGAACTTAATATCCAAGGCAAAGAACAGAAAACTGCTTTGACTATACAAATACTCTGATACAATCTTCTCTTTTTCTTACAGAACTGAATAATATTGAATTTTATTGTGGGAAGGCAGAAGATATTGTTCCTTCCCTAATGAACGTTTTAGCTCCTCAAAACCTGATCACGATTGTAGATCCGCCACGAGCAGGGCTGCGTAAGTTCAGCAGTTGGGGGTTAAGGCTGTTCTCTTGGTGGGTGTTGGGTGGGAATCTGAAGAAAACGCCATTGGGATAAATTACATGGAAGCTTCAGGTATTGCTTGAAGCAAAATTCCAGCAGTTTTGTTCATGCTGGAGTATAACCTGGCATTTTTCTGTGAGGCTTTTGCTGCACACAGAACCAGTAAACAGCTGTTGTGGTTTTGATCATCTAGATTCCAAGGTAATTCTTGCCCTTAGAAGAGCTGAACATCTGAAGAAGCTCATCTATGTCTCCTGCAATCCCAGAGCTGCAATGAATAACTTTGTGGAGTGAGTGTTTCTTGCATTAAGTTGATTAGTAAATGTAGTAAGAAGAAAAAGAGGGGGGAGGATTGCTGGATTTTTATTTGTAAGCCGTGTTCCTTGAGGCTCACCTTTCACCAGAAGCAGCTGGGAGCTGCTGCAGCTGGCTTGGACTGGGATTGCCCAATACACAAGATATAATGGAAATAACTGGGGTGGTGAATAACCTGATCATGGAATTGAGGCTTGGGGAAGAAAAACATCTCTGAGAATAGCAGTGATGAGCAGTGTACTAAAATATTAATACAGTTCTTTCTGCCTTTCTTTCCCTTTCCCATCAAGCCTGTGCCGGGCCCCTTCCAACAGGGTCAAAGGAGCCTCGTTCCGGCCCGTGCGCGCCATGGCTGTGGATCTGTTCCCTCAGACCAGACACTGTGAGTTACTGATCTTCTTCGAGAGGGTGGAATACGCCAACGGCAGCTCTGCGGCAGCAGCACCCGCTGCCAGTGAGATCACAGCAGCAGCCTGTGGCTCCGAGGGCGTGGATGGCATCAGCCCAGCAGCCAGGGAGGGGAGCCAGGCAGCTGCTGGCCATGGGGACACTGCAGTCCAAGAGAGGGGGTCACCTTAACTCCTGAGAGACTTTGCATAAACTACTTTTGCTTATTAACTGCATCAGTAACATCACTTCTGTAACATCCAGGTAATAAATCTCTGTACAACAGAGTTGTTGCAAGGTTTCCAGATTATTTCATCATACTAATTTGAATGAAGTTTCATTAAGCCCAGAAGGGTTGATGTTGCAAGGGATCTTAAGGATCATCTCCTAACCACTGTTCTGCCAGGGGCAGGGACACCTTCCACTTGACCAGGTTGCTCAGAGCCCCATCAAACCTGGTCCTGACCACTTCCAGGGACAGGATATTACAATTAGGCTAAATCCTGCTTTTCTCTTCCTTCCTAGATAAATATAGAGACGCACCCAATGCCCAGAGCAGGTCATCCTGTTACAGGGAGCTGGACCTGTCAGTATTTCATCCAGCTCTGCCCCGTCACAACTGTGCCATGTTTTTTCAGTAAGCAATATGTAGCAACCTTAACCCTTCTATAAATCTTCACTAAGAAGTAACAAACTCAGTCTAATAAAAACGTTACCACCTAAGTCAGTCTTACTCTCAGACTGTAGCCACTGACAAGACAATAAAGGCTTTAAGTTTCCTACACTATGCTGCTGAGGTGACTGCCTGAGCCAGGCCCTCACCACTAAAAACTGATAGCCAGAAATGAACTGACAGACACCAGCACCTTAGGCTGCACTGCCAATGCAGCTACTGGGGATGAAATCAAACCTGGCTGAGACTCCCACCCTTGCACATGGTGCTCTCCAGTCAGGACTCTCTGCAGCCAAACACTCAGCAGCTACCACTGAATGGACTGTGATCCATGCTACAGAACAGACAGCAACACTGTTAGAAGGAATGACCATCTTAAATCTCAACTTACTGAACATACTTCTAATATACATTTAATATGGCCTAACAACAACAAAAAATTCTACTACAGCTCACAGTTGTGCTGATACCCCACCCTACCAGCGACAACAGGTACCAAAATCAGCACTTTGGGTTGTAACATTTCCAACCTTGACACCATTTAAGTAAAAATACAAATCCCAATTGAAAAAAAAAAGGAACTTAATTTCATTCCCAGCATTTAACCATGTAAACATTCCTAACAGAAAAAGTGATTCAGTATTTTCATAACCAATGAGCCTGCACTGATCTAATTTCTCTTTAAAAATACCTACAGGACTTGAAGAATAAGAGTTCCTTTTTCTATGCTTAAGCTATCATAATACTGATCACACTGGCACATTTTATAATATCAAACTTTATTGCTCGAAACTAATTGTCTGAAAAATACACATGTAGTACTCAAAGACTGAACACAGAGGATTACATGATTGTGCAGAAAAAAAGCAAGCAGAGGCTCAGTGAAAATGAGGCTTTATAGTTGTACCAATTTAGCACTGGCACCAAGCAACTGCACCCATCACAACTCAAACAGCAACCATTGGTACCTGCTGGGGCAATAAGGATGAACTTTGTTTTGTTTTCCCGCTTTCCCAGATACACTTTGAAATACTGTCATTGATAATTTTATTTGGTTAATAACAGCATGGCTTCTTGCACTTCACATTTCTTCCCACAGAAAGTTAGGAGGCTTATCACTTCCTGAATTTCATTCCAGAACCAAAGTACAGTTAAGGGAATTAGTAAGATAATCATGATGCTTTTAAATACTTGGATGTTACAAATATATTTGTATAAAGCCTAACAGCATCACAGGATAATGGAAGTTTACATGTAACAGTTAAGTTTATGCATAATAGTCTTTCCAAATTTCTGAGTACCCAACTAACTCATCAGTTTTGTCTAATAAATATGGTAAAAAAAGCTGATGACTGGTGTTTCAGTAGGTAGCATCTGACTAGTCACCGGAAGTCACAGTAAGTTTTCCGTCAGTACCATGAAGATTTGAATGCACACGAATTTAATCCTTAAAGTCAATATACCACACTTTTGTCGAGAAGCACATCATATGCAAAGCAAAAACTGTCTAATCCCCAAAGGATGGAACAGTTCTTAAAAATACACTCCATCCCTATAAAAATACCCATCTTCCCTGGATATAGAAGGGATAAATAACAAGTATCAGTGACAAAAGCAGCAGTTTTATGCATTCATACAATCAGATCTAAACCTTTACAGCTGATTACCTAGAAAACACACAAGAGTTACAAGACAAGTTTAGGATACATCTTGAATCACACTGTAAGTGTTCATGCAGAAGCTGAATTTAATGCAATGATCTATCCTCTATCACAGCAGCTCGTGCTTATGTGCAAATGCAAGACTTACACTCCAAACAATAGTAAACATTAAAACACAAGAATACTTCACAATGACATAAACAGCAGTTACATTGTTTGTTCCAGCAGTTATTGCGCTATTTTCTGGACATCTCTCCAGTTAAAGGCTGCAGCAAGGTCTAATACCATCTTTTTGTTTGTTTGTTTTTGTTTAGAATGCATAATATACGTTCTAGGCTTTGGTTCACAATGAAATCTCTGGATGTTTTAATTAAGGGCAATGGTCACCTTGTGATTCTGATAGTGGCAGACTGAGGTAATACAGCAATCCTCTTAAAATTAATGAAAACAAATTGGTAAGTGAGGCATCTATGGATATTCTGCAGGTGACCTGCAAATGCATTGACATTCTGATTTCAGAAAAAAAACAAGATCTACAAGGGTGATTTGTCTTTTACAGTGCCATCCAAGTACAGATTTTTCTGCTGAAAACACAAGCTGAAATAAAACCTATCTAACAGTAATACATTTAGGCATAGAAGATAAAAGCCCTGTCTTTATGAAAACAAACAGAAAAGTCTCAATAAAAACAAAGAAAAGAGACAAACAGCAATCACTGCTTGTCACTACTGCACCAATATTATATACCCTTCAAAAGATGGAGATTTATTAAAGCTATACAAAAAAAAGCAGAGGCAGTGTTTTTTTGTGGTTTTTTTTTTTTTTTCTTTAAGACAGGCAACTTCTTTAAATAATAGTTTATATACTGTCTTCCAACTACCCGTATCCTGTTGTAACAGGATTACAACTCATGGAACTAAAAAGCTAAATATAATAAAAAATGGGTGGATTCATATTTGCAGAGACCTCCAAGCATATCATTTAAACACAGAAACAGGTAAGACTCCAAGACTCCTCCTGTTTAACCTCAAACATTATATGCAACACATTAGAGAATATTAGTTTGAAATATAAATTAAATCCACGTATTTCCAAAGTAATGTGTAATGTTAAAAGGAGGTCTTACAATACTGATGCCAACATTTTAAATCCAGTAGGCACTAAATTCAATATACTGCAGCACTCTCTATGTAACATGGTAAATTAAAAAACAAAACCACATCAGAATCAGAATAAAACCAAAACAAAACAAAAAAAAACTCTCAAGCCCCCAGATTCCTGTCAACATAAGTACCAGGGGCTGCAGCAGGTACAGAGAACTGACCTTTTATTCCCAACAGGAGCAGGAGGAGCATAAAAATGGAGCAGTGCAGCTCCTGGATAAATCACTTCAGCCCTGCCACCAGCTTGGTTTTTGCTCTCTTCTTAAAGACCAAACCAAAAAAATAGGTTGCAAGAGAAGACTTAACTGCAGTCACCCAGTGAATCCTGTATGAAGAATGAAACCCACAAAGCAGTGCTTTCACACAGTCACACTATTTCTTCTGTGCTCGGCTTAATAAAGCCTCAGATGACACAGTGAGTACTGCCTGTTAGCCAGGATTGGATTTTAGAGTAGTTGCATATTTGTGATTTTCTTATTTATGAGTATAACAGGTTAAGGTCTCATTCTACTTATTATTCTATGTCATATTCCAAATCTACATTCTAATTTTCATTGCAGAAGTTACACGCTTTCTTTAAAAACTAAAAATGTAATTTAAAAAAGTAAAAACAAAAACTTCTTAAAAAAAACCTAAATTGCTGCAGTCAGACTTAAGGGTTGGGTTGATTTTTTTTCTGAATTCTTTGCCTTTATGGTGCAGATTAATTAAGACTTAACAAGTCAGATGCAATCTGACACCAAACAAATGAGAAATTGTTTTATTGCTGGGAAAAGGGAGTGTAAAGTCATTGGCAAAATATTTTCAGACTATCAACCATCATCACATGCATTTTGGCTCCAAGCTTTGAAAACAGCCTTTCAAATTACAGTTTTTATTTTAATCATGTAAGTGGGGCCATATTTTCCCTGTTCAACTGATCTGTAAACTATCACAGGCTCTTTTATTTAAAATAAACCCCAGTAATTTTGAATCTCCAACCTGTTACTCTTAACACTACCAGGTATTCTTGTTCTTTTCAAGTAATAACAAAATCTGCATTTTATAATCTCAAATAACTAAGCCTGGCAGGAGACAAGAAACAAAACAAAAAGAAACAGCATTACTGGCCTAATCCTATGGCATTAGAAACATTGCTCATCACTTTCCTGTATTTGTCACCAAAGTGTCTTATCAGTGCATATTATTATGTGCTGAAATGCAACAAAACTTTTCACAAAAATAGTTTTAGGCATGTTCATACAAGAAGATGTACATATATTTCTTTTATATATACATATATATGAATGTGTATATATATAATATCAGCTTCAACCTGTACATAGATATTCTGAATTTCATATTTAAAATACATCCATTTCAAACAACATGGATGGCTTTCCAGGAAAAAGTGCTTGATTGGTTTTATCCTGTGTGAACATGCCTGTCCTCTGTGCATTTGCCCCAGTAGAGATCTTTATGATCAATTCTTTAAACGCACATATCTCAGAGGTATTAAACAAGGAAAAAAAAAAAACCAAAGAAAAAACTAGGAAAAAGTAATATTGCCCTGATGATGCAAAAAGAACAATGCATAACTGAAGCAGCTTGGATTTTAAAAGTTATCTTGCATTCTGCAGCAAACAATTTTTAAATAATTGTTGAAAATCTAGTTCCTCCATTTGTGTTATTGCTCCCCACTTGCACATTTTCTCATTACACATCAACAGTACAGAGAGGTTCACTACCAGGTTGAGCCGATTCCACTATTGTCATCTTGGGTTTCTTTCGGGTTTCCTCCTAAAAAACAAAAAACAACCCCCACCAGACAGTCATAAAGAGAAGAGAATCCTAAAACAGTTAGAATTCTGAACAATTTTAGCCAAATTTGTGTGAATTGTTGCAAGAGGCTAGGACTAATGTTAAAAATACACGTACAGAAGTAGGTGCAATCAAATTATAAGCCAGTTTAAAAGAGAAGATGAAAATCTCTCCAGAAGCAGACCCTAATCAAATTCTGAAGAACTCTCTCTACTTAAAATACTGTGTAAAATAAGCAAAAAAAAAAATCTGATCATTGGTACAGGTGTCCCACGACATTCATGCTGTTCGTAAACACATACAAATCTATACTCACTCTTTCCTGCGCCAGTTTTTTCATTTCTTCCTGTAACTTATTCAGGATGTGCAGATTTGGCTTGTTCTTTTTGGCATACTGCTGAAGTTCTATCACACTTCTGTCAGAGGTTTCCTATTCAACAGAATCATAAGCAACAACTGATCAACTTTATGAAAAATAACAATTAATGTACATGGAGCAAAGTTTAGTCTGTAGTACTTCTGTAGTTTAGTCTGTAGTTAGTTGTACTTCCTTAAGTAGGAAATCTACTTCCATGAGTTAGTTAAATAGGTTCTTTAATTTTGACCTGGAAGATGCAAGATTAACACAATTATTACTGTCAGTGAAATCTAGGCACCTTAAAGTTTTGTTGTAACTAAATTTACAAATCCAGAAAAATCCAACAGCTAAACTCCGGCCACAGGGTAGGTTATACTCAAAAGCATGCTCACCTGTTTAACCAGCTTGCTATTCTCTCTGCCGTACATCCGCAAGAGAGAGCCCCAGTTTTTCACGTGTGGATGCAGTAGCTGAAGGATTTTCTGAGAAGCCAATTGCTTGCCCACTCTTTTATTTTTGCCTGTAAGAATAACCATGGAAGTGTGTCAATACCAGCACACTGTGTAATGAGACAGCCACAAATATCCACTTGTGTTATTCAAAACTGAGATACCATTGCAGAGCAGGATAAGCACGTAACAGGCTTGGTGGCTGAACAAGCACCCTCAGAATGGACAGCAAAGGAGAACAGGAAGAGAGAAAGAGGAGATTCGGAGATTCAGAGGTCACACCAATTACTGTACTTACACCAGAAAAACACTGTGTGCTTGCCACAAGTCATGACATATTCACTCTTCTGATTTTTCCCAGGAATCACTTCAAACTTTATGGATGTATCACCCATTCCGTGGTTTCTTAAGCACAAACACAATCAAGATCACATACTAAGTAAAACTACAAACAAGTGAAGTGGTTGCAGTTATCATCTTGGGTAGTCATTGCAATGAAATTAGGTATGTTAATAATAAATGTTAATACGTTAATTAACAAAGATTTTTTTAGATCAGTAACTTGAGTCAAATGAAAAAGCAACCCTGTATGAAAAAAGAACAAAATACATTTGTCCAGTAACTACATCCTGATCTCCAAAGAGGCATAAACAGCAAATATGAATTAAAGAGGCCTCAGCATCAACCAGGTCAGTCCCCACCACGACTCTCCCAGGCCCAGGGAGCACAGCAGCTCAAGCAGGGTCACTGCCAAACACCAGCACCAAGCAAACAGCGTGTCCTGAGCCAACACCTCATGCCACACAGGGGTCCTCATGCTGCAGCCTTACCTTTTAAGGCACTCATGGAGAATCTGATATGGAGACAAGAGTCCAGCTTTACTTGTGAGTTCATATACCCGCGAGTCTTCAATACTGATATGGTTAAAATACTGCAAAGGAATTGAAAAGTTGTTATTGTGCTTTGTGCAAAGAAAACCCTAATAACGTCCTTAATCCTAATTTCTCCTTTGCTACACTCAAAAAATTCTGTTGCTCTGTGCTTAATACTTTCAAAAGTGTTTTAAAATCCATAATGGATGAAAAGCAACATTATTAAAACTGTCACATCTAATCATACATTTGCAGACAGAAATTTTAACTCAATCTTACCTTATTCAATTTGTACATAAAAATGACAATCTTATGAATTCTTTATCATAATTTCTCCCTTCAGGACAAGATTATTTTATTTAACTAATTATGAAACTCTGTTTATCAAAATGCTGTGGTTTAATAAAAGAAAACAGAACAGCTATTGGTGCATTTGGTATTTTATTTAAAAAGAACGGAAAAAATTGTCTGCATTTCCTTAATGGCCATTACAGTAGTGCATGGCATGCAATACAGTTCTAAGTTAAAGCAAGGGTACAAACAATTCATTCTGTGTTATTATTTCATTTTAGAAAACATTCCTTTCAGGCTGATCACTGATTTTTCCTTTTTCCTTGCTGATGGTACCACTGATGAATGAGTTATTTGATTCTCCCAGTACCTGAGAATACAGCACAACTCTCCTCTTAAAGAAATTTTTCTTTTCATTTTCTCAAATGTCACTGCCTAAACAATGCAAATTCACTCTGTGGTAATAAAAACATCTCAGAAGCCTGAGAACTTTTACTCCTTACTTGATGTCCTAAGATTAACACATAAAACCAAACAGTATCTAGCTAGGAACCTTTTCTGGCATCAACCAGAGGATTCTGGAAGGTAGGGCAGTACAGGCAGTCTGGTACCTTGTAACATCTCAGGTCTTAAGTAAGTGACCTGATGTGTCAATAAAGATTCAAGTTCTGTGAATCAGAGCAAATTTACTGATCTACTCTGACAGAAAAAAAAGTATTTTCTTTGCTGTAAGTCTTGCTCTAAAAGAAGGATTTTATATTTCCATTTGACTGAGAAAACAATCTCATTAATTTTAAGTAACATTACTGATATTAAATGTGCAGTGGTTTAAAAACAAACTCAAATGATGCCAGCCAGGAAGCATGAGCTCAGTACCTCAAGTTCTTGACTGTCTTTGGGCTTCTCCTCAGAGGTCTGTTTAACAAAGTCAGGAATAAGGATTTCCAGTGTAGCTCGAGCTGCAGAAAGCGATTAAACAAACATCTTGATTAGGTTTATTTTAAACAAAAATATCTCCTCTAGAAATTGACAGGTATTTTCTTCTGGTAAGAAATGTATTCACGTACACTTTTCGAGAGGAAAAAAAAGTTCTACTTATTCAACCTGATAATTGAAGTCTCATAACTCAGTCTCATAACTCATTAAAATAAGAAGAAACTACTTTTTACAAGTGCCTACGAAAGGAAAAATATTCCAGTCTCATTTTAGAAGTGACACAGAACCTTTAAGACCTAAAAATAAAGAGTTGTTATTACCCCCTAGTTCTTACAGCCAAACCCTTGTACTGTATCACTATGGCCCTCAGAGCCCCAGAATGGTACAAGAAGCAAACAGAGCAACAATTCAGCAGTTGGTACTGAGAAAGAAATAAACATTACCAGCTTTATTCTTGGCAAGTTTTTTGCTGCTGGCAGTTCCTGCCCCATAAGTTACTCCATCAATAATCACTGAGGCTCCAAAAGGTTCACTTGGGTTCTCTGGAAACAGAGGAAGAAAAAAGAAAGCTCTTTGGAACTCCCAATGTACATGAAAGTATCACCACTATTATGATTTGTTTTCTTAATTTCAACTTGAAGAGGAATGAAAATAGTTTATTATTCTTCATGAAGACTGAAAAATTGTTTTACTAACCATTTTCCATTATCAGACTTACCACCTGTCACGGGTTGACCCCGACATGACAGACAGTCGCCTGGTCGAATCGCGTTTCTCTCAATGTTATCTATAAAAATCCCGCGGAAGGCGGG
>VXAC01001156.1:548852-596730 GCA_013399225.1 Rhipidura dahli
TGTGGCTTGTAAAGGTTGTGAAGAAGTGCCCATGCCAGGTTTATCAGAAAGCAGAGGCTTATAAAACCTGGTGGCAAAAGAGAAAAAAAGCCTTAGAATTTCAAGCCACAGTTACTTATCCGACAGAATAATACCCCCATGGGCTGGCCCATGTTCTGAAGTTGAAGGAACCGCGAGAGGGTTTTATGGAAAAAAAAGAGACTTTACATTACTGCAGATGGTTTTTGCTGCAGGAGGTGGCAGTTTGGAGAACCACGTGAAGCAGGAAGAAACCCTTTTCCTTTCTTGAGAACTGCACATGGATTGAGGGAGAGGAGAAGGAGGGGGAGGGAGAAGAGGAGAAGTTCTGGCTGTGTGTTCTGATTGGTTTTTTTCTTTTCCCTTTCTTTTTTCTCTTAGGTCTGTTAATAAACTTTATCATAGCATATAAGTTGTATGCCTGCTTTGCTGTCTTCTAATGGTTTATCTCACTGAAAAGTAATCGGGGAACAGTGCATAATTTGACCATAAAACCACTACACCACCATATACATCATTCTCCCAAATAAATCACTTACAGATTCCAAGAGATCACTGGTAATCGGCCAGAATTCAAATATTGATTCCAAAGTTTTTGCATCATGGTGTGTATGCAAGAACTACACATTTTGATATTGGAAATTCAGTTTTATTATGTCATGCATACACAGGAATAGCATAATTCTGAATGATTATAGGATATCCTCTAAAAAAAACCCCAAACAGCAAAAGCAAGAGTTAATGGAACATACATTATACCACTTAAGGAAAGAAAACCCCCATATTAACTTGATTCCAGTTATATTTTCTACATATGCAGTATTTTTGGATCCTTGATTAAGCATCAAAGTTGTTTAAGAAAACAGACTTACCACATTCAAAGAAATTGTAAACAGGGCGAACCTTTAGGACTCGTTGCATATATTCATGCAAGATACAAACTTCAGACTTCCCATTGGGATTAATGACAAACTCTGCAAAAATGACAAAGAAGGGAAGAAGCTAATTAGTTCCAGTCTCTGAAAGATAATTTCTGTTACAAATAAATCAATACTAGGCAACACTCAGCAGTAACAAGAGCTGAAGGTAGTCATTACTTACCAGGACTGTTACTGTAAATAAAAATATTTTTGTTTAGAAATTGGTTTTATAATAGGACATATATTTTGACAGTATTTTTTCTTTACTATGTAATATATGATGGGTCAAAGAACACATAGTACTGGATCAGGAATAAAGTGGACTTCATACAGGACTTCTTTTATTTTCAGTCAAGCTTAGAACTGCAATTAGTCTTCAATAAAGACTATATGAACTCGAGGTTGATCAGCTAACCTTTCTTTATGGGTGCATCCTGCACAGACAGGGTGATGAGTTTCTGGTTGGCCGGCAGGATGGGCCGCTCGGACTCCGCCTGCTTCCGCTTCATCTCCCGGTTGAATTGGCGTCGCTCGGCCCAGGTCCGGAATTTCTTTACAGTCACTTGTTCAAAGTCAAAACGCTTTTCAAGATAGCGCCTAAAATCTTCCAGATCTGAGAAACACAATCAAGTTACTCTCTCTGCTCTACTACTAAATAAACATTAAGTTCTCCATTGCCACTGTTTTAAACGTGCTATAATTATTTTCTTAGACTAGGAGCAAAAGGTTGTTTTGGACTAACAGAAGTAATTTTAAGTTTTCCCTTTATAGGATCAAATGCAAAACGTTTGTGCAAACAAGAAAACAAAATTACAAAAACATCGATTTGTTGTGCCACTTGATGATTTTACTAATCCCTAATCAGAATTAATACCCAACACAAGTTGCAACAAAAGACCAGTGATTGTTCTGCTTCAACATCTAACCACCTTCCCTTTACCTGAAGCAAGGTACACAGTGAGTACAGCAGTTAGGCTTTCAGCCTCAGTTCCCTGAAGCCAAACCCAATTGTTGCTGCCTAATCATTACGCAGTGTACCATGAAACACTGTACAGTGATGCTCCATGAACTCCATGAGTATCTGCAGCCTCTATGCAGAATTTCACACATTAAATTCACATACAGAGTACTAAAAGATTGCCCTTTGTAGTACAGCTGCTTCTCCTTTATAGGATATTCTGCAGATATAATCAGCAAAAATAAAGAGTAGCATCCACAGATGTAAACAAACAAAAGCAAGCTGCTGGTATTGTTTCCTTCCACAAGGAATTCCAAATGCAAGTCACGCTTATACTTGATCACTCAGTATCTTTCTCAGTAATATAGAACAGATCCTATTTAAAGAGAGAGATAGACAGGTGAACTTCAGGTAGAAAAGTAAGTGCTTACTGACTTTAATTTTGCTGCTACATATTGATGTTTTGCTGCTACATATTGGGGTAATTTTTTACATCTTTTGGCATGGTTTTTGGACTGGACATGACATATGTAATGACAACAAGTTTTATGTCTGAGCACTACAAAGACAAATGTAGCCTATGATCCATACCAATATTCTGAGCAGCAGAAATTTACATGGATGGGACTATCAGGTATGCAGATGTAGTAAGTAACACATGAGCTTCCTCTCAAAGTTCCTCTCTGTTGGGAGGTGATTTTGGCATGATGTCTCTAGACAACTTTTTGTGTAAAGGCTATCAGATTTGCATAAATAAAATAATGAAGCCGATCACCCCTTTGTAGGAGTGCAATTGTATTTGCATGACTTAGTCTTCTAGACTTGTGCAAATACAGAAATATAGTTTAACTACATAATTTATCTTAAGAGATCATCCTGAAAATAGATATAACTCAGCCAATACAGAGTGCATAGAAAAGCCTACTTGCAGTAGTCACACAAACACAACTGACAGCAGCAAATGTACACACTGATGTAACTGATTCTTAAATTGAGATAAAGTCTACAGGACTAAACTACTGAAGTGTTGACATTTTTCAGTAAAACTTTTCCATGTGGACTCTTGGAGCTTCAGGCAAGATTACAATTCAGTAGCCAAGTCTGGAACAAAACTTCCCAAATGCCATTACCCAACTCAAGTCAAGAAAAGACTCCACTACCCATACATACCTACAGATTCATCTTTACATACTTCAACTTTGGCCTTAACTTGTCCCAAAGCTCCTTGTGCTGCATCTCCCCCAGAGGGGTCTTTGTCATCCAAAGGCCCAGAATCAGCAGCAGTGGAATCTGGTTCTTCTGTTTGGCAGTCCAGTTCTGAGGATTTATCTAGGTGCTTTACAGGTGATACTTCCCCATTTGGGGTTATGTCATTGTTTTGTTCCCTTTCCTCATTTTCTTTCATTTTTTTGTAATGAAAGCAGGGAATGCTACTAAGGGGAGGATCATGTTTCTGCAAATATAAAATAATACAGCAGGTTTCAGTATCTCAAGGTCACCAAAAGCAAAACTCAAACTCAAAAGATGCAACCAAGATGGAAGCTACTTTTATTCAGTCTAGGCTCAAGCTCCTGTTTGGTCAGCAAACTCATTCTACTCAAGAGCTGGGCAGGGCCACTCCTGTGGGATCGTCACACCGTGTAACACCGCTACAAACCGGCTGGTTTAGATCCAGACTACAATCTGTGCAGCTATATGCAAATACTACATGCTTTCATAAAGTCCATTGAGCTTTCCTGGGGTATAAGCCCATGGCATTAAAACCAACTTCTGCAGATTCCTTGGGTTTATGAATGTCATATCCTTACTTCTGTAAATGTGGACCACAAGCCACAGCTCAGATTAGTTTATATATAAAAATAAATGATCCCTATATATATTTCATGGTGCAATAAACCCTTGATTTTGCAGCCATACTAGAAAAGTGAAGGCACCAAACAAGATTATATCATTCACCTTAACTGCCCAAACAGAAAAATAAAGCACCTAAGAAAATCATATCAGATCTTCAGAAACAAATGAGTTTATTTTTCAAGGATCTTAATTCTAACACTGGAAACAAGCCTGCCAAAGTAGAAAAATATCCAACTGCTTGCAGGAACATATCTATTTTTTTTAAATTTTACCAAGTATTTAAGTAATTGACAGCTCTCACCCTTATGCTTCCTGTTCCCAAAAAATAAGGTCTAGACCAGGTAACAACTCTAGATTCTCTGTGCAGATATACAGGAATGCCCGAATTATGGAATGTCATGATCCATCCATCTGGCAAAGGTTCTGTAGGAGGGCGGCCACGACCTTTAAAGCAAATAATGGCTTTAAACTTGAATAGACTGCTTAGAAGAATAGAAATAAAAGACAGGTTTTTATTTCTGCCCCAAAGAATAAAATGGCACTGAAACAAGATTAAAAATGGTTTGTAGAGAGATATGTTGTTTTAATAACAAGGTATATGCTTCTAACCCAAACTAAATCCTGCAAAATTACAGATTCCATGATGTTCTCAACTAAAGGCAATAGTAGCAGTAGTTTTTATATTGACTGATTTGTTTGTTTCATAATTGAATTATCTTTTCTTTAGTCTTTTTGTACTTATCACAAGCACCAGTATTTACTGAAAAAACCCATACTTGCTTCAGAAACAACTTCATTTTCCATTAAAACTTTTTCTACTCGACACTCAGGAATAAATTTTCATTGAGACACCACCAGATTCACAGACCCAAACAGCCAGAAAAGAGTTTATCTCTAAGCCAAGGTCTCATGTCTCTCTGAATTACAAATCAGAAACCATTCATCTTTGCTGTAAGCTTTTTGGCAATCTCTGTTACTATACAATTTTGGAGCAAAAAGTTTTGGTTTTTTATCTCAGAATATAGTGAAGCTGTAAAATACTCCTCTAGTATGTGTTTAAATTTTAATTCTAATTCAGAATATTTTCAGTTACATTCTTCTGGATGGGTTTGTGTTCTTAGCTCTTCTTTATTAGCAGTTTCTAACATTAACAAAATGAAACTGGAGAAATGTAAGCCACTGACTTTTCTAGTTGTTATTTTTAAGCTGGATTGCACAGAGACCCCACATGCAGCAATTTCAACAGCAGAAGTTAATGTAACTGAAGCAGGAAAAGGGCCAGAATGGCCAGAGACAAAAACCCCAGATGACCCTTGTTCACCTCCCCACCACCGAGGTAACATTCTTCATTATTTTTCACAAACACAAAAATGCACTAAAATATATTCCTATTACATACAACAGATCAAAAGCAGAAATCAACTTCACTGTTTAAGAATGTGAAAAATCATATTCCACAGTAAGAAGCCTCCCACCAAGAAAACTCTCCAACACATTAACAATTTCACACAAATTGCTATCCACACTTTGCTTGTTCATTTACTTTCATCCTACAGACACAAGCCACACACAGGATCTACAGTTATTAAATGCACAATAACTTACTCTTCAGTACAGTTTTAATTTTGGTCATCATGGGCTGCACACTTGTCTCTCCATCAGACTGGTGGTCACTTTCACCACCATATTTCTCATTATCTAGTCTCCTTGTTTTGGGTGCTCGAAGACCCTCTTCCAGCAGAGCATCCACATCATTATCAAAGTCATCCTGAAAGAGACTTCATCAGACACTATCCTTCTGGGTTTACCAACCTCCCTTTTCCCTTGCAAAGAGAAAGCAGACATTTTTGATATGCAGTTCCATACAGAGAGAAACTAGAAATTTCCAATGATTCCAGTAAAAAGACTGAAAGATAAGAAAATAAGTTTGTGAGAACTAGAATCTACATGATAAAATGAACTGCAATTGTGTGAGAAGACTTTTAAATACTGTTTTTACAGAAAACTATACAAGCTGCCACACAACTCAGAAGTTTGACTAAAATAGTTTACAGAAATTCTCAGACAAAGCTCTGTCTCTGAAAATTCTGCGGTTTCGGCTCATGTACTGCACACTTCTAAAAGAGTTTGTTTCTTTGCATATTTTTTTCTAGCAACTTGGAAACCTCTTACCCAGCAAAGGCCTGTGGGTTTACTTACCTCATATGAGAAATTCAAGGTTTCTTCATCCACTTTATCTCTTTGAACGATTGCTTTAGATGTGAAACCTCCTCCTTCTTCATCTATTTCCATCAAATTGTCGGTAAAGTCTTCTAGCTCATCCAGAACTGCAAATTCCACTCTCTTTTCCTGATCAATATCATTTTCATCATCCTTCTTGTCATCACTTTCACCCCCTAGCCCTACAGCTTTACCATTACTACCACCGAAAGGACAAACATGCAAATCCCCATTGACATTATTAATACCAAACTCTGTATCTGCCTTATAATCCTGCTCAACTCCAGTGTACAGAACTTTCCTGTCTTTGCTTTTGCAGCTTTCTGTAAAGCTAACACTAATCTTCACATCCTTCAGTAACTTAAGATCTGGGGTGAACTTTCGAACTGACGGTGCATGACGAGCAGTTCTCGGGCTTTGGTCACTACTCTTGGGGTCTATGATAAGACGACTTTTGTAGCAGGCAGATCCCTTTGTGAGCAGCTGTGTTCTGCAGAGACTGTGCGTGTCCCCAGCAGGGGTATCTGACTGTCCATCACCACCAGAGCCAACGTCCATTACCTCTGCGTCACTGGACGTTTGCAGGGGAGGTGGTGGAGGCTGTTCGTTGGGCGGCAGAGGTGGGGGACAAGTGTGATTCTCCACATTCATTTCTCTTGCAGGTTCTTTAGGGAGGGGTGGTACATTTTCATAGTTCTCCATTTTTGAAACTACTATTTTAGAAAAAACAACGCTTTAATAAATGTTTATCTCTATACTCCTAACATGCATAAGTCCATCAGGATTGGTTTATCATTCTATTCAATATGCAACACTGATGATTCAGTTAAGCTGACTACATTGTTCTTTTCATTAATGTAGACAGCTTTCAGAATCACTGTCTCAATTATTGGAAATCACAATGCATTCAGCTTAAATAGCTGAAGACTAAATGCATCTTCACTGGACAAGATGGTCTCCTTTTCTTCTTTCAACCTACAAGATGAAACAAACAAACAAAAAAAAAAAACCTTTGTCACAGGAAAAAAATGGAAATAGTATCCCAGGCAGAAAGAAAACATGTCACTCCTTCCAGCATAAATTTCACTTAGAAGAGTGACATAGTGAGAAAAGCAAGGTACCCAGATGCCATCTTGAATGAGGCTGAAACTACAGTGCTTTTACTGCTTGAGCTGTACACCAGCACAAGAATTTGCTAACACAGCTGCCTTTATGATTAGTTGACTATCTCTGCTTGGTTAGCAGGCAGGGCATTAACCATGACAGACTAAAACTGTGCATATTAGGGAATTTTTCCCATAATTTGAAACAACCTGGTATTCAAACCATACTTACCCACACAGCAGAAAGGATAATTAATTTACAGTTTAAGAAAATCTGCAAAACCAACAAGATTTTAAAGACTATGGTCATGGCTTTTCAAAGTTTAGGTTATCAACTATTTTTGAAATCTTAAAGAAAATTACTCTCTAGATAACCAGAGATTAGACATTTAATCTTGTAATTTGCACTATTATGGAACTATTTACTCTTTATGTCAAAGGAATTCAGGTCCAAATACATAGCATTAAAGCTCAAATTAATTTTGGAAGGTATTTAGAAGCCAATGTTTTAGGGAATTTAACTTGGAGAAAGTATTCAATTCCTCTAGGAAATTTTACAGGGATGGGATGTGTTTGTTTAGGGTTTATTTTTCACATGAGGTGCTTCTTTCTACCATGTCTATGATGGCTTCTTCAATTATACTTTTGTCATCTGTGCTGGACCATAAGCACCTAGGGAAAGGAAGGATCATTTCTTACCTGCTTGTTTTGGTTTCTCCAAGTCCCTCCATGCCAGACCAAACTAGGCTTAAATCTTCCTACAAGCTAGAAATGAAGCACTGTCACTCTGCCCCAGCCAGCCAGCTGAGTCTGCTCTGTTCAAAGCATTCCCAGTGGCAGAGAAAGTCTACCCAAGTGTTCTGGAAAGACAAGCTCCAAGATCTTTCCTGTTGCTGTGTAACACTGCAGCAAAAGGGCAGGTCTGCATTGTCATGAGGGACTTAGAGAAACCAAGTGTAATTCTCTCATGCATCTCTACACCAGCCCAGGCAGAACAAACCAACAGCAACATCCAAACACCAAGTGAGGCAAGGCACGAAGTAGGGAATCAGAAGTTATAATAGGATCAATTACAATTCAGCAACATACAGAAGTTACCTACCTGGAAGCTGGAAAAAAGTGTAATATATAACAGAGCAAAATCTAATTTGGCAACAAAGCAAATTTTGTTTCTCTGGGGCAGCAGAGAAGTTTTCATATTTTGTGGTGGTTTTTTGATCATACTCAAAACTGTGACACATCCAACACACTGAGTTTGACACGCATTACAAAATTACAAAGGAAAAAGACCAATAAGAACTCTTAAAATAATCCCATCTTCTCTGATACCAACACACTTTCAGATTGAAAAATGGCTCATTCACCAGTAAAACAAGCAATTCTCTACATTTAAATCTATTCCATCCTACAAGATGACCATAAAGCGACCTCAGCAATGAGCAATTCCTTCATCTTTCAACAGGTTCTGAAATATAAAAGTTTGTAGAGAACACTCCTGGTAATATATTTGTCTCTAACTTCCTCATCTCCAGATTAAAAAAGCAAAAAAAAAGTGAATGACAAGTTATTAAATTCTTCACAGTAAATCATTAGTGTCTTAATTCTGAACAAATTAATCAAAAGTCACAGCACGAGTTCAGTAAGTCCTGGAAACTAAATGCCCAAATCATCTAATTTTTCCACCTTAAAGAGTCTTCTAAAGACTCTTGAAATGAGCAAGCAGAAGTAGTTCACACAGAAATGAAATAGTGAAATCAGCATTCTAGAATTTGAACAAGCAAAGCCTTCCTTTGTGTTCAAGGAGGTACCTGGTGCAACTAGAAAGACTTATTTTTGACATGGCATAACACATGATCATGAATGCCAATTCCAGATCCCTCATACACGTCCTGCTCTTATGCTCAAGTGTATTTTAACAACACAACATCAAAACGTAAGAACTTAACCTTTACCTGCCCAGCTTTGGTGCCTTACTGATACAACACCTCTGCTCTTTGCAGGAAAGATGTCTTGTTATTCTATTCAAACACTGGTAACAATTAAATTCTTGTTGTCTTCCCTTTCTTGCTGGCTGTGAAACTATGAATAGCTGAATGATGAATAGCAATTCACTGCCAGGGATTGTCTGCTCCTCAGTACACGCACTGTGCTCAGGAAAAGATGGGTTCAAATGAGCTCTTCCCATTTCTAGCCATGAACCTGCCACATCCCTAGGGTAAGATAACAGTCTGGTAGTGATGCCAAAAAGATTTTTGCTTTTTTATACATTTTTCATATATTTGTAGCTCTGTAGACTACTATTATAGAGTTATACAGCTCCTCAACTAACACTAGTGCTTTTCTTACCCTTTCTCTTCGATTTTACAGCAATAAGCTGACCTTCTAAACACATTCCTGATACATTGTTTAGTCTAAGTAGGGGACCTACAATAAGGCATAATAAGAAGTGGGGCAGAGAACCCCTGGACCAACTCCTAGGGGCTGACTCAGGAGTGGGTTACTGGGACACCTGAATCTCCTGCTGGATGTACATGTTAGATATCCTAATTAATTAAACCTTATAATTGTAAAAATCCAGTGCTGGGTGTGCCTATCACCTGGAAGCTTCCAAAGAAAGGTCTGCTTGTTACTATTCCAACACTGTTGCAACGGTTTTTTTCTCTTTTGATCATAGGTAACAGTAGCTCCACAGTTATAATGGGCTACAATACCTGCCTGTAAGCTACAAAAAGCAAGGCAGAGGCAGAGGAACACAGGTCCAATTCCCATCTACTTCCCTGCCAGATGACATTACAATATGCCCTTTATATCAGGGTCTGGGAAAAAAACCCAAAACAACAAAACCACTGAGCTATCAGGTGTTTGGAAAGACAGACAGAAGGGAGGAAAGGCAAAAGGATAAGTTAGATGAGCTTGTAGGTCACAAACAGCCAAATGGGCCTTAGATAAGGGAACATAACTGTCACACACAAACAGGCTCAGAGTTACATCAGAACATAAGTCAGTTTGCCCATTGCCATCCTCAGTTATATTGCCTGAAATAACAGATTTTATTCTCTAAGGCTCCACCAAGTTCCATTAACAGTTTCCATACGGATTCCTTCCAAAGAGGCACAACACCTTTGGCAGCTGCACCAAGCAGTACAAAACACTGAAAACATGAGTGCACAGCTCATTTTCTGCAGATCACCAACATATGGAATTTCCACATTTTTAACTGCTTGCTCTTGTTTTAGCTGATCATTTTAAAAAGTTTCATGTCACAAAGTAAATTCAACAATACAGATACGGGGGAACATATAAATGTAATGTAGCAAACTGCATAGGTCCAAACAAAAGCAGAGTTATCTTAGCCTGGTTGTCTTACAGATGTCCTTAAAAGACAGAAAGGAAAAAACCAAAACTACTTTGTTTAATAGGTACCACTGCCCATTCCCACAATCCGACAGAAAAGGGATGGGAAAGAAATACACAGAGAAAAGAGTATCTTTTTTCAAGGCAGGAAAAAAACAGAATCTTCAAATTTGTAACCAGCATTGCCCAAACTCAAAGAAAAATTTCCTTCAGTTACAGCAGGTCAGCAGTCTAGAAATGAGTTTAATAAAGAACATATTTTCTCTACAAATACCTGTAGCTGCAGCAATGAACGGCATACCACAGATTCTCTCTTCAGAAAGTCACATTTGGAAAGAAACTGTGTCAGAGACTGCTTACTTCACATTCAGTGGGCCTCAAAAGGAAAAATGGCTCGGAGCAAACTCTCCTTATTTGCTAACCAAATACAAAGTCCTCCTCTTCATCCTCCAGCCCCAAATGGCAACTCTGGTGCTGATCCATTAACCCCTGTTGAAGTAATTCCCCACTCACAGTCATCTACCTTCTTTTTTAATACCTAGTGTGTCTGTTCAATACATATGGCTCTAGAAATAAATTAATCCTATTTATTACTACTACTAAAAAAACCCAACCAAACAAAAAAACCCAAAACAAAACCTGAAGAGACAGAATTTATTTTCTTTAAACCAGAACAGGAAGCACCAAAAGAAAGTATTCTTTAAGATAACTACTACATGTAAGAACTCATCTCTTCTCATCATCAGCTGTAAAGTAGACACATTCTGAAGGAAACGACCACTTTGTGAAAGTCAGTCATCAAGGAAGTTTAAGAAAATGCAGCCAGGGCCCAACAATAACATCAGTGGCAAATACAGACAAGGCTCGAGAACTTCTCTAGCTCATAATGCTTCATTCCATTTCAGAACGAACACAGTACATAATTTTAGAAAGGCACCCTCAGAAATGGTAAAACAACAGTTGCTTTTAGAGCCTGACCAATTTTCTGGCAGGGTTTAGATGGTTTGATTAATTATGTAAGACAATTGATTTACAAAAAAAAGGTGAAAATCAGAGCCTAGAAAGGAGAACATATATTCTTTCTTTCACATCATATATAAGCTTCTCACTTGTAAAGAAAAACAGCACATATAAGAAACCAAATTCCCTTCTCTTCCTCTAAAAAAGCAAAACAACCCTGATAATCAAAAGGAGCTGCCCAAAAACCCTAGTGACCCAACTCCTCATCCAGGAACAAAAATAGGAACCCCTAAGTTTAATTACCTAAACAGACAGAAAAACTTCTCAAATCACAAAAATAGAAGATCTGATTCCAAGGCCTCTAACCCGCAACCTAACGGAATAAAGAAATTGAATGTGTTCACCCAATTCCAGGTTATGGTCGAGAAACGCCTGGATATTCAGGTCTCAGCGGGAAAACAAACTGCAGACAAACCCGAAGCATAAGGAAAGGAGGTACAAAAGAACGAACTGCTTCCAACCAAAAAAATCTGAAGAAAGCTGGGAGAATTAACCTTTCAGAGGCTGAACGAGATAATTTGCTGTTAACAGGAAGAGCACATGAAGAAGAATCCTGAAAGTTACAGAGACACCCCATTATCTTCAATGTACCAAAACTCAAAAGTCCCCCTGTGCCCCCGCACACACGTTGGTGCCTTTTCTTCCTAACTTCGCTCAGGAGTCGAGACACGCTCCTGTCCCCTGTACAATGGGCTGTGGCCGGCAGAACCCTCCCCGTGCCTCCCTTTGCCACAGACACGCACGGACCTGTCCCACGGTGTGGGAACCGCCGGAGCCCACACTCCCCATCACCCCCGGACGAGGAGGCGCCGAGGGTACAGACATGGCGTTTCCTTCCCTTCCACCATCCTGAACACAATCCCCCGGCGAGGCGAGTAGGGAGGTGGCTGGGGGTGGGCAGAAAACGAAAAAAAAAAAAAGCCAAACCCAAACCAAATCCAAAAACCAAAACAAAACCAAAACAACCGAAAAAAACCCTAAACAACACAAAACACAACACCAGCTCTGAGCAGAGGCCGCTCAGGCCGGGCGCAGGGGAAGCGCCGCACGGCAATACCCGCCGGGCAGGGCAGCACCTTCCAGCTCCAGCGATGGGATGTCGGTGCTCGGGGAGAGGCTCCTCTGGGCTCCGCGCCCGGGGGCCGCGCCGGGCAGGCGGCAGGAGCGCGGCGGGCCCGCTGGCGCCGCGGCCTGTCGGGCGGAGGGGTTGGTGCCCGCGCAGGCCCGCCCTGCCCGTCGCCCCGCGGGGTCCGCACCCACCTGGGCCATACCCGGCGGCCCCGCCGCTCCTCTGCCGGGCCTGCGGGTGAGGGCGAGTCCGGTCGCCTCACGATCGCCGTCCCGCACTCCGCGCCGCCGCCATCTTTAAACGCCTGCGCTGGGCCCCTCCGCTCCCCGCGGGCGGGACCCCGCGCGCGCCGCGCCAATGGCGTCCGCAGCGTCCGTTGTCAGCGATTTGAAATCGCGGCGGCCATTGGTCCATTGCCGTGCCTGTTATCCCGCTCCGCCAATAGGAACGCGAAAGACACCCGCCCTCACAGGCCCGGGCCATGGCGCGGCGGGCGGATTCTTTGTGTGGCCCGGGCACCGCTCGGGGCTTTTTCCCCCGGTACGGACCAGATACAGAAAAAGCCACTTTCCCCTGAAAACGCTGTTTTCTATCTGTAAGTAACAAAACTACAGCATGACTGCTTCAAGATTGATTTACCTAAAAAGGATAAATCAAAGTAGGGTCATTTCTGATGATGTATGTACTAAGCGGTTCCCAGAGCAAGTCCCAAATCTGACTGCAGTATTTAGACACAATTCCTAAATAATTACTGAAAATATCTTCCACAATTTATGTGAAACTACTTCTAAAGTGTTAATGAACATTTGCTGTCCTAATCTGCTCTGTTATTTTATAATTTGTGAGCGATATAGAGATTTTATTGATATACTTTATTTAGAAGGTTGCTTCTTTTTTCCTTCACTGTTACACTGGTTTGAAATCAACATCAGACACAAAATACTGTGAAAATACATCCTGGTTTTGTCACCAACAGTGTGTTTGCAGTTTTTTTCATGTGTAACTTCAGGGCATGAGAATCTTTTTCTAGTATTTCACTGATCTCATGTCTTTGAGGTCCCCAAGTATTGCTATGAAAGATAATATTTTAATAAAACTTTTAAAATTCATTCAGAAAACCACTGTTAGGCCTTTCCATCTTTGTGTTTGTCTCACTGGACCAACACATCTAATGACAGGGTGATAATTTGGACATAATGTCACAGTACCATGTCAACACATAATGATCAGGTTACTGAAACTGCTTTAAATCATTGCAAGCTGCCCTCAAAAACTGAACACAGTTTCAACTAAAAGCAGTTTCTAATTTTTAATTCCTCATAACAGGTTTCTGCACTCAAGCCATTATTTTAGTAATTTTTAAATTGTGTCTGCTTTTATCGATGTTAAAACAAACCACTTCAGAACATGCATTTAATGAACACCCACAGTTTGCAAAACAGCCGCTCACACCACACTTCAGCTGTCAGAGCTGAGGAAAAAGATCTCGCAATTAAGGAAACAGCTCGAGTTGATGTTGGCATTTGCTGTGTCAGGTCACCTCAAACTGCTAACACTGGAACATAAGATTGTCCCTCTCAAAGGACCTATGAAAATACAAGTATTGTGACTCTTAGGCATCCCATTTTTGTGACTGTATAAATGAACTATTGCAGTAAGAAGATCGCACGCTTCAGAAAACAAGTTGAGGTTTTTATATGTATGTGAACAGCAACACTTCAGTTAGGATCAGATGAGGCACACACAGATTTCTGAATAGAGCTGGAAAATTAAAATGCCTGTGGTGCTTTAAAAATGAAAAAAATAACCAGTTTTAGCTTTTCTATTGTGTATCTGTTTTCAGAGAATCATACTACTGTGTCTTAAATTAATGCTGTGACAGCTGGTTCCTTGAGACACTGACACTACAGGGAAATAGAATTCTAACTTTTCATAAACAAAAGAATGAATCCATTAACGAAATAATGTTTTCATCAAAACAATGATAAAATTGTGGTTACAATTTTTAATCTAGGAGGTTGATATGACCTCTGAAGAATTAAATCTGATCTGCTGTGTCTAACAAGGTGCAAATTCACCTGAAAATTTTCATACCTGGACTTCTGATGAAAGACTTGTCAAACATGCACAAAAATCTTCCACTTTTGAATTAGAAGTGTACAGGTGCAGCTGCATGGCACAATCAGGATTAACCATAATACTATGAAGTATCATCATCAACAAAAGCCAGTTCCTAATGACAAGGAGATTTTCATGTACAAGATATCAAGGCTGGACAGAAACTACCACTGCCAACACAGAACACCTCAATCCAGACTATAAAGACAAAACCATGAGTTTCCCCATAAAGTTAACAGGCTGCATTCATCAGAATGAAGATTAGGTGGAGCCAGTGGCTTTTTCATATTCTTCCTATGTCAGTAACTGCAGCACATACTGCGCTGTTCCAACAGCAAAAGCTACTGCAAGACAAGTTTTGCTCAGCCTGCATTACTTTTATTTCAGTAAAATAAGTTGCACTGCAGCTTTTTACTTTTTTTTTTTCCATTGGTAAACTGGTATTTGCTTGCATTACATGTCTTTGTCTTTCACTTTTTGCTGCAATCTGCTCTCCTCAATCTAATCTCTGTCAGTCATCACTTCACAGCCATGGAAAGATGTCAAAAAGACCCCATGAGCAATCTCAGATCATTCTTGAATGTCAAAAGAGGTGGTTGATTGCTACAAAAAATAATCAGAGAAGATAGATTCTTCAGCTCAACAATACCACAGAATTACTAATCTTGCTCTTGCCATTCACAGATTCAACATAAACTGAATTGTGCTGTCTACAGAATCACTATAACTTCTGATATTCCTGTTGGAAACACTTCAGCCATATGGTTCTCCCAAGTTTCAGGCTGCTGACAGAATTTTCCCAATAATGCAGATATTTTCCTAAAGACAATATTGCTTAAAGTGGGGTATGATGTTTAAGAGGTCAAATAAAAAGTAATAGCTTTACATTCAAATCCGGAAATTAAAAGAACAATAAAGCCAAAACCAAGTGACCTTCACATTAGAAACTGCACTGCACAAGCTATTCAGAAGGTACATTCCGCCCAATTGCCAGTTGGACCTGGGCTGGTGCTATCCTACCATGACTGAGGCTTCCCTAGCTTGTTCTTCATCCTGCATTCCTAAATACACTCAATTTATCTAGGGGGAATATTAGAGAAAAGAATATCTATCTGTGACAGAATAGTAGTCTTCATACTTTGTTTTCTCTAGGCCCTGTCATCCAAATAATTCAGAACACTTTTCTGAAATAGGCAATATTTATCTGCTCTTTAAAAACGTAAATGAAAAAAAATGCTCCAAGTTAGCCTCGTGGCTGTTCGCACACCGTGCACCTCTACCAGTTAAACCACCCCTGCAAGTCAATCTTAGTCACTTCACAGAGTTGTAGTATTGCACTGACAACTACTTCAGACATTCTGCCTTCTCCCCAGCTGCTGTTGCATGGTAATTTTTCTTGTGCACCTTTATACACTGTGATGTTTTAACTCAAAGCTGTGGTAACAAACCTCACTTTGTTGTACACACTTTATGTGAACTACAGCTAAGAAGCTGTTGCTGCCATCCCTTAGCCTGGACTCCTCTATATACTGCTTGCAGCACACAGACATGAATCAAGAGTGTAATCCTTAGCTGTCAAAAATCCAAGTATAGTTGCATTTATACAAGCAAAACCATAAATGTCAGTACCTTTGTTTTCCCTGACAGAGGCCAAATAAATTACAGTTCTGAAAGCACAGTTGTGCTGCCAGGGTTGTTTTTTATGCAACTGCGATCCCGGGATTGCTTTGCCAGTCTAAACTCATGCACATTACAACAAGAGAGCACTCAAGACTTGACTGGCACAATATATTGCTAAAGAAAACAGAAAAATTTGCAACTGCCATATTGCAAAGATAAAACACATCTCTATATGTTACACCTAGAAGTACAGTGGGCTAATATATGAAGATCTGTGCAGCAAAACAATTGGTGCCGAGTACTTAAATCTTCATGCAAGGTGCATTTCAGAGAGTTTTGCTCAGGTTAAATCCTTTACCTGTAGGAGACCACTTGGTGCATTCCTCATGCACACCTACCTGTTCCATTCCATCTGAAACCAGCCTAGACCCCGTGACCTGAGGCTGCCCTGAAATGTGAGCCAAGGCACAGTAAACGGGGACTATCAGGAAAACCATGTAAGAGCACTACTTATCAAACCAGGGTGATAATGCAGACCTGTCTGTAATTGAGAGGACAGTTCATTCCTCTCTAAATGCCAGTCATTCCAGTGAGACATGAGAAACAGGAGATGGATAATGCATCTGACTAAGACCTGGCTTTATGTAGTTATTTTGACTAGATATTCACAGCAGAGATAGTACAGGGAGAGAAAAACCCCCAGCTTTCCCATTCACCTTTTTCTTGGAAGAGTGCATTCCTTTAATAGAGGCAAAAGCCTCAATCATTGAATACTAATTATAATGTTGTACCACAAGAAGAGACATTACTGGCTCCACATATTTTCCTGTTTATTATTTAATATATCTTAATTAACATCTGAAAAGTGATGTGGTTTTCTCCACTGAACAAAAGCAAGCAGTGTGTTTACCCAGTCTGGCAAGTTACTGACCAAGGCTGGTTCTGTGCCTGTCAGGGCTGGTGTATCACGTGAGACACCCATGGAAAACACTCCTGCATCACCAGAGGGAAGTTAGAAGGCACCTGAGTGTGTTAGCAGGCACTGTCCTTCCCGGAGGCCTCAAAAAGAACAGGATCACAAACCAGAACATCATTGTGTATTCTCTGTTCTCCCCTTCCTTTCTCCATCTTCTGATCTATTTTTAGCTTTCACTTGTTTTTCTCCATTTATCTTTCTAGTACAAAGACACAAAATTTAATGTGCATCAGCAGAGAAATTTCTTTTTTTCTCATTCACATTGTGTATGACTTATGAATTGTAATTTTTGGTTATCCTACCTAATATTACGATATTTATTATTTCTCCTTCATCTGTGATCCTAAGTTCACTGCTTATGTCTTCTGTTTTAAAAGATATGGTAAATTTGAGCATGTCAATGATCTTTTTTTTCATTCAGCTTCTAAGTTCTTGATACCAATGTTACAGAGATAATTTATATATATATATAAAATATATTCAACATTTCTTCACTCTGTTCACCTTAACCTACATTTCTCAGCATGAGTCATACTGATGGGTTTTGTAATTCTCACAGTTTATGCCTCTCCAGCTGACTGCAATACTGATTCTATTTTCACCAAGTCAGGACTATTTCCTAGATCCTCAGATGCTATTGACAAGACTTCTCTGCAGAAAATGAATCCAATGAAGAACATCAGCTATGTTCTATTACATCAATCTGAATGAAATAAAACTAACTCCTGGTAGCTAATATTCCATATAAATAGGGATGCTTGCTAAGCCACAAATGTGCATTATTAAGTTCTACAGGCTAAACTGGAATGTAAGATGCTTTAATTATGTCCTTATTACTGCTTAGTATTTCATAGATTCATTTCAAAATTATTTATTTCCTTATGATATTACAAAAATAGTGTTCCAAGTCTTATCAATATTTTATCTTAATATTTAGTTTGGTGTATTTCATTTGTCACAACAAGTATCAGTTAAGCTTTGAGAACATACTGAGGATCTCCAAAGGCCCAACTCACCCGGTGCTCTGTTCAGATGTGTTTTATTAAGCTGCTACAAGGGAGATGAGACAATTCCACCTCCACTGCAGGGCCCAGTATGGCAGAACATTAATGCAGGCTCTACTCAGTGTAACAACAGAGTCTCACAGGTCTGCCAAGGACCCAGACTTTTTCCACAGTGAATCTGGATTCCCATCCTTCAGCAGCATTTTGTGAGGCTCCTCTTTTCCCTAAAGAAGCACTGATTTTGCTCTTTTCTACCTTTCAAGTATTTTCCAATGTTTTACTTGGATAAGACAACCGTGCAATAGCATGTAATTAAAAACCACCCACAACACAACATAAAAAACCCTAGAAAAAATAACAGCACTCTTAAAATGCACTTAAGTACCAGAAATTAACTTACAGCTCCTTCATTGCTAATATACCATGAAAGATTTTACTTCATTGTATCACACCAAGTTACAGGTAAATGAACAAAAACATATGTGCAGAAATGCACAAGCTAGTAATGTCAACAAAGACTGGTCATCAGGTTGACTTTATTCTGATTCTAGTTTTGAACACACATGTAAACAACAATTGTGACACAATTTTAAGCAAAAAAAACATAACTGAGTTTTTACACATTTTAACATTTCTTCCACTACCATTCCAATAGAAAAAAAACAGGAAACAAAGATCTCTTGCAAATGTACGACTTTGAAGAGATGATATGTATAAGCAAACTTAGCAAAATGCCATGCATTTCCTATATACATTTTTTTCCTTTATATCCTTTAAAATTTGTATTTGAAATTCCCTTTTATTATTAAAAATACTTTTATAAAAATAAACCAGTTTGTTAACTGTAGGTACAGTCTACTTTTCCCAGTAGATTCATTGCACCTCTAATTTGCACAGAGTAGATTATGCACTTCACAAATACCTTATCACTTTTATGGAGAAGCACCAGTTGATGATATCTGTGCAGCAGTCCTGATCCTGTTTCCACTGAAGCCAATGACAAAACTCTCA
This sequence comes from Rhipidura dahli, assembly GCA_013399225.1. Lineage (NCBI taxonomy): Eukaryota > Metazoa > Chordata > Aves > Passeriformes > Rhipiduridae > Rhipidura > Rhipidura dahli. The sequence goes on from VXAC01001156.1 coordinate 568,098, forward strand.
CAAGCTTCCAAAGAAGTTATAAAAGCTCACTTTATTAGCTATTCTGACATGATAAAAAACAACATCTGAGGTTTGGGCTCTTTCCTGTTTACTTGAATTATCAGCAAATCCCAGATTTAGAATTTTGATTCAAGCATAGCAAAATACATGATTATAATCTATATTTACATCCAGGCTCTGACTTGCCTTTCTTTGCCTATAGGTAAAAACTAAGAATAAATTTTCATTATTACAGGACTGCTATAAAAGCCAAAGTTTATAAATGCTTTTAGCATGATACTGCATACAAGTATTTTGCTTGCCTTTAAGATAATGCCTTCAAAGAGAATGTCATGTTTAAATATCCACTATTTGTAAGTGGATATAAAAAAGTTTGCTATGCAAACTCTCAGAACAAGCTATTGAGGCAGGGCTTTGTTTCTAGGTATGCATGTGTCAAACTCAAATTTAAGACAGCTATAGCTACTTCTTTGCATCTAAAAATAACAGTAACATTTTTATCTATAGAAATACAGGGTTTAAGAAGTCATCCAAAAATTAAAATGGACTGACCATTTCCTGCAGCTCAGAAGGGCAGTCTGGAAGGCTTCGAGTTCTAAACCACATACAACACAACATGACTGTTGATTGTCTTGCAATAAACTTGGTCAAAAAATCATTTATATAGAACTGAATCAACAACCTGTGAAGTCATGCAAGCAGTCCTGGTATCTAGAAGCTACTTAAATATGCAAATATAAAAAAAGAGATTTGACTGTATATTGCTTTAGCATCTCCTGATAATTACAAATTTCGGAATGGCCTTTCACAGTACTTCACCTCAGTGGAAAGTTTCATTTACTGCTGCCTCCATTTTACACACACACACACACACACAGACACGTGAGAATGTCCAAACATACCGCTTGAGCACAGAAACACAGCTACACATGTTCCAAAGAGTATCAAAAATCTGGCTACTTTGCAATAATTAATTGAAATCAAGAGGCTTATGAAAAGAATACAGTCAGCTTACCTAAAGGAAAAAAAAATAGTGGTGATCCACTACTAACCTAATATTCAGTATTCAAAATAAGTCAAAACAGAACACCAATAGAAACAAAAATAGCTTAGGGTTTTCAAATATCCTGATATTAGCTAGAATCTTCTATTACCTACACAGGCACTGAATAATTGAAAAAAGCATGCATTTAAATAGCTTTTTAATTCACAGGTGTTGGAATATAGGAAGTACCTCTTAATACCCAACTTTTTCAGCAATATAAGACTGCAAGAGTGTCACCTTACAACACATAGCTATTTTCACTAAAAATCTATGAGCAGTCACTCCAGGCTGTAACATATTATACCAATAAAGAAATGAATCCAAAATTTTGTATGTACAAACCAGCCGATGCACAAAAACCTCATCTTCAGCTTCTGTTTGCAAACACGTACCTATTCCTTACCTGCTTGCTGGGGAAGAAAATAACAAAACCAGTATTGCTAATTAGACTATGAGGAAACAAGATGTCACAGCACAAATAATTTTATTCAGGTCAAAGATAAGGAAGTCTGTTCCCATGGTTCTTTCAGTAAAAGTGAACAGAGACTGAACTAATTTCCCATCTTTGATTCTCAGATCAAGTATTAGAAATAAGATATATTGCTGTACTATCTATAGAAAAACAAATGTAAAGAAACCCCTCTCTCTGCCCTCCCCAGGCAGAACCTTTGATTGCACCATGGCACTGAAAAGCTTAAATGAGACTAAAGCACTTAATACTACCTGGATAACATACATTCATTTAATGCACATTGGCATCAGCTGTACAATCTTAACATCATATGTTGAAGGTAAAGCAAAGTTTGGTAAAACCTTCATATAGAACAATAAAAGCAGCAAATGTTTCCCGCCGTTAGAACTAAAAACAAGTTTAAGTGTACTTAAAACATCTTTAAAAAAATCCACACCCACAAAGAAGCACTGACTTTGTCTTGGACAAAGATGGCCTTGCCCTGAAGGCAAGGTGATATTAAATAAAATATTTCTGATTCTAAGTTACTACTTCATGTAAAAACAGCATCTTCATCTGGTTTTCTCCAAAGCATTTGTGAGATTGATAGGGTATTCTACCAGTTTATTTAAACTTTTGCTTTCCTTGCTATTTTTAGCTTGTGGAGGCTGGCACAAAACATTTACTAAAGCTTAATGGCTTGTTCTCTCATTGCTATTATTACAAATCATTCATGTGGAAAGTTGTTAACTGTGCAGTTTGAATTCATAGGTGCTTGTTTTCCACTGGTTGACATCAGCATTGATCATGTTGCGCTCGGTGAAAGTAACGTGTCCCTCGGAATCAACGAGAACCACCGTGTTCGTCCTGCAACAGCGCAACGGCACAAGGGTAAGCCTGGGGTCCATTACTAAAACTTCCAGGGTGCCATCCCTCATTCCCAAATGTTTTAACTCTTTTTTTTTTATTCTCCTGAGCACATCATCATCACATGAGCAGGGCAGAAATCATCCTGGCAAGTTCAAATGGGCATTTTCAGTCCCTTCTTCTGTCACTCCACTCTCTTGATTCCCTGCTGCACTTGCAGCAGCTGACACACAAATCTGCTCATTGCAGAGTACGATAAAAGCTTAAACTTAGTGCAAAGTGGCCCATTCAGAAAGAAGTAGCATAAAACTAAGTGTTTCTTCACAGCCTACATGTACCCATAAGGAATATTCATATCAACAATACTATCTTCATTCCCCTCTTTCAAATCACCTGTCCATTAAGATTTAAACATTGTTAATTATTATCACAGGACACTGATAACACTGATAGCACAGAAAAAGGTTTCTCTCTCTAGGAACCTTCCAAAGGGGAAATCTGTTTTCAAGAAAAGAAGATGCCATTTGTGCATGTATTCCACTCTGCCTTGGGTAAGCTGTCATTTCTCTATGGACACTACAGTACCCTTCCACAGAGGATGACTGACAGTAGGAATTTTCCACTATCCTGATGTGGTGACCCTTCCCAAGTCACTTCACAGTTGTTCACTCATATAAAAAAGCACTTAATTTTCTCAGAAGAGTATGGTGGGTGCCAGTTAACAACCTCTACTCACTAAGCCCTGTTGCTTAAAGAAGGGTAAGGGTAACCATGTAATTATAGCAGTAGGGAGACTTGAAATATGTGCTAATTCACCAGCAGAAGGTCAGTATTTCTACCAACTTATCCCTGTTTCCTTTGAAATTGGCTGGATTCCAATCTGTGAAGCAAGGGGAGGAACGTGCTTTGTTACCATGTTAAGGCTTCATTAATCTATATTTAAAATGTTCTTTTAATACATTTTAAAGAAACCACTGTAAATAGTGAGTATCTCTTTCTCAGAATACCAACTTAAAATACCTATAGCAGTGAGCACTCTCTGCTTATCCACTCCCATCTCTGCAGAGGAAATACTAGGGCTGACCATGCCACAGACCAACCTGACAAAATTATTGGCAGACTTTTAGAGTAGCAATTCCCTACCAGCAGCCAAAGGGTTCACCAGCAATTTTGTCCCATTAAAGATTAAATGAAGATTTGCATTGTATTATTCTATTCTTCTTGCAGCTGTGGTGGAACAGTCAGAGTCACTGACAGAGAGTGAGAATATCTCAGTAAAAACAGAAGCACCAGTTAGGGGAGAAGTGGAAATACAGGTTCTTCTGAATAAGAACAATAGGTTTTTAATGTATGAAAATGGCAGATCCATTTGACAATGCCATGTCTAAGGCAAACTGTGATTCAGCAATGCAGATGACACAATTCCTGCTTGTGGAGGAGAAATGGGTTCTGCAGTATCTCTGATAAGATCAAAGTTAGAGGTGCTCAGATCTGCTACTACACTGGGGAAACAGGAGAACTGTACTATCTTGTCTGGGACAAGTTAAAGCTGTGCAGTGCTCTCCATCAAAGATAAACCACAATGTGAGCTTCAAATGCTCTTCAGCAGCAAATCCCAGACACTCAAATACTGACCAAGGAAATACATTACTGAATTATACCAGATTAATATTTGAAAAAAAAAAATTAAAGCAGTCCCTATACAATTTAAACTTACACTAGCACAAATTTGATTTGAGATATGCTTTGATCCAGTACACATCTATTTCTGGCAAAGAATTTTTTTACCTTGTTCCATAATCTGGGCAACGAACACATAAAGCTGCATACTTGTTCAGTATAGGACGGATATAGTCCTTCCCTTGGTCTTCAATTGCAGGGTCTGGTAATTGACTGAAAAAAAAATTGGAAACTAGTTTAAAAAAATAAAAAATTCTCCAATATTAACACATTCATCATTCTTGAACTGGAAGGAGTTCCAGGACATCCCTGAGATCACAGTGAAAGGCAAGGCTGAAGCAGAAGAAAGGAGGTAAAGTACAAAAACCCATCAGGAAAGAATGGAATTCTATGATTAAACCAACCCCTGTATGCACTAAATTCCTGTAATATGCACACACAAAGAGATCACAAAGTAATATGAAACAGGATATTTTAAGAAGTTCAAAGCTAGTGCATATCCACATGTTCATATTTATTATGAAAAGATCATTTTATCTTCAAGTGTGATTTGGAAAGATTACAGGCTTAGTTTTAAATATTGCTTTTTAGAAGTAAATATTTCCCTTTTATAGTCAGATGGTTTCAGATGAGATCAAATGGAATTACTGAACATTAAGGGAAGATCATTTGACTATTGTATCTTATACCTTTGTCTTTTTACTAGTAAAAAGTATGAAGTATAACAATTTTTTTAAAAAAATTTGATCTGATAGCAGATGAAAAAAGCAATTAAGACAGCTAAGCAGACTCCCCAATAACTACTCATTGCTCAGATGTCTGAGTTCTTATATAAACCTTTATTTTGAACCACTGAAAAATGCCACATTCATGAATGCTGGCATTAAAATTCGCTTAGATTTGGGAAATTGAATCTATATACCAGAAACAGCTTTGCTTCAACTCTAATCACTTCCCAGACAGATAAAAGTCAAGGTAAACATGAAAGTTACCGGATGGTGAGCAATGACATGAATTTAGACCACAGCACCTCCTGTATCCTACTCCATGTCTACACACTGAAGTGCTATCAACTTCCTTTCCTTATGAACATCCAGCAGATGGGCTCAGGTTCACTGGGTAATCAGTTGTGAGTGCAGGAACCTTCTTTATCAAACTCATCTCTTGGGGACTTCCTTGACTGGAACTTCCTTGACTGAATTCCTTTAGCTGAACTGTACAAATACTTCCTTATCTCCTTCCCCCACTTAGCCTGAAACAACTGCACTTTCGAGGAAGGCAGCTGGCTGTACTTTGAAAATGGCTTGCTTCTCTACCGTCTGCCTACACTCTGAGCAGCAATACAGAACAGTAAAAGCTACTAACACAAACCTGCTCACAACCTGTGAGGGTGCTGAGGCCCTGGCACAGGTTACCCAGAGAAGCTGTGGATGCCCCATCCCTGGAAGTGTTCAAGGCCATGTTGGATGGGTCTCTGAGCAATCTGGGCTAGTGGACAGTGTCCCTCTCCATGACAGAGGTTGGAACTAGAAGATCTTTAAGGTCCCTTTCCACCCAAATCATCTCATGATCTATGTAAACAAGTGTTTTCTCCAAGTGCAGTAACCAAACCTACCTGAACCTCCAAAAAGCTGACAGCAAACAGCTTATACATCCCTAGTCATGCACTCATTGCCCTTACTAAGAGAAGTGCAATATTTAACAGAAAAGTGCATAGAGAAACCAGTGCCCAACTGATGAGTTCTAAGACTGCAGTAGTCTTAATTGTGTCTCCTGCTTAAAAAACAATACTGTTGAAAGTCAGACTTTGTGAGAGCACTACTTTCAGTTACCATCAAGGTGAAGTGCTTTTTTCTTTCAAAACAGTTTCTACATGCAATTTTTTAAATAGGTCATATTTTATTTTGAGTAAATTCCAGGTATCATGTTCTTACGGCTCTTGATTATTCATCACTGTAAGAAGCTCCTTCACCAAGTCTTCTTTGGTAAGGTCTTGACTTCTCGTGACCACTTCTGTGAAAAGCTGCTTCCCATACTGAAGCTTCTTCCATGGTGTATCCAACAAAGAATTGCTCAATCCATATATTCCTAAACACACACACACACACAAAAAAAAACCAAAACAAACCAACCAAAAAAACCCAATTTAATTGGAAAGTGCATTCTGGTGATTTCAGTTGTCATTACAGATTTAAATATAAAGTGTAAGGGATTCCCCAGCTAACCTTTACCTGCAGGTGTGCCATAAACACACAAGCCCCATTATTGAACAGGAGAATACAGCAGGCTGGGCTTATGCTGGGCTGTGCTTAAGCTCTCCCCTGGGCTAATGCTCAGTACTTGGTTTCAGTTGGCTCAGTACTTGGCTCAGTACTTGGTTTCAGTACTCTAATCCATATCTACAGCAGTTAGTTTTAATTTCTGGTTTGCTAAATTATGAAAAAGGCACAATAGAATTATATAATTTCTGCAATCTAGTCTTGTCCAGTTTAGCTACATTAACTGTAAGTTATCTTTGCCTCTGATTTTACTCTTTTGAAAAACACTGCAAAGCATCATTGGATGACAAGAAGGACCTTTCTCTTTAGAGGCACCCTGTCATCACAATCCAGACAAGAGAGATTACCAAACATCATCTCCTCCTGAAGGCAGCCGTGTACACAGCAGTTGGTTGTCTAAGCACAGAAACCAGAACTATCTTTGGTACAGTCTGCAGATACCCAGTGTTTGTGACTCAGTTTCTTATTACAACATGGCCAGATTTTAAATTTAAAAAAAAAGTCTGTATTAAAACCTGTTTTAGGTTTGTACCTGTACAAAATCAAACAGTTATTTCCAAGAATTTATGCTGTAATTGCTACAGTAACAATTTGCCTACTGGCAGCCACATTTTGATCATTTACCTAAGCCCACAAAATAAGGCTCTGCCATCAACTGTTACCAACCAGCTACACGGCTCAGAGCCCTCCATGTGCCTGGTTCCATTTAAACAGCCTTTTAGATTATGAATTCTGGAGCTTTGTTCTCTGTAGCTAGCTAGCAAAGAACTAGATTTGAAATATTTTAAAATCAATCCACCTGATAGACAGATTTTTTTTTTTTTTTAAGCCAACTCTGTCTGTGGGGGAGCATAGTCATACTGTGACCTTCAAACTGCTGGGTAGGGGAAGTTAGGGTCAGATCCTTTGAAAGCTCCATTTCTCAAAACAGACTTCTGTCCTTCAGCCATAGTTACCAAGCAGTATTCCACTAATTGCACTGCAGGTGGGTACACTGACATGGATAGAAACTTTTAATGAACTATTGATTCTTTACTGAAATTTATTAACAAAAACTTAAATGAATTCAAGGACACTGAATAATTTTTTTTTTTAAAGAATGTAAAGAAAAAGTCAATGAATGCTTAAGTAGCTAAATTACTAGAACAATACACAGCTATGTAAGAAAAAGTAATATTCAGACCCTTCTGAAGAAAACCTACCAGCATTTAGGAAAACAGGTTCTGGTTCTCCTTTGTTTCCATAGTAGCAAATTACATCTCCTTTGGTGGTACTGAAAAATATAAATACAAGTTTCTCCTTGAAAAGCCATCAGCTTCTATATTTGATTATGCTTTAATTTCATGCAATCTTTGAGCACAGTAAGATGCTTCTCCTACTGTTACTCCTATGATACCAGACATTGATGAGTTCTATTACTTTCCTCCTCTCAAAACACTATATTAGCTGCCACTACCATCATCATTTTTAAACATAAATAATGCAATAAAATTCAATAAAATCCTGTAACTTCTGCATGGAAGTAGCCAGGCTTAATGACAAAAACCTGTATGGTTTTGATTAACTGGAGATTTAGTTGCTTGGGAGACTGGGGCACATGAAAACAAAGGAATTGTCCATCTCAGCAAGTACCCTTTTCACCATTACCTCTTTTGACTCTTTCCTGCATTCTAAGCCACTGATTGCTGTGGGCCATTTTAGATAGCAAAAGTGCATTTTAGGCCCACTTCCAGCATTGCTGCAGGGCAGTTGGGTCCTTTGTGCATTTCTTGGCTATTTTCAGGTGACTGTAGTCACTGAATCTCTATCTAATTGTAGACACTGGCTGCAGCACTCGCTTTCTCTTGTGGACAGAGCACAGGGAGCGTCTTGCACAAGGTTCAGACAGCTTCCAACATTGGCAACAACATTTGACAGAGATGGTATCAGCATATCCAAACAGCACAGACTTAAATAGTCACGCTGATATTGACAACACAAACACCAAACCAACTGATAAGGGAAAAACAAAGAAAGAAAGTCATCAATAAGCCTTGTGTGTCTGGTGGGAAATGGTTTGCCATTAGATGGCTCACTCTCAACATCCCTCAATCAGATGACATGGAAAAGTGTTTCCTCAGATCACTTCTGGTTGGTGGGGTTTGGCTTTTTTTTTTTTTTTAATTTGCCAGAATGCAGCAATGAGATCTAATTCTGTATTTCCCCCTAGTGATTTACTTGCTCAAAGTTACCAACAAACACATTCTGACCACAGTTCAGTTTTTAATTTGTCTCCCAATCTCCAGCTCCTTAGACAGCAGATAGACATTTTTCAATTCAAAAAAAAAAAAAAAAAGAAACACAAAACTTGCAGTTAAGATTGATTTTGGATTAAGTAGTATAAAACATAATACAGGAGAGAAGCCATTTCCAACTCCTCATTTTTTTTCTTAAGATAAAAAGGAGTATCTCTGTGCTGATGCAAATCAGAGTATATAGAATGCAATCTCATTAATGATGTACTGGAACTTAAATTGCTCTGCATAACTTAGCATCCGCTACTCAAACCTTAATAACAAGCAAAACAGTCTTGATTTAGCTGTTTATATTCTTCTTGAAAAGCCATTATGAAAGACATTCTACAGTGTCCTTTGCAAGACAGCTAAATGAAGAAGGAAATATTAATTTATTAATTACAGAAGTCAGAGGAGTCAAGAAGAGGAATACAAAAAAAGCCCCCATAAAGCAAAAATAGAACTGCCTTTCTCTGTGCACTACTCTTCCTACTCCCAAACCCATGAGAGCTTTCTGATACCACACAGAAAGATGATCAAGTTTTTCAGCACAGGTAGAAGACAGCAATTATAGCAGGCATATTGTGTACTCCATTTTTATTGTTAAATATCATATAAGAAGAAATCAGTTACTCAATTCGCTATTTATCTACTGTTACAAGAAATGTGTAATTTTTCTGAACTTTCCTCTAGTGGCTTAAAAGACATTTATTTTCCTTATCTTTTTCTTCTCATCCTTAAGACCCTTGTTCAATTTTATTTATGCTGATGTCAAGACTTACTGACCACCTGAACTCGCCACAGACAACAGCCCACCTTAGTTTTTTTCAGTTAAGACATCAGCAATTACACAAACTATTGTATTATTGCATTAACTACTCTCTTTTCAAATACCTGGTGTAGAAGGTCTGTGGAGAGAAAAGATCAGAGCAATTGTTATCACCTGAGGTGTCACAAGAATGTTGATGGAAAGGTGGACAAATGCCTCAAGCAAGCCCTGGAATGCAGCTGTAAGACAAGGCCTGTCATAGATGAGACTGCATGCTCAGTAAGCACTGCTGACTTCCTTTAGAATGGCTTTTTATGTGAATGAATTTATTCCTCTAGCATCTCTTCCAAAATTTTTGTCACTAATAAATTCAGTAACAAGATCCCCTGGAGTTTATGAAGAAGATGGGGAATACATACAAACTGCAGGGTCACTAATTCAGGACATCCACATCTTACTGTATCCACACTCCCCCAGATGTGTGTTTTCATTCACCTCCACTGCAACACTGCTGCTGTCTTCTGTCAAAGAAGACTAAAGCCTCCCAAAAGACTTCTGAAATGGGGATATTGTCAAAATTTAGTTCACTGTGCCAGTCAGCTACTCTTTCTTTCATTTGGCTCTGCCTATTCCCTTCCTACTGTTTACAGGTACTCAGTACTGAACATCAAAGCAGAAGCCAAGATGAAAAAAAATCACTGTAAGCTTGATCACAGCAATAGCCTCAAAACCCTGGCCTATACTCAAGATTCTCTTCCCTCCCAGCCTTACAAGTATAGATACCAATTTCACTGGAGAAGTAATAAAGGCATAATTAAAGTGATGACAATAGGACCCAACAGACATACTTTTAAATCCCAGCCATAGCTGACGGCAGAAAGAAACTAAAATTATGCTCTTAGATACATCATTCTGTCAAAAAGTGTAAGCAATAATAAATGTTCCAGGAAATATTGTAGGCAGCACAAATCTCAGTAGTAATAGAAGCTTCACAGCAACGTCCTTCTGCACCCCTGCCCTGGTTCAACTTCAACAGGGCTCCAAGTCATGTCCAACAAAAATGCAGAATGAAAGAAAAAGAAAAAAGCAGTGAGGCAGTAAAGCTCCACAGAGTGTGGTTATCACCAAGTGATCACCTCCCTGGGTACTGAGCTTTACTCTGCTACAGACAAGGACATTGGACTGTTTTATGAATAATGTGTGCATTTATTTTTTGTGCAAGGACAAAAGATGACACTGGCTGCTTGAAATGCTGTACAGTAGTTTCAAATAAGTAGTATGGTTTACAGATTCATTTTCTTTTCTTTAATGTTCATGAGCTAATCAGAAAACTCTTTCTGTTCTGAGGCTAAAAACAAACAAGCTAACACCACACCACCAATTATAAAGCCCAAACATATACCATATATAGTCAAATAAAATGGTGAAAAGAATTCCGCCAGATACAGCATACAAAGTCTGCCTTAAAACACTGCTCTGATTTTGCTGTCAGTGTCTAAACATGTCTTTGGTCCTGTCCAAATACTTTGGGCCGGGCAGAAGCTGACACCAGAGGAAAGAGATAAAAAGTTTTTCAGAAGCATTTTTCTTTCTTTTGACATTGGACTGTCCATCCGTCCACTGGAAATTACTAAAGATCTATGCAGAAATACCTCATTTTCATGAGGGAACCACAAGAAGCAAGACAGGTGTACTCTGCAAAAGGTGATATTGTATTGCGTTTTGTGCATGAGAAGTGCATGAGAAGAAATGTAAATCAGCTTACAGAGCAATCCCGGTGCCTTGATCACCCATGTTCTTTCTTTCCACACCAGCACTCTGATCCTCTCAGTTTTTACTGAAAAGGCACCTAAATCCAATCTGTGGAGAGCAATCAAATCCCTCCCACCCAGACAGGTCATGGTAACCAAGCTGAAGGAGAGCCTGCAGGTGATGGTATAGTTTACTACATTTTCCCCTGCAGGCATTGAAGACTGGCTGTGACAAGGGAGAGCAGAAAAGCTCACCCAAAAGGCATTTATCTGCAATCCCCTCCAGCTGGCTTGTTTGTAAGGGACAATTTGTCTGTTCATCATGGAGAAAGTAATTCCTGTTACACAGGGATCTTATTGCACATAAACTATATGGGTTCTAACTGACAGCCTGTCAGAGACTCTACACTTGCTGGGTGAGTGACAAGAAGCTGACAGTTTGTCCTTCAGGGCAGACTGTATCACACACTTGGCAGTAAGGAACACAAGTGAAATGCTGCCACAACAGCCCTGACACAAGTTGGAGATACCCATCAAAGCCTAAGTAGGTGCAGCAGTGGATTTATTGGACATAAATACAGGTTTTCCCCAGGACAGAAATGATGTCCTGATCATCAACAAAAGCAGCTCACTGCCTTAAGGTATTATCACAAATGGAGAAAGAAGGAAAACCCCTCTGAAAATTGAGCAGGTATTTACTTAGAGACCAGTCCAGCCTCTGATACCCTTGTTTGTCTCTCATCAGACCTCTGGATAGTCAAAATGAGAGGAGTAGCAACACTGCCTTCCTGGAAGGCAATTTTGCAGCTGCACAAGATAGATACTGTTTGCTACATGCTATAATTCAACATAAAAATATGTTTAGCATAACTGGATAAATATTCATGACTGTCATACTCAGCAGGTACACCCAAGATGATAAACTGAAAAATCAGAAAAATAAGAGTGCTAAGTAATTTTCCTAAACCAAGAAATCAATAGTATTTAAGTTGACATCAAGAGATGCCACTGAGTAAATAGATTATTACACTATAAGTGTCAAAATCCATGCAAGTTAAAAATAAGAGTCACACCAAGCTGTGGAAATAAACAATGAGATTTTACAACCCATAGAGTTGTTTCCTGCTCTCCTTCTCATATTACTGCACCTGTCATCTAGCGTACTGTCATCATAATCATACAGAGAGAAAATAAAAATTTCTTTTTCTGAAATGTGTACCTGAAGATTCAAACACTGTAAATCTCTTTAAATATGCTGCTTACAGTCAGCAGGATCATGTGCTCAGGTACATCCCTTTCCACCAGTGCTTCATTTACACTTTCAATCAGAGTTTCCTCTCCATTTCACACATTCTAACAGAGCCAAACACTGTTTGTTACGCAATGGAAGAACATGTTAAGAATAGTCCTCCATCTTTGTTTTGGACAGTAACATGGCACAACAATATAGCATCAACTACAGCAACATTTTCTATTTACACAGAGAAGTAGCTCCCTTTCATATACCACATTTCTCTTAGGAGTAATTCTAATTTCCTAAAATGACAAGTTTACAAATCTTATTGAAATTGCTCTGCATCATTAGCTTGCCAAGAATTTCATTTCATCAGAGTATCCAAGGCTAAGGACATGTCAAAATGGAGAAGTTAATCAACACACACAGCTTTCAGAGCGATACTCAACAAGGAATTATGACCTGTATCACCATGGAAAGACTATTCAATTGAGCATACAACTCTCTATCAGTCCAGCATGGAGGAATAAACAAACAAAACTAAAACAGGAATGATTGCCTTAAATAAAATCAATCAAACCTACTTTAATAGTATCATACTAGCAGCCATTATGACTATTCTATTTACCTAAATTAAAACGAAGAGATTCAAACTTACTGCTTGCTAGGTCACACCTTGAATATCATGTTTGCTTGAAAACACCTATTTCTTCTGCTGCCTTTTCAGTTAAAGATAGCCTTCCAATTTATGCAATCCAGCCAGGCAGCAACATACAGCAGAAAGCACAAAAAAATCAAATCCTTTGACCACGGTAAAAATTAATTCAAGCAACTGAAAAATTTTGGGAAGTCTCTGGTGGGACAATGAACTTTACAGAGTAAAACAACCAAAAAGCATCAAACCCTCCTACTGCCCAGCCTGCTTCTGGATTGAATTTCTGGAAACATAACTGATATGTTTACTTCTAAGCAGGCGCATCAAGCAGAAATACACTCATGGTATCTTCACAGAGCTGACTGGTAAGTCTGAGCCACCAGCTGAAGGTGGTCTAACACAGAAAGTGGAAAATGTAAACACAAGGCTCAGTTAGTGAGAGGGGGCTAGAAATGATTGCTATTGAAAACAGTAAACACTATGGCCTTCTGCTGTAAGTGTATTCCCAGAAGCAGGCAGCAAAGCTGAGTGGGATAAGGCCCTGCACCATCAGGTTGTCTAATAAGATTAATGCTTTGCACCAAGTGTGCCAAAGCAGCAGTGTGCTCCTGGCAGTTTAGATGTGCTCCCGGTCATGCAGTGTGCACCCAACTGGGAACTGACACATGGCCTGGAGATGTCTTAGCCCTGGATTTCCATTCTTCTCCATCAGGCAGAATGCAAAGGAAAATCAGCAGATGTACTTGTGCATAGACACATGCACACCCAGTGGAAAGGATTGTGCCAACCACACTGATTATAATCAAGCATCAAACATCCTTTCTCAGCTACAGAAACTTTATGTTAATGTTTATTTGTCTTGTGCTGATTTTTAGTGTTTCATGAAAGATTAATGACACGAGCTGACTCTGACAGGAATAATAGTTTGAAAGCTTTCAGCTGTTCTAATCCTGCTGCAGCATGTCAACTCTCTGAGAAAAAAGGTGTCTGAGACATTATGAGCCACGGTTTTGTTTTCTCAAAATACAAGCCCCAAAACCTCCAGGGTAAAGACTTGCTGTGGCCTATCAGGGAGTCGTAAGAAGTTTTGTGGGAAGCACTGGTTAAAATACAAGATAGCCCTCCAGTGTTTGAAAGACAAAAAAATAACAAAGTAAAGGAAGACTACAATAAAATTAGGACCTTGCATGCCAATTAGCAAAAACCATGAGCTCTAACTTTAGTTAGACAGGCTTTTGTATTGTTACACTTTGGTGCTATGATATGTATGTACAGCACTGTTACTATCTTTCTCCCTCTGACATTTGAACTGTGATTACTTGGACTTACTTCAAGTCAGCTGCTAATAAATTAAATCCATTGTAAAGATGTCCCTCTACTGAAACTTTCTTCAAGTAAGAGTAGCTGTCCAGATCTGCAGTCAAGAAGTTTGTTACAAGAGCACCTAAGAAAGAGAAGTACATAGAGCAACTTGTATGTGTACGCTCACTATTCTGACAGGCCTGGTAAAATAAACAGAAACATAAAGATTCCTGTTGCCAAAAAGCTGTAACAGTGGAAAAAAAAAAAAAACCCAAACCACAAAATAAACCAAATAACAAACCAACCTTTAAAAGCCTTGCATCACTGTACCGTGTTCACATTAAGAGCTTGACTTTTACTCTGAAGAACTCAGTCAAAAGCTCTTGGTCAAACATTCTACAGAATTCACATTTACTAACTACTCTGCACCTTTCTTCTCCTCCCACTTTACAAATTCTTTCTTGTCTTGCTTCATTTCCCTTATATATCACCCTAAAATGAATTACAAATGACACAGTCCATTTGTTTCTCTGTATGACATGTTTTGTCATTGCAATATATTCCCAATCCAGTACCATATGACAGTTACAAACAGACCTATTTTTACTTTAAAAATCCTCACAGATGTGCTGTTTTGAGCATCCTCTTTGAAAGAGGAGTTTTCCTATTATTTCTGCTCCTCTGATTTATCAGTGGGGAAGAAGAATCTTTTAGGCTACCTCCAGCATAATCCAAGTTGCGTTCCTTAACATAGGTGTTTGAATATGAATATACACCTTAAAAAAGTCTGCTGTGATCTAAAATTAGCTCAATGCTCGGCTAGTTGTTCTGCCTGTTAATTAGAAATACTTTTCAGAGGAGATGGTGCTGCTGAATTTCTTGTCTGAATTCAACTTCAGGCTCTAGGCACTGCATCTTGTTTTACTTTTGCCTCAAAAAATCATTATCCAAGTTCCTCACATACGTACTCAAACTCATCACTTCAAAAAATCTGTTTACAGTACATAAACATTCTATTTGTCCATAAAGCTGTGTTAAAAAAATTAATATTGTAATCATCACTATTTTACTGGAACACCAAAGCTTGTTTGTGCACTTTCCTTTTTTTTTTTTTATTTCAACTCCTTCATACCTCTTCCTTTTGCATTTTTATCAATCTTTGGCTGCATATAGTTCGTCAGGGCTGCCATCTTGCCTTTCTTGCTGATTCCCAGCCATGTCCCACCTTCTTTTCCCTCCTCCATATCCAGACCTAATGGAATAAGTAAGAGTTAGGTTATAAAATACATTAAAATTAAAAAATATTTCAAACTTAAAATATGTTTTCCTTAGATGTATAAGGAAGAAGAAAAATTCTTATTAGAAAGGAAACACCATCACCCTAATAATAAAAAATCCATGCCATGATTCCCTTATAAATTATATAAAAACCATTCAAAACAGCAAGACATACATACCACTAAGGATCTCATTGCTGCTGTCCCAAAACTCGGCCGATTTGGATGGTCTGTGGTAAAATTCATCCCTATTAGCTGCTAGAATAAGCCTGTAGAATACACGAGGAAAAAAGACACTATTACTTACAAATGTGGAGCTTCACAGTACAGGCAGGAGAAGAATCCAATTTTTTCCAGAGTATTAACTCATTTTAAGCATGAAACCATCCTTAATCTCCCATCTCATCTTTATCACTCAGTGTAAAGGTCGACTGACATCTGACAGCAGCCTCTTCTCTCACTGTCGTGAGACACTCAGCAAGTCCATCTTGTGAGTGAATGAGGCAACCAGTATTTTCAAAAAATAATACTTACAACAGAAGACACTGAATTAAGATCACATAAACAATTAAGATTCCTCAGCACAAAGTTACAGCTTAATGAAAGAAAATTATTATTATTTTGAAACTATTTTTTGTTTAAAGTGTTTTTCATTGGTAGAACATCCTCACCTGGTGAGCAGATAATGGATTTGGCTGATCCAAGTAAAGGTAAAAGACAAGTGTGACCCCAGGCTAGCCCTGTGTGGAGGCTCCGGGATGCAGATGACTGCAGAAAGCCCTGCACAGCTCCAGCACAGCTCCCAGAGTCCTGCTCATCAGTACCCACAACATGACTTGCCTTTATTTCAATTGTGAGACACTGAATGCTCTCCCTTCTCTCCAGCTATGTTGCCTAATTTAATTTTAATGAAATGCCATCTTTCAAAAGCCTGCAGATTTTCTTAACCAGTTTTCCATAACCTCAGTATCTTCTTCACTGTCAGTTTCTCCTACCAGCTGCATCTCAATTACATCTGCACAGCAGAAGACAAGTTTGCTACTGGAAACTGAAGACAGACCATACAATTTTAATTCTAATTTTTAGCCACAACACACAAGAATCAATTCCAATGACATCTCATTACTTTGTTCAGCATTCAGATGTACTGACATTTTCTGCAGGTTTCTGAACTTTCCAGCAAATTCATCTCTTCCCTAATATACTGTTTTAAAGGAGGATTGTGAGGTGCAAGTTGCACATTAGAAATGCTACAGAAAAAGAATCATAACCAACCATATAGGAACTAGAAAAACCTGACACTTCAATAGCATCTTCCTGTAAGGTAAGGTGCTTAGTATTTTGCCCAACAAAGATAACATCTGTTGGAAAGCAAACTATATGCACATTTTTATCTTTCCAGTGCAAATGTAATATTGTTCCTTTCAGACTTACATAATTTCTCTTCTTCTAGCTGATTCTAGTCTTCGAGCTATAGGCTTTCTGCTGGTTTACCAAATTTCTGTCATCTTATTTCAACACGCTCCATTAACAGGATGCAGCCTCCTTTCATAGATTTTTATTTAAATGAATATCTCCACTGTTAAAAAATAGTTTGCCTGAAGTGCATTTCTCATCCCCTGAAGCTTCAATTATACTTTGCCTTCAATAATTCTTGACATGAAACTGAGGTTTGTTTATAGCATCTAAATACTAAAAATAAGCGAAGTTTTTCTTGTGTGATTGAATATTCCCCATTTCAAGTTTAATGCAGACTCCTAAATTTAGCACAAGGCTAGTATACAAGAGCATAATAATAAAAACATCTTTATTTTGTCTTTTATGAAACATAATTATACCGAAAGGGAGCAATATTAAGTGACCCTCATCTTCTAATAAATTGCAAAAAGCCTATTCAGCTATTTTTATAGCTGAAATAATTCAACTGTATTAGGATTTACGTATTAAGATTTATTTTAATATCGAGAGAAACGAAAACATGAGAAATCATTCCATTAATGCAATTTCCTACAATGCAATTCAGCTCCAGAAAAGAGCCTGTGATTATAGCTTTGAAGCTTGAAACATTTATTTATTTGTAAGATGCACATGGTACTATTCAGAAAGATGTAAAGGCAGCATATTACCTCTGACAATAATAATGAACTACAGTAAAGTGCTTGTTACACTGCACTAAACTTTGCTACAAATAGGCCCCGAGAGAGAAAACAGAACAAGTTGCAATGGTACAGGCAGATGGATTTGTTAGTGTGTCACAAGGGTGAGCTCTTTGCTTAATTAGGTGCTCAAGAAAATTGGCCAATATATTGTTCTAGAAACCAGAGTCTACCTGGATGGAAAATTCTCCTAAGTGTTACAGAGAACATGTTTTAGCTTGGCTATTTTCTTCTAGCCAGTAAACTCAGTCAATGAAAAGCTGCTTGTTCTTTTCAACTTCTAATGTCTACACTGACATTACAGACACTTTCTTTTAGTTAGAGATGCAAAGCAGGGAACAGTAAGGAAAGTTTAATTGCCTCTTCCTGATGGACAGAGAAATTAGTATGTCTGCAGGTACAGGAATCCCCTTTTGGTTGGGAAAACTGTTCCAAGACCTCATCATGAAATAAAGAGCTACAGAACAGAGATGCTCAAACAGTCAAGAAAAAATACCCTTAGCAAGGACTAGTAGGGACATGCCTAACTTGCATTATATGCCTATAATACTGCTTGGAATCAGGAGGACTGGGGACCACTCCCAGCTGATCCTCACCTCAGGCCTACGTCCTTCAGAAAGCTAAGGCAAAGGTGAAAATAACACAGGAACAATTTAAAAAGAAAGAACTTCATCATTCTCCTGAATAAAGAAAAGCAAAAAGATTTAGTTATGGAGTGTTAAGGAAAAAAAAAAAACAAACCAAAACCTAAAGTTATGTATCCAATGTTAAAATCTGACACCAAGAACACCGTGGCCTGGCATTTATCACCCAAACAGGTGGCTCATAGTGATTTATCTCAGAGGTATAGAGCAAGGCACTGCTTAACAAAAGACAGAAAGTTAAATAAAATTAAATACTCCTGAATTTGGGCCAAACATCTCAAAAGTGTTGTCCTATTCTGACACTGACAGCAAGTTGTTTTCTGATATAAATTAATAATTTCAATCTTGATGCAATTTTTTGAAGTAAGCAAACTACTCCAAGTTTTACTTTTAAATATTGATCATGGCAAAAAGTTTCACTTGGCAAGCGACTGCAGTTTACATGCAAAGGATTTTCCCAAGAGGCATCAAATTGATGAAATTGTCTTTCCCTAACTACCAACACAAAGAAAGTCAGACTAAATAAATGGATATATTAATTCAGCACCAGTCACATCATAAACAAAACCCCTTTTTACGCAGACTCCAGATGCAGAAAGGAATGCACCCTGTGGACAATTGAGGTTTCGGTTCTCATTTCCTTTCTTTCTATAGAATGGCATCTGCTTCTTAACACAAGAGGACAGGAAAACAAGTCAGTGAAAGGCACAACAATTTACTGAGCAGACTGACTCTGATGGTTTCTGGATGAATACCAATACTTGTACCCTACAAAGTAATATAGAATCTATACAGTATATATAAATACAGAAAGCAATGAACCTTCGTAGTCTGCTTATGGCCTGAACTGCTGGTTTGTTATTACATACTCAGTGTATGCAAAGATACCCATGTTGGATATGAAATTTAAAAATTATGGGCTACAGTGAACGAGAAAATGATTACAGGATGCTTAATACTTTGGAAACTCATTGTATGACATTGATACATTCTTATAGACTTACCTAGAAGCCTGCAATCTTATTTTTTCTTCAGTTTTTGGCTAAACATTTCATACACATGACTTAGTTTACTGCCTACAATTTTAACTGCAAGCAGACTTTGGGGAGGGAGAAGGCGAGGATACTTATTAGAAGCTCCTTGGTTGCAAACTGGAAGCCCTAAATGTATCTACCATACTAAAGGCAAGAGACAGCTACAACTGCTATACCCAACAAACAGGATTCCCCTTAGTTTAAATAATAAATTAGAAGGCAGGACTTTCAAACATTGGAGTACAATATTTAAAGGACTTACACAGCACATGACAGATAACCAGCAAAAGGTCCACAGTTACAAAGCCCAAGACTTCTGACAAAGTCTAAAACCAAAGTGTTCTCAAAGGTTACAGTATCCTCCAGTGGGGAAAGCCATTTAGTTAAACACTACAAGAGCACAATTGAACACATAATACTGACTTGAGTTTGTATTTTACACACTGGCTACAAAAAGAAATTGTGTAAAATATTACAGAAGCAAGTGTGTTTTAGCTAGAACCATCTTACCTGTATGCATTTTTTGAAACTGGTCGGGGGTCAAATTTGAATAGAAGGATGCACATTGAAGAAGTGATGTTTAAGTCTTGCTTCTTCCACAAAGGCTCAATGC
The DNA here is from genome assembly GCA_013399225.1 of Rhipidura dahli. Classification (NCBI taxonomy): domain Eukaryota; kingdom Metazoa; phylum Chordata; class Aves; order Passeriformes; family Rhipiduridae; genus Rhipidura; species Rhipidura dahli. Next base: position 588,128 of record VXAC01001156.1, read on the forward strand.
AAGGTCATTCTGTAATAGCCTAAAATGTAAATAAAGATTATCTATTACACTGCAAAGAAGAAGATAAACTTTATAAGAAGATAAACTTGCTGCTGTGCTAAAGCTTAAGGATTGCAATGTACTGAGTAATAGCTCACAGTAAAAATAAATAAATAAAATACAACTTCCAAAACAGATGAGTTTTAAAGACTCGTTTACTAACCAAATTCTTACGGTATTTCTTTCAAAGTTATGCCTGGCTAGTTCAGATTTTAGGAAAAAAACCCACATCAGGAAAATTTTGACAAAGTCTAGAGTGCTAGCAATACATGAAAAAAAAGACTGTTATGCAGTTTTCTGCTCATTACCAATAAAGTACCTTTACTTTTTTCCACTCTCTTAAGTAAAGCAAAATGCTTCTGTTAGAGTAAAGGAGAAAACAAGACTGAAACTGTTGCAGAAGCCAGAAAAAGCCTTGTTAAAGACACTCACAGACCTGCAAATAAGGTATAATTTAGGCCAAGCTATTATCAAAGTCCAGGAGAAATTAGTATTGTTTATCATTGGGTAAAAGGTCAGATACAAATAAAAATATACTGAACATTTTGTGTCCAGAGTTTACATTTTCATGAGGAGTTTCCAGCACTTGTGCTATATTTAAAATTCTGGCCATGCAGATGGCATGACAAATGTGCTTTCCATTTAAAACCAACAAAACAGCTTTCAAATATTTTGTGTTATCCAATTAACATTTTTTCTGGTAATAAAACTGCAGTCTGATCTTTACTTTTTGGAGCTGCTCAAACAATTATTGGAATGTACCACCCAATGACATACAACCATTTTTTACTGCTACCGAGAGCTTTTGCCGTGCAAGGGCTTTTAAGGCAAGTCAAGGGGAGAGGGAGGAAGAATTTAACACCACAGCTATAAGGCCATCTGAGCAACCCAAGGATTGAGAAAACTTCTGTAAGAAAAGTAGGATTTTTAACCATACTTTAAAGATATGTAAAAAGTGTCTCTCTTGCTTTTTAATTTCTACATAATTTGTCATAAGAGATAGCAGGAAATGGATCATCTTGACTACATTTCATGTTACCAGAAACAGAGCTGCAAGTGCAGCATTTATACAGATTGCTTTTTTAAATTAACAGCTTGCCCATAGCTGCTGGCTCCTGTTAAGTCAGAGTTCAGCACTACAACTAGCCTGCTGTTGTTGTCATGGCACAGTAAGTTCAGTCTTGCAAAGAGACTCTTCTGCTGCAGGACATGAACTAATTCAAGAAGAGGTGCAACACACCTGAACATGCTTGACAAGAAAATTAGTGCACAGGAGCATGTGTGTGTATATACATATAAATATACCTCAAAGTATTTTAAATTGTTTGCTGACAAAAGGAATTTCCCTCCCAAGTTGACTCATGATCTATGAGCTAAGAGCAATAGCAGAGCTATCCCAACTATTTTGTGTTCAACAGGTTGCACAATAAGGCACTCAGAAAACTGAATTAAATCACACTGTTGGCTTTCTTTGCCTCTATCAAGTCAATCCCAAGACAACTGCCTTAGAAATTCATCATAAAATGAAGACACAGTCTTGAATTTTGGATAACTGATTTCCGAACCAGGTGTTTTAAAAGAACCATAGCCAAATTTATGGAGTAAATCTAACCAATTTTGAGAAGGTGATATGCATCTTCTCAGACTCCTATTGCTGAATTTTCAGTAGACTGCAATCATACTGGACTTGAACTAGCAGTACTGGAAGACATGGATCTTCTACACACAGACTATTTCAGAAACAACACTCATAGCTCAAAAGAGATCCCCTTCTAATCTATGGTTTTTAAGGTTCCCATCTACAGCACTACCATGAGAATCATAGGGAATCCTTAATGGGAAAAGTGCAAAGAAGCTCACTTGCTGAAAGCAGGGATACAAAATACTATTTTAATGACAACTATCACAGAGTACTCTTGCTGACTATGGAAACAGGGCTCCTAGTATCTATTAGGTGCCCTGCTAGATAATTAAATGGCTTACTTGATAAAAAACTGTTTGCAATTAACCACTTATAAGACCACTATTTTAATAAACAGGTTTCAGGCTCCATCAGCTGATTTACTGAGTTCCCTTCAAATAATCAAGTTGGTCCAGCTGTTCCTGCAAAGTTACTGGCCAGCATAAAGATTAGACAAAAACTGCCAGTCAGAAAATGGCTGCAAAATAAGTTTGCAACACTCATCACAATTATCAGGAAGGACAAATATTTTGAACACTTTGGTACCTTTCTAGAATCCACATTCATTATTATTAGGTACTACTACTTTGACAGAACTATCTTTTTGTCACCCACCAACCCTGCTTGATGTTATGACAGTTCTTTACGTTACATTTATGCTTCTATTAACCCCAAATATCAAACCAGCATTTTTTATCTTGGGCTCCATCTGCCGGCCTTGAGGTAAGCCTAAGTGTTTATAGGTCCTATATAAACAGTCCAATCTTTTTTTTTTTTTTCAGACAGAAGTGTTTAAGCCAGATAAAACAGAGCTACCCCCCAAAATAGCAGCAACACTTAACTGGCAAAGGAGGCAAGCAATGTATTTTGGTTCCTTCTTTGATCAAAGATGACGTTGTATTTGCAACACGTTGTGGATATTACCATTAAATTCTTAAATAGAAGCGTACTGTAAGTCAGACTCAAATTTGGATATTCTGAAATTTACAATAATTAACAAAACACTAAGAGGAAAAAAACCTGAAGAGAGGCTGTCATAGATATGGTAAGTACATAAACATTCAATTAAATAGTCTTCATGCAGGTGCCATTTTCTTGAGCTCATACTCACATAAAAGCTGGTGCTGCAACTGTGGGGATGAGATGAGCACATTGCACAGAGCTGGAGCTCCAAAGCAGATATGCTCAACTCAGCCTTGTCCTCACTCAGATGAGATCCCACAAACCAAGGAGAGGAGAAGGTGAAAAAGATTAGGCCAGCACTGACTTCTACCTGCAACTTGATCCCACAGCAAGTCCAAAGCTAGATCAAAAGCTGATTTTCAAGCTCCATTTCTGCAGAAAATATGTCTTCAGAACCATCCTTAGAGATGCAGGAGGTACCATAGTTTAAAGAGTTCAAATAGAAAAGGCTAAGTTGTGGTACAACACTTGCTTTCTTTTCTTTTTGAAGACAATACAAGCCAGAATATGTACACTATGCAATGTGGCAAAGTCTGCTGGAAGGAGGGAGAAATCCTCTGCTCTAGGTTGGAGACAGTGGAGACTTAATGCTGTTTGGATAATGAGCTTTACTAAATTTTAGTTTGCTTATTCCTAGTCAATAAGACAACAGTTACCAAGGATGACATGATAGCAACAATCTCCTATTTCTGTAATGTTTCTAGTTTGCTGTCCAACTTATGCCTAATACACACAAACCAGCTTGACAAGAACCACAAACATCCTGTAATTAAGTGTTCCGCTCCAAATGCCACCGCTAATTTGGAAATGACATTAACTAACATTCTTGTTCTGTGCTACAGTACTCTGTTAGACAGCACAGTGTGTTGTTTTGCTCATTTGAAGGAACTGTTAAAAGCCTGAGTGGATACACGCCAGCATAAGGTAGCATTTAGAGGGACTTTCAAGAGACCCAAACATGATAGATTGTCTATGTTCTTTTCATAGGGTTCTACCATCGTTTGGTTGATTAGAAGCAATCAGTTCACAATTTGGCATAAAACTATTTTACCCTTAAGAATTCCCAGTAGCAGGCTTTGAAAATGAAGCCATTTGTTATGTATTTTGTATTCACAAATGAAGCATCATAAATAACATCTGTCAGTTACTAGAGTGATCTCAATTGCTTCTCTACTGATCCAAAAGTATTGTTTAGGTGCAGTCTAAAACACAGCTAAAAATCATTATTCACTGGAATCTCCTAGTTTTACATACTACAACAATAACTCGTGGTCAGCAGAGTACAAAACTATTTTACTGTCTCTTTTGAGTACATTCAAATAAAACTGAGCCCTACAGTCCTCAAATGCTCATAGAAGGGCCATTAAAACTGGATGCATTTTCTTGCACTACTGAGGTTTTTAAATAGAGAACTTTAAAATCATCAAAAATAAGAGATGCTTGATTAGTTCTTAAAAGTAATCTATTTTTTTTTTCCCCTCAGAGAAAAGTGTCTCATGGCTGCATTTTTAAAGCATTTTGCTGTTTTGTTTTTGCACTTCCCTTGTGTAGCACATGCTTCACTGTAGCAATACTAATAACTAAAGATGAAAAGGAATAGAAGGCTCTCTAATTTGATGACTTCCAGGTTGCTGACTATGAAGAGCACTTGTAAGCAACCTAGGTTTTGCAACCCTACCAAGGTGAAGTCTTCACTGCAAGAGACAGCAATGCAAAGTACAACACTTAAGAAACAGAGAAAATAACATGTAAGGCGAATGGCACTCCCAAATTTAATGGACTAATTTTATTTTCAGCTGCTTTATTTCTCTCTGGCATTTTACTAGATTAGGTCCACTGTACAGCTCCCATGAGGACAAACGCCAGTAAGCATAACCTTTCACCACACCATGTTTTAGAAACATTGACAAGGATGGAATGAAAGAGCCTTTGCCCCAGTTTCTCAAGAACACGAGTTTCTCCTCAGCTACGGATCTGCAGACCCAGAGCTTTCTGCTGGTCTTGTTCCTAAGGTAAAGGCTGTATTTTTAGCTTGTAAAATTCTTACGTTTTCTTCAGTGAGGAACCACCAAAAGACATTAGTGATTTTCACTGTCTATCTGTGACTATTTCTTGACCTCAAAAGGTCACCACATATTAGAACTTAATTAAAAATTACTTTATTACTTTTGTACACTTAAAATTACTCCTGTGCACGACGCAAGTAGCAACCACCCACCACCCACTCAGGAATCACAGAATGAAATGCCATCGCATAACCAAAGAAAACAGGTGTGAACTGACACCTGAAAATATCGCCAGAGGTGCTGCCGGATAAACTCAGGACAAAAACCTCAAGCAAATGGCGCTCAGGAGCAGCGCTTTCCTCGGCGGGGAGGGCCGGGGCTGTGGCCGTGGCCAGGAAGGGCACACACAGCCCCCCGAACCAGAGGCCCGTCAGCTCCCGGCTGCTGGTGACAGCTGAGGCGCCCCCGGGCTGTTTCCGAGCCCGCCCTGCAGGGACGGTGACCCCCGGCCCCTCGCTCCCTCCCTGCCTCCCTCACTCACCCACGGCCGCCGCACCGCGCGTCCCCCTCGCCGCTTCCGGAGCGCGGCCGGGCCGCAGCAGCACCGCCCCTCCGGGGGCTGGGCCCGGCTCCTCCTCCCGCCGGCGCTGCCGGCACCGATACCTTCCCCGAGCCCGCGGCCGGAGCCCGCCGGCATCGATACCTTCCCTGAGCCCGCGGCCCGGGGCTGTGTCCCGCGGGCCCTGCACCGCCGCGGGGTGTGTGTGAGTGGCCGGTACGACACCGTCCGGCATCCCCCAGCGCATCGGGGGAGTCATCTCATAGTGCACGAGCTGCTTCTTGGCTGCCTCAGCCTGCTGCCAGCACACCTGGTTTCAAGCTGAGACGGGAAATTCGAGTATTACAAAATTTTTTCCACTGGGCATTGGAATACATTGCCCAAGGATATGGCAGAGTCGCTGTCCCTGAAGGTGGTTAATATCTGGTAATGTGGTCTAGTGGTTCATAGAGGTTACAGTGGCAGTGCCTGGTTGGACTTCATGATCGTAAAGGTCTCTTCTAACCTTGCTGATCTATGATTCTATGAAGGTGTGAAATAACAGCACTCATACCTCTGAAGATGGATACACCCAGGAGTGGGCTGTTGATAATCTCAGTGGGTTTGGATGTAGCTCCTGACTCCTCAGAACAAGGCCCCTGTAGTTGGGATGCTGTTCCCCTGACTACCTTCAGCAGAGACTCTGCTTCCAGGAAGACACCAAAGTCACAGAGCCCTGAGCTTGCAATGGGATGAATTCCAGCCAGGACAGCTTTCTTAAGAATTGAGGAAAACACAAGTGACAATGTCAAATTTGCTTTCACTTACGCACACTTTAGCACAGCATGATCAGAACTGATAATCAAACATTTAGTAATTTTACCTTGATCTGCAGATTTAGATTGGGATTGGATCTGTGTCACCTTTTGGTCCTACTGAAATATTAATATTTATTTTTTCAAACAAAATATCAAACTTATTTTTCAGACTTTTTTTCATGGGCAGCAGTAGAGGGTTTCAGTGGAGCCTGTAAAATACAAAATGCTTTATGTAGCCCGTAAGGAAACACCATAAAAGCCTGGAGTGCTCTTCCAGGTTCTAACACTGATAAACACAGTACACACTAGACGTGAAACAGTAATTAAAAGAATTCCCAGGATGCGTTAGGTGGTTTGTGAGGCAAAACCTTTCATCCTGGATACAAAAAACCTGAAGTCAATTGCCAGCTTTAGCACTGCTCTGGCATATGACATTGAGCAAGTTCATCTCAATGCTTTCCTTCTCCATCATCAACAATGGGATGATCACATTGACCTTCGCAAGGTCTCTTGAGATCTACTGATGAAAATTACTGGGTGAGCGTATGATCATCATTCTTTGTACTATTGCTTCTGAAACACAACAATAGATTGCAGTTATTACCTTGAGACTTATAAACCTAGAATGTATTTTTGCTTTCAGGTAGAGAGTTGTTATTTAAAGCAGTTATCTGATGACTAAATTGGCAAATTATACAAATCTCTGTTACATTGAAATTGGGAAAATGCATGCACATTAAATGTAATGTATTGCTCTTTTTGGCACTCTGTTTGCATCTCAAAGTTGGAGAATCATCACTGTGACCAAAGATTCTTTAGCTTCTCTGCTTGATATCCATTTAAAATCTTCAGATGATAATCTGCATACCTTCAGCAGCAGTCATGTCCATGGGAAGAAGCAAGTGTCCATAGGCTTAAAACTTAAAGGTGTTTTTTACTAGTTTTGGGGGGTTTTTTTTGCTATTTTTAATACATATGGGAATAAAGAATAAGTTCAGAGTCATTTAAAAAGCCTTTTAGGAGGCTTCACAAAACCAGTCTACTGCAAGAATTTGTGAATACTGGATTTGGTTGCCACTTTGACTCTTCCTTTTATTCTCATGTCTACCTTTTGTTCTGCCTAAAACAGCTTGGTTACTGTTGCCCCTTCTAGAGCCTGTCCTAGGGGACCAGTGTATAGCTCCCATTGTTTCTCAAACTTGAACAGACCGATCCCAAGCAGGCTCTGATTCTGTATCCACTTTACAAGAGTGGTACTGTCAGAGCAGAACCTCTCTTGGAGAAAGTTAAAATACAAGCAGAAGCCTAATGAAAGGCTTGTAGAATTGTCCTGAGTTAGTTCCAAAAACTACAAGGGAAATACTCCTGACATTTGTTTAAAGTGTTTTTTCTTTGAGTGCTGGAATGCACGTTATTTGGAATGCATAAAGCACACCTTAGATGGATTAAATATCTTTTCCCTGAGAGGTCTCAAAAAGCAGCTGTAAAGAGGAGACATCAGGGACCCTGAGAGTTTTCTAGAGATGAGTTCTTGCTCTGGTTCAGTTTGATATCTCTATCAATTGCCTAGATAATGCAAGATACTAGTAAATTTTGTAGCCTAATAAATGAGTGAATAATTCACAACTGGTTACAAAATCATATGATGTGTCCAATTAAGTCATCCCAGTCCAGTGAATTGCATTTTTAATGTCATAAAATGTGAGGAAATGCATCTGGAAATAAAGAATGAAGGGATGGGGCTAGCATGGGAAAAAGTACCTCAAAAAATAATTTAGTTGTTACTATTTCAGTGTGACTTCTCAGGGTAATACTGTGGTAAACTGGACTATTCTAACAATTAAATGTATAAAATACACAATATGTAGAGAAGACGGGGAAACGACACTGTCTTTGTCCCCAGCACAGAGGCATTGGAACGCTGCACCATTTCTGGCACCCATCGTTAGGACGGGAGGAAAAGCACAGGAACTGATTCAAAGGAGGAACATTAATGAAGGGGATAGATAACAAGATATAAAATAGGGGTGTAGGAAGCTCAAGCTATTCAGGTTACCAAAGACAAAGCTGAGAGGTGACGATGGCAGCGCATAGACCACTGCAAACGGCGAGAAGGTCAAGTTAGACAAATCCATGCGGATCGCGTGCCAGCATTACCTGGCTGCGCTGCACCTGACGGGCCCTCTGCCACAGCATTTCAGCCACCAGCTGGGCCCGAACCTGCGGGCGAACAGCTGTGCAAGGCAGCGCTCCGTTCAAGGCAAGCGGAGAAACCCTTCAACCGCGCAGCGGGGCGGGGGCGCGCACCCATCCAGGGAGGTGACAGGTCGGCTCTTGCCGAGCACACATCGCCAGAGTTCCGCTCTCCCGCACGGGCAGCGCGACCCCGCTCCCGTCCCGGGGCTGCGGCCGCTGCTCCGGCCACTCCCACCGCCCGCCGGGGGCGGGGCCTTCGCGCCGTGACGGACAGGCGCGCGGACCAATGGTGCGCGGCGTGGCCGGCGGCGGGGCGGGGCTGCGCCAATGGCTCTCCGGTTGCCGGGCGCGATCGCAGCGGC